>CM076569.1:283619728-284003800 GCA_034641835.2 Pinus albicaulis
TGTCATAAGCTGAGTACCTTTGTTCATGCTCTTTCAATTTTCGTGACTCATAGGCAACCACTTTACCTTCTTGCGACAAAATCGCCCCAAATCCTTCTTTGAACGCATCTGTGCAAACCTCAAACTCTTTATTAGGATCAACTACCCTTAATACTGGAGCAGTAGTTAATAACTCCTTCAATTTCTCAAAATTGTCTTTACATTCCTTTTTCCATTTAAATATCTTTCCTTTCATTTGCAATGACATGATTGGAAAATAAATTTTTGAGAAACCTTCAATAAATTGCCGGTAATAACCAGCCAATCCCATAAACTATTAGATGTCTACTACGTTTTGTTGTACTTTCCATTCCATAATTGTCCTGATTTTTTCAGGGTCCACTGTAATACCTTCAGTAGAAATAACATGTCCAAGGTACTGTATTTCTTCCTTGAAGAAATCACACTTGCTGAAATTTGCGTATAGCTGATGTTTTCTTAACATTTCCAGCACTATCTGCAGGTGTTCTTTGTGTTCTTCCTGCATTCTTAGAATAGACTAAAATTTCATCAATAAATATTAACACAAAATTGTCGAAGCAGGGATGGAATACACCATGCATTAACCTCATAAAGGTTGCTTGTGCATTGGTCAATCCGAAAGGTAGCACCAGAAATTCATAGTGTCCATACCTTGTACGAAAAGCAATTTTATGTATGTCTTCATCATTTATCTAGATTTGATGGTATCCTGACCTGAGATATATCTTTGAAAACACTGTCGTTCCCTTTACTTGATCAAACAGATCATCTATTCATGGTAAAGGATATCTGTTTTTCACAGTCAGTTTGTTAAGCTAGCGGTAATCCATGCACATTAGCATGGTTACATCTTTCTTCTTTACAAACAACACAGGTTCTCCCCAAGGAGATACACTTGGTTGGATATATCCTTTATCCAATAATTCCTACAACTGCACCTTCAATTCAGTTAGTTCAGGTACACTCATTCGATAGGGTGCCCTCGAAATTGGTGATGCCCTAGGTACCAATTCAATGGTAAAATCTATGTCCCTTCTAGGCAGTAAAACTGGTATTTCCTCTGGAAATACATCCATGAACTCCTGTACTATTGGTATATTTTACAGCAAAGGAGCCTTCTCTTTAGAGTTGTTAAAGCCCACCTGTATGGCATACAGCTGGAATCCCTTCCTCATGCACTTGCCCATCTGAGATGCTGTGATTGGACGCAGTTGTAAAGGTTTCTTTATCCCTTGAATTTCCTGGCGGGTTCCATCCTGCATTCTGTAGTAGATAATCATTTCTTTGCAGTCTACTAATGTCCAGTGCTTCTCTAACCAGTCCATGCCGAGTAGGACATCATAAGAACCCAGAGGTAGTACATTCAAATCCACGGTTAGCTGTTGTTCACCGATTTTTAGCGCACAGTTCTGTATTTTGGCACTAACTCTCCTCTTAGCTCCAGTAGCTAACTGTACTAACCATAGGTTTCTAAATTTCTGACTTTGTAATTTACAAATTTCTACTACTTTGGGACTCACATAGCTTAGACTTGCACCTGGGTCTACCAAAATAGAAACATATTGAGATAGTAATTTACCTTCCAGTTCAATCATTGTCATTTGGTAATCTTCTTGTCGATCTTACATTGTTTCATTAATTCTGGGTATGTTTCTGGAAACATCACCCACTGTTGATGCCTCTTGTATATTGGTAACTTCCTTGCTCCTACCTCACTGTGGACAGTTTTTTTAGTAGTGTGCCTCACCACACCCCCAACACTGTAAAGGTGGCTTCATGTTTTTGAGTTTGTTCCGATTTTCTAGAGGCTTTTGTGGGTTTATCTTCCATAGGCCACCTTGCTCTTTGATGATTCCTTCCAAATTGTTTGCTAACCGAACTTCTGGCAGCACCTTTGATATTGTTGGTTCTGTTTCTTTTAAAAACATAGCTACCCTTATGCTCTTTCTTTGACTACCAGATTTTACCTTGTTCACCTTTTGCTTTAGCTTGCTGGTAACACATTTTGGCCTTTCTGATTGCCTCATCCATAGTCTTAGGATTCACGAACTCAATATGTTCTTTCATATGAGTCAGAAAACTACTCAGGAACCTCTACACTTTAGCCTTTTTATCTCTTAAATAAGGAACATAACATAGTAAGGAAGTAAACTTAGTGATGTACTCATCCATTGTCATTTGTCCTAGTTTCAAATCATGGAACTCTTGAGACTTTTCATCATAGAAGAGTTTTTTTAGGTACTTATCCTTAAAATATTGTTGAAATTCATCCCAAGTTACATCTTGGTCATGAATACTATGGACGTTTTTTACTTCCTCCCACCATAAGGTGGCTTTCTCCTTTAGCTGATAAATATCCAATCTAAATTTAAGTTTACTGCTGTATTCATACACTTGGAAATATTTATTCATGTTTATTAGCCATGCCTCAGCCACTTCCTCCTCTACTCCATCAAACATAGGAGGCTTTATTTTCTGAAATTCATCTTGCAGATTTACCTTCTGTCTCTTCACTTCTTTCTAATCTGATACATTATCCGATTTAGCTTCATTATAGTTCTTGTTTTTATTACTACGTTGAGACTGACTTCTTTCCATTATGTCAGTGTCATGGTCTCTTGTCTGTTGTTCATTTCTTTCCTGAAACTCTCTATCAGTACTTGGCTTCTTTTTTCCTTGATTCTGTTTGTCGGAGAGACTTTTTAATATCTTCTCATGTTCTTGCATCAAACGTGCATTATCATCTCACACCCTCTCCATTTCATCTTGTAGCTTTTGTATAATGTTTAAGATAATGCTGGTTTGGTGTTGCTGTTCCTCCAACAACCTAGTGGTTTGCTGGTGCTACTCCACACCCAGCTGTACCCACATCTTTGGGTTCATTTCCGGTTGGGGTTGTGTTTTTCCGAAATTAGGAGGTGGTTGTTGTGTCAACACCCTCCTCATAATATCTTGCCAAATTCTTCCTCTTTCTGTCTGTGTGCATCAGTAATAAACAACTTTAAACGTTAGTTGACCCATAGGGTCCCAGTGTTACAACACTTCTCTGATACCACTTGTAACACCCAGTGTTACAACCATAGAAAAAAATTTAACTTTTACTTGTACTATTAAACAATAAATGTTTAAACATTATTTATCAACATAACTGTCCACAAATCTCCAGCTTAAGCATACTATATCCGATTTACACTGGAAAAACTACCACCGTAGATCTATCTAGACAATGATCCAACGACGCTGGTGGTTTATGGTTTTTGGTGCTATTGACCTTGCCCATAACTGTTTTTCTCTTTGCCTCTTTGAAATTTCTCCAAGAATTTTCATTGCAGACGCCTCCGATCTCTGTTTCCATTTTTCTGAGAGAGTGGTTAGTCTTATTCTCTGGCCAACTTCTCCATTACTAGCGTTTATGGCCAAAGAATTTTAAATCCTGCGAGATTCTTAGCCTACAAAATGTTTTCTTGTCACTTCTATGAGGTATGCAGTTAGCTGGAACCATTTTCTCCTTACTGTTTTCTTTTCCAATGCTAATTTTCCCCTAATTTTATGGGTGGCCAAGTTTTTTTTTCCTTAGCCTCCCTTAACAATACTTATACCTCTTTTTTCTTTTTTTTCTTTTTTTAAATATATAAAACTCATATATTTAAATGGCAGAGCCCTCCGGATGGCATTCAGAGCTTCTTATGGGAATAAGCTTGGTGAACTCATTCTGCCTTCATCCATCATTCTAGAAAGGAGGAAGGTATTTTCACATTATTACCTACATATATAGTTTGTAGGTTTAGCTTATGTTTTCTTAATAACATTCTTTTACATATATTCCATACGCTAATGGTGATGCTACCTTCATAGGTTTTTATTCTCTCACACATTCTTGGCAGGAGTTATACAAGTAATAATAAAAAATGGTTTCCTTTTTTTTTTATATTTGAGAACCCACCATTTCTTTCCAAAATTCTTGGCTAGGTTATCACTCATTCTTCACTCATACTTTATATTTGTTTCCACAGGTAAAAAGGGTTTTTAAATATGGTGGGAAGAGATGGATACTTGCTCCTTCAGGATCCTTCTAAGTTACCTTCCCTTCTCACACTTGCTATAGGTACCCTTCCTGCAATTACAGAGTCGAATGCCGAACTTTGTTTCGGGACATATTCCTGGTCTTAATTTTTCTGGAGCACCATTTTTTTTAAACTGGGGCTGTGTCAAATACTCTTGCTTCAATATGTAAGTTTTGTTTTATAAGTGTATATATTTCAAGAGTACTTTATGGACAATTATTAATGTTTCGCTCCATTGAAAGACCTTCATGATGTGTCAATTGTAGAGTCTTGAGGTCCTCTGTATTCCTATATTTTAACTCAGTTTACTAGATTAAGTAAAATGTATGTACTTCTGACTGTTTATATAGTTTCTATATTTGTCTCCCAATGTATGCATTTTTTTTTCCGATTTAATTTCGATAATTTATAGAATTGTAAATATGCATCTTTTGATCTAGAAATTTAGATTTTGACAGTCCTAAGCTTTTCATTCTACAGGAAGTGATTTTTTTCTTATTTACTCATATATTTGTAATTTACGTGCTTCTTTTTCCAGTATATCATATGTAATCTGCAACGCTTAAGTAGCTAAAAATTTCTTTTAGTTTTACTGCTATACTTAAACTCCTAGAGTCGACTGGGCCAACCTAGTATGTCTGTGTAATCAAGCATACCAAAATTTCTCCAGAACACTACAGTTCTAGGAAAACCGTTAAGCTTATATAACTTTCTGTGTTTTTTTTCTTATTCAATTTCTATCAAATTTATTTACTTAGGTTGAACCTAGTTACTGAAAAAATTCACATATTGTTTAAATAAATCTTCACACAGGATAACTCAGAACTCATAAATGTATATACAAGCATTAAAGAAAGATTATTCCATCAGTTACTCAGTAACCCCTTTCCTAAAATGAATTCTCTTTATTTAACCTTACTTTAACAATATTCATTTGGATTTCTCTTACTAAAATTAGCAGTATAATTCTATTTTCTGGTAAGAGGAAATAATAAAAAATGATTTATTCTCAAATGCTAAAGCATAACCTTAGTTATGCATACCATTATCAATCCATAATCTGTCTTTCTAAATTATAGCAGTTTCAATTGGTACTTATCTGTGATCGCCTGTGGTGTTCCTCCTTATCATGGATGAGGAAATTACGTTCTCACCCCCCCGTGCTCCAATCCCGAGCCACGTAGAAGAAAACAGTATACGGAAGGGATATAGAGACTCTGGTCCAATCCTCTTTCCAAAAAGTGCAGGTTAACTGCGAGTTCTTTCCACTGGTTCCACCAGCTCGGGAAGATATAACTCTCTCCATTTTTCCAATTTATCACACATAAGTCAGAACCCCTTTTCCTCACAAGGATTTCCCTTTTATCCATAGAGGAAAAGTAACTGACCAAACTGTTTATTTTCTTACTACTTCTCAGTTGGAATACTTTTTTTTACCATCAGTCTTTCACTTATGGAACCAATTCCATAACAAATTCATTTAATCAACTTTAATCTCTATTCATAATATATTGTTTTCAAAAATAATAATAGTAATTGTTTAAAAATCTTAACAAATAACATAACCAATAGTTAATAATTACACCAGTGGTTAAACAAATATTCTTATATTTATATTTAAAAAAAATAACAAGAAAAAATGAATAACTTTAATATAATAAATTAAAAATATATTTTCATTACAATTAATATAACGAATAAAAGTGAATATTAATAAAATATAAATTGAGATAAGATATTTAATAATTTCTAAAATGTTATGGGTTGAAAAAATGTAATATTTTTGTGACTTTAAGAGAGTTGAAAAAGGAAAACAATTTCTAAAATAATGCAATGTATATATTCATATTAAATCTCAATTTTAAAGTTAGAAATAAATGTTAATTCTTATTAGCACAACTGGTTGAGGATGGGCCTAGTCAACCCATGATCAAACTTCAGTGGGGGGGTGGTTGTGCCCTATGCTAGGGGGAGGAGACATGCTAAGGGTTGGTGTTAGTGTGGCCCAGGTAGGGTGCTATCCCCATGTAACTTTGACAGCTTAGATAGCTTAGATGCCCCCAGATCACGACTCCTCAAGCCACAGATCAAGCCTGGAAGATGGCAAACAACTTAGCAAAAAAAAAGAAATTAGAAACAAATATATTATTCACAACTTCTCATTATATAATTCATCATATATATATATATATATATATATATATATATATATATATATATATATATATATATATGAAAATATTAATATAATAAATTAGAAGTATCTAGAAAAACAAAATTTAATATTTCTAAAATACAAGTAAATTATCACTAATTTTCATAGTGATATAAGACATTTAATAATCTTAGTAATTTATGTATCAAATATTTTGATGAAAATCTCATATATATATATATATATATATATATATATATATATATATGAAAATATTAATATAATAAATTAGAAGTATCTAGGAAAACAAAATTTAATATTGCTAAAATACAAGTAAATTATCACCAATTTTCATAGTGATATAAGACATTTAATAATCTTAGTAATTTATGTATCAAATCTTTTGATGAAAATCACATTTATGTCTCATCAAAACAAAATGAGAAATCTGATCTAAGACTTAGCTTAAATAAATAATGAAGCTCCAATTAACCGTTGTAGAATAACATCTTAAAATATCACAGGTTAAAAAAAATTACATCTTAAAATCTAACATTTATATAATCTCATTAAATCTCAATTTGGAAGTGTCAAACAATTGTATTATTTACAACTTCTCATTAGGTGACTCATCACACATTTAAAATAAAGAATTAAAAAAAAAAAAATATCAATATTGCAAAAATACTAATAAATTATCATTATGAAAGACCTAAAATATTTAATAATTTCTAAGAAGATGGGTTGAATGAATTTACCATCTCTATCAGATTAAGATAGTTAAAAAAGAAAACACTTTCTCTTAACATGTATAAAATTACACTTATATCATAATAGTTTCACTCCACTAAAATATATTATAAACTTTGGATTATTTTTTTTCAAATATGGATTCCAACAATAATCTCTAACCACCCAAATGCCAGATTTACCGAGAAATTGTCAAATTTCTAGTGGAGTATGGTAGGGGTTTGTAATGATACACAATTTTTTTAAAGTTTTAATTACAAAAATTATGTTTGAATAGTAGAGTTAAAATAAATATATTAAATTTTATTGAAATGTTTTTGTTGTTTTTTAAATAATAATGATATTAAAAATATTATTATATTTATATTTTTTTTAAAGAAAATGAAATAAAAAATAATAAAAAGATAAATAAATTTGGAATAAAAATATCAAATTCTATTTAGATATTCATAAAATATTAGTTTTTAAATGATATCTAAAATGTTATTATATTTACATTAAAAAAATATAAAATATAGAAAGAAATGAATAACTTTAATATAATAAATTAAAAGTATCTTTTCATTATAATTAATATAAAGAAGAAAAGTCAATATTACTAAAATATAAATTGAGATAAGATATTTAATTATTTCTAAAATTTTATGGGTTAAAAAGATTTAATATCTTTTCTTTTTTTTAATAGAGTTGAAAATAAAAAAACAATTTCTCATATAATGTAATGTATATATTCAAATTAAATTTTAATTTTAAAATTACAAACAAATGTATTATTCTCCATCTATATAGATATATAATAAATTAAAAGTATCTTTAATGTAAAAATAAAATTGAATGTTGCTAAATTATAAGTAAATTATCACCAATTTTCATAGTGATATAAGATATTTAATAATTCTTAAAATGTCACTTGTTAAAAAAATTTACCTCTGTTAATATCTAATGTGTAAATTCACATTAAATCTTGATGTGGAAGTGTTAAACAAATGTATGATTTGCAACTTATCATTAGGTGACTCAACACACATACAAAACAAGAAAATGAAAAATATTAATATAATAAATTAAAAATATACTTTCACTGTAATTAATATAAAAAAGAGAAGTTCATATTTAAAAAATACAAATAAATTATCTCCATTTTCATAGTGACATAAGACATTTAATAATTTCTAAGAAGTCATGGGTTGAAAGAATTTACCATCTTTGTGACTTTAAGAGAGTAAAAAATGAAAACACTTATCTTAAAATGTAATATGTACATTCACATTAAGTCTCAGATTTGAGCCCGTGGGGGTATATCAGTTGGTGACTGCCTTGATAAATAAGTATTAGACTCCATCAGGTTCCACGTTCAAACACGCCATGGGACAACCAACAAAAAAAATACAAATTTGGAAGTTCCAAACAAATGTATTATTTGCAACTTCTCATTGGGTGATTCATGGTGTTAGGTCCCCATAATTTGTTAGATTGGTGAGAACAAATGAGCAGGGGTAACATCAAACCAATCTTTTGAGTCATAGGACCTAGCCTTCCTAGACTCAGAGAGGGCTCTCTCTATGCTTATGTAAAGGATTCAACTTGTTTGATTTTAGGCTAGTTATAGGGATTAGGGTTTGCTTTTTTCTTTGTTTGGTTGGATAAGTTGTCAAGAAGAATAGTTAGAGTAAGAGAGGATCAATCCATTGGGCTATGGAGTCTGCAAAGATTTTGAAGAGTGAAAAAATAGTTCAAGGGTGTTTAATAGGACAAGTAAACAGGGCCAAATGGATCTAAGTAGGTTTTGAGTGAGTGAAATGAATATGGAGAAGTGAAATATAGTAGTTAACGGGAAATCAAGGATCCTTTAACAAACTAATAACAAGGAAAAGCTTTCAGCATGATTAGCATAGTAAAAAATTGAAGAGCAATGAAGGATTCTTCAACCAAACAAGACTAAGCAAACCTTAGAGAAACATATGAGTAAAATTAGAGAGCATTTAAGTATTCTCTGAAACTTACTTACAAAAAATTATATTTTTAACATAACATCTCAGTAAAGCTAAAGAGCACTGAATAATTCATTAGTTAAACTTTAAGGAAGAAAACACAAAGATCAAAGGCTGTAGACAAAGCAGGGTGCCAAAAAGACATATCCTACTCTAAGATTTCTATCCCATGATAAAAGAAACATAATGAGAACTGAAGAAAACATGTAAAATGGTGGAATACATCACCATTCAACAAAGCTTTATGAATCCTAAGAATGAGCTCAAACCACAGTTTCTCAGTCCAAAGCCATCACAAGACACCAAAGCTAGTTTCACAAATAAAGTCAGAGTCTATATCATATTATGCTCAACAACCAACCGACAATTACAATGAGGCATAAAGGCTCTAAAATGAGGAGGTGGAAACCCTAAGAGGCTTCTAGAAACCATAAATACACCATAAATGTCATTTATGTCCAAAGAGGCCATGCAAGGTCCAAGGCACATAATAACTATTGAAATAAATGAAAGATAACTTAAGCATAACTCCTTAATCAAATCTGGAGTGATTTGCCCAAAAAATCTCAAAAATATCCTTTAGTGTGTCTTGTTGAATTTTTTGCAAGGGGGCAGCTTCAGAGGTCTGAAGGCGCAACGCTTGCACGAGAAAACTGGGTCCTCTTGCAACCAAGTTTTGAAGGTCTTCTTGATCTTGGAATTGGCTTCGTGATGGCTCGTTGGAAAGCCTATTGAGTCTACTTTCTAGAGCAGCCCTTGGTTTTCTGATTGGGCTCCACTAACCTGTTCAAAAATTAAATCTCCCAAGGCTGCTGAAAGTGCAGCGGCAGCCCTGAAAACATGGCAGAAAGGTGAAAATTGACATGTTTTTGGGCCTTTTGGAGGACCAAAACTGCTCCAAATAATCTGAAATTTGGTGTGCATGATGGGCTTGGGCCGATGAATCCAAAAATTTAAATTTTACCTCCAATGGATGCCTGTATTAAAATCATAGCACCAAGCGTGTTGCGCTTTCGGCCCTTAATATTAGTCAAAAAAACAAAAATGTCAAAAACTTGCCAAAATTTGAAATTGTTTTTTTGATTACATTTGGAATGTATTGTAGGGGATCTATCAACAACAATTTTAAGGTTTCCTTTGTTCTTTTGTCTTCTTTAGTACTTTCCCTCATTGGCACCTGCCTCACTGATTTGTTCATTGCTTTTGTCTTCACTGGTTTCTGCTTCCTTGCTGCTATTATTTTTACTACTTTCTGCGTTGCCCTTGTTACTATTTACTTCACTGGCCTTACTACTCTCATGACTACTATCATTATTCTCATCACGACAGTTGTGTGCCTCATTGTTAGCCTCACTGTCATCAGGGCTCTTTGTCTTATAGCCATCAACGTCTCTGTTGCTCTCTGCTTTATCACTCTCTGTCTTATTGATATCTGCCTCAAAACTTCACTAATGTCAAAATGATAGGAAAGAGGGCATGTGATTTCACTCTATTTTGCAATATAAGGGACTGAGTGTCATGTCAAGCCTTGATGGATGAAAAACTTTTAAACCAATGCAACCACCTTGATTATCCTTGTTTGACTGATATCTTCTTGTTTGCAGATGAGGGAGGCTTAAACAGGGTTTTTAGCATGAAAAATTAGGTCTTCACTCCTTTAGGGTTTTTTTCAATTGATCTTGACCCTAAATCATCAAAATGCACTGTAGGAAAAGGTATGACATCCACCTACCAATTAGCAATGCTTTGAAGACCCTTTGATGGCAGCTTGGAGGTATTTTTTATGTTTTTTGAGTGTTTGTAGGTGCAGGAGGAGCTTTAGGTCCAACACATAGTGCCTGAACATGTAATTGGGCCTGTTGGTTCTGCCAAAAGTGCAACACCTACATGCATATTTTGGCTTCTCGGGTCTGCCGAAAGCGTAGCGCCTGCACGCGTATTCCAGCCTGTTGGGTCTGCCAAAAGCACAACGCCTGTTGGAATGCTTCTGCACGGCCCTGTCGGGCTTCCTGGGTGAATGTGCAGTGCACCTCAGAACACATAGTGCATGCCTCTAAATGCACAATGTAGTGCAATTTAATAAAGGAAATTCCTCCGAAGGCGCAACACCTGACACTGAACGCACAACAGTGCCCTTAACGTGCATTGCCTTTTTGCAGAGGGAATTTGGAGGCCTTCCCAGTATCCAAATTAGGCCCATGATAGCTCGTTGTAAATATTATCTTGTTTAATTTCCAAATATATATTTTTTTCTCTGATTGGAGTTGATTAGACTTGTCAAAAGTTGATTTTCCCAAGAATGGTCAAAAATTGTTGAATGATGGTGCATAAATGCAGAGTGTTGGTGCAAAAAACTTTTGGAGGCCTTCCTCAACTCCAAAGTGAGCTCATGATAGCTCATTAGAAATATCTTCTAGTCTAGTTGTTATTTGAATCATCAAGAAAGTCATTTGGACATTCCAGCTATGATTAAAATGTATTTTCCTAAGGTCACTCTATAAGTGCAACAATTCTCCTGTGACACTTGAATTTTTGGCATTGCTCTAAAACCATGACACCTGTGTAAAATCTGAAGGAGGTTTTTCTTATTGGACCTATGATGGACAAAAACCTCTCTTACATTTTTCAAATTCATCTCTGTTTGGTCAGAAACATAGTTTGAAGCAAAATTGGCCCTGGCTGTGACAAATCGCTTGGCTCTTGGAAAGAATTCCTAGAAAAAGATGGAGGCATGATGTTTATGAGTTGGTATGGCTTCATGATTTCTTATATGACCTGACATATGGATCTTCTGCTTCTATGCCTCTTTTCCATACAAAAACCTAGCCTAGTGGAAAAGGAAATTAGGGTTTAGTGCTTCCTCCATGTTATTTTCTGCAATTTGATCACTGTTTGGCACTCTGTTGGACCATTAAGCCCAAAAACCTAGTTCTCCTACAAGGCCAAGTGTCTCTTATTTTTCTTTCTGCAAGGTGTTTTCATTTAGGAGAAGACCTCATATCTCACCAAATTTCTACATGATAGAGCTTTTAACATTCCTTGGAACATATGAAACCCTAATAACCTAGTGAGAGGGTATTTTGACCATGATCTTGATTGAAAATAGGCTTGGAGGCTTCAAGTGTGAAAACAAAATATTGAAAAAGTGATATAATGAAGATCCAAAACCCAATGTACTTGATTTATCTAAAGATCCTATAGGGATAGTTTTAAGACCAACAATTCTTGAGGAATTTAGGAATCATGGGAAATGAGTTGGCTATAGGAAACCCTAGATGGCAAGTGGAGTAATGGGCAAAGGAAAAATAGAGTGCTGAGGTTATAAGTGGAAAAGATAATAGATATGAGTGGCAAAAGCCCATGAGGAGTTCTTTGGGAGTGGTAGGGTGATCATGGAATGGAAAAATGGTAGAATAGTGAAAAAAATTTCATAAGGATAGTGAAGGCAGTGAGATTTCTAAAACTCACAATATTCAGGGAATTTTGTTTTTAGAAATCTAGAAACCATCCATAATAATCTACAGAAAGAAAAAATTATTGATGACTAACAGTGGCTCCACTTGGGGCGGGTGGCTCTTTTTCAGGAGGTGTCCAGGACCTCAGAGTTTAGATCTCTGAGTTTTGAAGACCAGTGCATTACTTGCACTTTGCAGATCCTTCTTCCTTCATTTGCCGATGTTCTCTTGAAGCTATGATCTCATAAAATATGAAAACATGATTGCTTCAACCTCATTTCTACCTACCTATCCCACCTTTTCTAACATTTTTTCTTCTTCCTTTTGTGCACTTGGACTTGCAAAACCTTGAAATTATTTTCTTTTTGAAAGCATAAAAAACTATCTACTTGTACCCTTATCACTTCCAAGATTTCAGATTAGGCTAATGAACTCTGTTATTCTCTACCTAGTCTACTCATTTGTGAAGATTAAGTTGTTTGACAAATTTTGTTCTCTAACCTACTAACATGAAATTGAAAACATGATCAAACCAAGTTTAAACGATCTAATTTGTCATGGGCTGTGGCATTTAGACAAACTACACACAGACATTATTTTTATACAATCAAAAATAGAAAAAATGAGGGCTATGATCTATCATTTTTTATGTATCCCTCTCTTCCCTTTGGTTCAGATTTGAGCATTGAAAACCAACATATTTCCTAATCTAATCTACTGACACGCCAAGCGCAAATGGTTTGAAAATTCTTCTTTCACTAACCTATCAGCAGAAATTTAAAACATGTTCAATCATGATTAGGCTAGATGACTAAACAAGGCTTTCTTACTCAAGTAGTGGCATTTATATTTTCACACTTTTAGCAATATATATATATATATATATATATATTGGTATGGGACTGTACCTCTTCTTTTCATCTGCCCTCTTTTCATCTTTTCTCTGTTTTTTATTTATTTTGGATCAGCATTCTAAGACTAAAAAACTAGAAAGATGCTCATAGTGCTAAGCTTATTTGCATTCCTATCTATCCTAATCTAACCTATACATTATATACATTCATTTGGTGAAATATCTTTTCCAGTATAACCAATCAAGCAAATGATTCCATAAGTGATCTTGGTTCAACTTTTTGAGTGTGGTGAAAAAATCAAAAGGCCACTCCCACCTCACTTGTGTTTGAACAGTAGCACCTAAAATGATTCTTATACCTTGCATCAAACTTATCTTGAAATATTTTACTCTCTCTTCACATTTCTCTAGGAAATCAGCAAAGGGATCTTGAAAATATACCTAGCCTAAGGTTTTGAAACCAGTTGTATCCAGGACCACTCTTTCCTCCATTTGGCTAAGCTTGGGACTCTTTTGGGAAAGAAACTCCACCTCTTCCTTAAGATCATCTGCACTGTGAGGCTCATCATATATTGCAATGTTGTCTTCTAACAAAACTGATATGCTCTGATTTAGGGGGCTGAAATTCATGTGAAGGTCATCATGTTAATGAATAGGATCACTCTTTGGCAAAAAATCTTCTTGAGAAGGCAGTGCAAAAAATCTCTTGTGTTTATCCATTTCCAAGCCTTCATCTGCAATTTGTAACTCAATGGGACTTGGTGGCTACAAATCTGGAGATGAGGATAATTCTATGTCATAAATTATTTCCTCATCCATTCCAGGAAAAGGATTCTCATTGACAACTTGTTCAAGAATTTCATCATCTTTCCCAACATCAACATCAAAACTGAAATATTGTTGATTTCCAATCACATGAAAGTTATTTTTGATAGACTAAAAATAAGTCGAACAAAGATTCAGAGATCCTTCACTTACCTCCACACTTTCTAGACTTTCCTCATCAGTGTCATAGGTAATATGTATTGGATGATTACTGTTTCTAAGTTGATGACACTGAAATTCATCCCATAAATCAACTGTTGATTGCCCTGCAAGATTAAATTATGTTTGGAGAACATCATCATCATCAGACTGATCAAAATTTGGGGAATAATCAATATAAGTAATGTCATCAATCAAACATATTGGATTAGCAAGAAAATACATAGAAATGTTCTGTTCACATGAAGGTTTAGAGGATGGCTGCATGCTTAGAACCTTATTTATTTCCTCTTCAATTAAAAGAGGAGGCATTTTTCTCTTTCTTTGGATAACACTACAGTAGTTCTCTTTCTCTTATAAAGGTTGAGCCTAAGGATGAATGTCTTCTTGAGCCTCACCTAGAATAGATGATGAATCATCACTTGTGCCCTTAGAGAGATCCTGTGGGTTCTCTTTCATTTCTTGATTTATTTCATCCTCAACCAACTCTTCTTGGCTGTCATAATAGCTATATTGAGTATCAAATGCATGAATTTATTCTAATATATCCTCAGGATGCCAATTTCCCAAATCTTCATTGATGTTTACAAGGTATTTTATGAGGTCTTCAGATTCATCACAACAATTTTCAGCTAGTGACAGAGATGGACAATATTCTTTATAGTGTTCATAAAATACTTTGTGGAAATCCTTCAAAGAATACAAGGTGCCAGGGTTTAGGCCTTCATACCATTCTCTTGCCTTACCTTCTAATGTCCCCATGAACATTTTCATGAGGCAATCTTCATGCCATTCAACTTTTAACCTCCATATATGTATATGAAATTTGATGAGATGTAACAAGGGGTCATCAACATTTTCATCTTGAAACATAGATAGGTTTGAAAACCAACCTATCTGAGGAATTTTGTGTGGGAATGTAATGTTCCAAAATTTTAGCTTCCAAGCTAAATGGATTATTAGAGTTAGCAGCAGCTATAGTCGACAAATAAATGGGTAGAAAAGCCCATAACTCTCCTAAGGAGGATAAAAAAACTACAAGTGTGAACGGAGACACTCTTTCTATTTCAATAAAACACCTCCATGTGTGAACAAAGACAAAATGAAGCTGCTTTGACCAAGTCAACAACGCAGTTTTAGTGGAGGAGGAATCCTAGGTTGGAAAACACAATTTTGGAGGGAAAGATAGCTTGGGTTAGAAGCAACCTAAGTGAGTGGGGCCAAGGGCAAGAAAAATCACTTATGATATAAGGTAGAGGATGGAAACATTGTTCATTATGTTGTAGATTATTCTCATTCTTGGTTGCCAAGAATTGTTGCTGCTTGCTGCTTAGCAAGATGCAGTGATGTTTAGCACTGGGTGTTCCCGAGAGGGAATCGCACCTCTTTCCTTTGAGGAGCTCATTGGTAGAGTTTGCATTCAACATTCCACATCAGGTTTTCAGGCCAAGCTTTAGACATCTACTTAATCACAGCTCTACCAGAGATTGTGCAGTGTTGTTGGGTGCAGTAGTGGAAGGGATTGGAATCCCGGCTTCTGAGCTAGTTTCTCATTGAAGGAAGGTTTCATTCACTTTAGAGATATGTTTGGAGAGATCCAGAGCTTATTTCAGATCTGTGGTATCATACCACACATTCATCTCACCCTCCCAACATTGTTTCTGCTAGGGAGTGCATTTTTCAGGAGGCAGAACTTATTGCATGGTTTGGTGGCTCCATTGCTGAGTTTCCTTGTGATTGAGAGGTTCATCCTTTCATGGGAGGAATCCCTTGAGGGTTCTACATCAGATCAGACATATTTCAGCCTATTTCACTCATGTAATTCAATTTTTCAGTGATTATTAAGCCATTTTTTGAATATCACATTTTATATATAGAGTGTTGACAAGAAACCCTTGCTGGTTTCTTTTGTATTTTGTAAAGGGAGCTTAGATCTTTGTTCTTCAGCATTGTTTATCAATACTTGAGTAGATCCATTGTTCTTTGATCATTTTATGTGTAAACCCTCTCTATGACTGCGCAATCCCTTGAGCAGCTGCTCCAGCATTTTGCAGTCTTGGGGTTTTTCACTAGTTTTGGCTACACTAGTGTGGGAGATCTATTTAGCCCACCTATTTTGTTTTGTTTCAGCTCTATTCTTGGATTCATGTTGCATATTGATTAATTTATGGGATCCAAGAGTCCATTTAAATATTTTTTTGCATATGTTACTGGAAGAGCATTTTCCATGCATGTTTTATGAGCAATCCTGAAAATGGGATATTACAGTGGTATCAAAGCATGATCTTTGGCTCAGCCTGTGGCTTCAAGCCAAAGTACTGAATCGATGAAGAGGGGATATTTATAACTCTATATATAGAGTCTGCAGATGGCCAGGTAGCCTCTGGATCTCATCCTTTTTTCAAAGGTGACATATGTAGTAAATGCCCCTGTAGTCAATCTCTAGAATATAATTTTGATATTCCTGAGAAGGGAGACTTTCTAGTGCTATCAAAAGAAGGAGAGATGGATAGAAACCAAAAAGCTTCAGTATGTGCAGAAGGAAAGGAAGACAAACTCACAAAGCTTCTTCCAAAATCTATGAAGAGCTTTCAAGGAGAGATGAAAAAGTGGAAATTGGAGATGGAATCTCCAAAGGAGATTGATTCCAGAGCTGAATCTAGATTTTCACATGGTGAGTGTGAGCATGTAGCTGCACTCCATGATGCACAACGCAGTCAGATGCCCAGAGCTATCATGAGATGGATGGGAGGAGGAAGAATGCCTAAGAGAATGACTCTTAGTGATTTGTTGTGGGAGTATGAATCTCAAACTGAGAAGTTTAGAGATCATACTAACTTCCAAGAGTTTTTCAAGATCCAGATGGAGAAGAGCTAGCAGCAGGATGTAGATAGATTTCGTCTATCTACTTTTGTTGGATCACCTACATGTTCAGTTGGAGCTTGGGTGAGGGAGCTAAACTCCTATTTACAACTACACCATATTTCCAGAGATGAAGTTGTTAGAGTTGCAGCGCTGAATTTCAGAGGTAAGGCTCATGCATGGTGGATTTTTGAATCTTGTTCCTTAAAGAATGCCAATACTTTCTCTTTTGCAAGATTCATAAGAACATTGATGGAGAGGTTTGGTGAAAAACTTCCTAAGACACATGAGCAAGGAAAACTTGAGAAAACAAAACACTTTCATGTGATGGGGGAAACTCCGTTTCAGAAAACCATGGGAGGAGTTGATGTCTTGCATTACACATTTCCAGAAGGAACACTTCCAATTCACATTCTTGAAAGGATCACTTTTTTACAAAGGGATCCATTGGTTGAGATGTTGCCCACACACATTGATGAAGAAGAGGGCAACAACGTTGTCACATCTAGAGCACATCCAGTGCCTCATGCAGAGGAAGGAGGAGCACATGCTCCAATAGGAGAGATTCTTGTGCCTTTGCAAGAATTTCCCCAGGATATCATACATAGAGGTCCAAGCACAGTCAGTGAGCAACATGATTGTGCAGCATTGCAGCTAGAAGAAGGGGAGAGGGAGGAAAAGTAGCATCAGTTGATGAGGAGCACACACCCTTCTCTATTTCAGAGAGCCAATGCAAGAAAGAGGTAGACTGATTTGCACAGTTAGGGCAGGGGCAAGGTTTCCCAATCATATGAGAAGTCTACTCTTGACATTGATGTATCACTATATGGAGGCATTCCACCTAGGAGGCCACCTAATCTTTATTTGATGAGAGATGTCTTGTCTTTGGGTTCACCACTCTTGGAATTTGGAGAGGTGAAGAGTTTTGAGGAGAAATTTGGCATGGGGGATGTCAAAGTAGCAGGCAGCAGCATGAGTGGAGCTTCACATGCTAGATCACCAGCGCTGTCACTGAGGAGGATTGATCCTTATTGGAGGTCTCAGCTTTTAGTGGAGTACTCCAAGGATCTTGGTGCAAGCATGATTCTTGATGACTTGGATGGAGATGACAGATACATGGTAGATGATGTGGTCATCTATTCCTATGGAAAGATCTTCTTGACTGGATCTTCTAGTCTCAAGAAGAGGTTGCTACATGCAACACATGAGGACTTCTGTTCTATGCACTTTGATGCATATTTCCAGTTGATGGAGGAGTTCACTTGAGAGGGCATCCAACATGACATATATTGGCATATGGAGAGATGCATATCCCGAATGGTGATAGAGAGGATGTCACAGCTACCTTCCCACTCATTGGGAGTGAGGGAGAATTTCCAGTTGAGCCATTTCAGCTCAAGACCTCAAGTACATAATGGAGGAGGTATCATTTCATGTTTTGTATTGTACTTCTTCCCTTTATTTGAGCAGCATGGTGTAACAAGAAGAAATATTTCTTCTTGCATATTATATGATGATGTACTTGCAGCTACTTGTAGCATTGATCTTGGCTATCCTTTTGATGAGTTGTGGGGGAAGCCTTATGTCTCTTGGTGTGCACCAATGACACCATATTGTAATTTCATGTTTTGATCTTATGAGATGACTATGGTAGCAAAAAATTGGCTGGTAAATCACTTGTTAATTCTTACTCTGATGCAGGTCGAGTGTACATTGCGCTGGTTCCATGAGAGGGACCAAGATTCACTCTCCGGTTGTCATTTGGCAACTAGTTTTTATTGTATCATGCTTCCATGCATTGCTAATGTGTTTTTGTTCAGAGGAAGCTTGTATGAAGGAGAGGTGAGGCAGAAAAAAAAGTTGTTGTTTCTATGGTTGCACTTGGGAGAGTATGGGCAAAATTTTTCCCATACTTTTCATAATATTTCCGAAGAGAAGAAAGGCACATTCATGGTGCAAGGAGGCTACCCTTCAGCATTGAAGGATCATGGGATATTTCCATGTTGGAGGGAGATCTTCTCACATAGCAACATAATGGTGGATGGCTTTGGCATGTGGAATGTCAAAGGGAGAAGTCATGGAGCCTTATTACAAATTCCTACAACGCTGTCACATAGGAGCATGTTCTTATGGCTGAGATATTCCAAAGGGAGGAGGTATCCCTTCTTCTTGCGGATTTTTATGAGTATATTCTATTGGGAGGACTTATTGGAGGATCTCACTTTCATTCCACCTACTATGTATGGTAGAGAATTCATTTTTGTACTTGTCGATTAATCTATTGAGTATTTGTACTTTCTCACCATGTTTGCACACTGCATTTCCCCCCAAAGGAGCAGGAGTATTTTTGGGTTTCATGGTCACTTTAGGGCCAATGTTTATGATGATAGTAACCCATATATACATGAAATTGGGCAGGTGTATTGTTATTTTGTGTATGTACAACTGATATACATTTGTGCTTACTTCCACATGTGGGGAGGACATATATATTCAGCTTGTAACTTGTTGCAGGAACACTTGCCACATGAAATTTTCAAGCAGTAGTTGGGACGACTGCGCAGTATCCACTAGAGAGACCATATGTATCATCCAAACTTGCACATAACCTTCAGCCATTTTCTGATTTGGATTCCATGTGGTGATGATGTGCTATTCATCTTGAATGGAATGGTTTGGGTTGGCATGACTCATGATCTTGGAGGAAGAGTCTTTGGAGGCTCAATCTTCTTCTTTCCATTGGAGGGCAATCCTGTTTCAGCCGAATATCAGCATACCCTCTACATTTATCATGAGTGGAGAGGAGGAAAGTGTGGGATAGGCCCTCTTTCCTATCATGTTCACTTATTCAACCCACCTTCATTTCAGGAGCACAAGGTGAAAGAGAATTTTCATGAGTTACCGTGCTGGAGGGTGACTCACTTCATTTGGATGATTGCATGGATGAGGGAGGCACTCATTCACCATGTTGATCATCACTCCTACTTTGTGGAGGCTAAGATACATACAAAATGTTTCCATTCACTCTTTCCACCTTTGATTGATGTAGACACTTTGTTTATGCACACTTTGGGAGGAGCATTGGATGACAATTTATTTGCAGATTCTCTTGATGCAGTGATAGAGGCTATTGATGGAGGCCACATTAGGAGGAGAGGAGATATGTTTATCTCCTTATGAATTTTCTTGAGGACAATCAAATATTTTGGAGGGGAGGACTGTAATGTTCCAAAATTTTAGCTTCCAAGCTAAATGGAACATTAGAGTTAGCAGCAGCTATAGTCGGCAAATAAATGGGTAGAAAAGCCCATAAGTCTCCTAAGGAGGATAAAAACACTACAAGTGTGAAAGGAGACACTCTTTATATTTCAATAAAACACCTCCATGTGTGAACAAAGACAAAATGAAGCTGCTTTGACTAAGTCAACAACACAATTTTAGTGGAGGAGGAATCCTAGGTTGGAAAACGCAATTTTGGAGGGAAAGATAGCTTGGGTTAGAAGAAACCTAAGTGAGTGGGGCCAAGGGCAAGAAAACTCACTTATGATATAAGGAAGAGGATGGCAACATTGTTCATTATGTTTTATATTATTCTCATTCTTGGCTGCCAAGAATTGTTGTTGCTTGCTGCTTAGCAAGTTGCAGTGCTATTTAGCATTAGGTGTTCCCGGGCGAGAATCCCACCTCTTTCCTTTGAGGAGCTCATTGGGAGAGTTTGCATTCAACAGTCCACATCAGGTTTTCAAGCCAAGCTTCATTCATCTACATCAGCACAGCTCTACCAGAGATTGTGCAGTATTGCTGGGTGCAGCAGTGGAAGGGATTGGAATCCCGGCTTCTGAGCTAGTTTCTCATTGAAGGAAGGTTTCCTTCACTTGAGAGATCTGTTTGGAGAGCTCCATAGCTTACTTTAGATATGTGGTATCAGACCACACATTTCTCTCACCCTCCCAGCGTTGTTTCTACTAGGGAGTGCGTTTTTAAGGAGGCAGAACTTATTGCATGGTTCGGTGGCTCCATTGCTGAGTTTCCTTGTGATTGAGAGGTTCATCCTTTCATGGGAGGAAGCCCTTGAGGGTTATACATTAGATCATAAATATTTCAGCCTATTTCACTCATGTACTTCATTTTTGTAGTGATTATTCAGTCATTTTCTAAATATCACATTTTATATATAGAGTGTTGACAAGAAACCCTTGCCGGTTTCTTTTGTATTTTGTAAAGGGATCTTAGATCTCTGTTCTTCAGCATTGTTTATAAATACATGAATAGATCCACTGTTCTCTGATAATTTTATGTGTAAACCCTCTCTATAACTGCATATTCCCTTGAGTAGTTGCTTTGGCATTTTGCAGTCTAGGCGTTTTTCACTAGTTTTGGCTACACTAGTGTGGGAGATCTGTTTAGCCCACCTAGTTTGATTTGTCTCAGCTCTATTCTTGGATTTATGTTGAATATTGATTGATCTATGGGATCCAAGAGTCCATTTCAGTATTTTTTTGCATATGTTGCTGGAAGAGCATTTTTCATGCATGTTTTATGAGCAATCCTAAAAATGGGATATTACAGGGAACCCAGGGATGTGATCTCTGTTCATCGGAGAATATCTCCATTGTATTCTTGGATCCATGTTTGTAAATCAGAAAGGGTCATTTTATCTTTTCAGCCAGTCTAGAATTCTCTACCAGTGGAGTCTTTAAGTCTATTTAAAGTTGTGGAGTCGCCAAGTGGATGACGTCAACTTTGTTTTCCACCATAAACATGATTAATGCATTCCTAGGGGAGTCTTTGAGAACTAATGGGTTTAGTAGGCTTACTGGAGGCCAGTGGAGTCACCAGGTGGAGGATTTTTAATGTTTAGGGATGCACTTGTCCACCATCAACAACTGAAAACCAATCTAAGGATGTTTGTGGGTTTTCTGAGGTCCTAAGGAGTAATTAGATTGTCACTGACCTAGAAGGGCCCACCGTGATTTCCAATATGTTAGGGGATGAGGTGGCAATTAATCATTGGATACTATTTTACAAGGGTTTCTGAATTTTTAAGGATGCCAAAGCTTGTAGCTTACTCAGAAAGTCCCACCGTGATCCCCACTATGTTATGCGATGAGGTGGAGATGAATCACTGGATACTATTTGACAAGGGTTTCTAAATTTTTTAAGGATGTATAAGGTTTTTGCTTACTCAGAAAGCCCCACCATGATCGAAAATATGTTAGGTCCCTGTAATTTGTTAGTGTAATATTCCAAAATCGGGACAACTCATGAATCATGCACTAAAAACACAATTCCAGCAAGATATGCAATAAAATAGTGAAGTAGACACTTGGATTCCATATATCAGTCAAATAAAACCTAAATCCAAGAATAGAGCTGAAACAAATCAAACTATGTGGGTTAAACATATCTCCCACACCTAGGATTGCCAAAATGTGTTAAAACCCCAAACTGCAAAATACCGGAGTTGCTTCATAAAAGGGACTGCACAGTCTAAGAGAGGTTTTACACATAAAAAGGATAGAGACAAATATATCTACAATTATATTAGACAATATGCTCAGAAAATGAGATCTATTCTCCTTTATACAAAATACAAGATAACTCGGCAAGGGTTTCTTGTCAAACACTCTGCATACAAAATGTGTTATTCAATAATTTACTGAATAACCACTACAAAACTAAAGAAAATGAGTGTATAAGGTTATAAATATGTCTGATCTGATGTATATCACTCAAGGGCTTCCTCCCATGAAAGGCTGACCTCTCAATCACAAGGAAACACTACAACGGAGCCACCAAACCATGCACTGAACACTGCCTCCAAAATAAAGCATTCCCTAGCTGGAAAAATGCTGGGAATGTATGGGAAATGTGTGGTCTAATACCAAATATTTTAAATCAGCTTTGGAGCTCTCCAAACATATCCCTCAAGTGAATGAAACCTTCCTCCAATGAGAAACTAGCTCAGAAGCTGGGATTCTAATCCCTTCCACTGCTGCACCCAGCAACACTGCACAATCTTTGGAAATAATGCACTGATGAAGTTGGCTGAAGCTTGGCATGAAAACCTGATGTGTAATGATGAATTAAAACTCTCCCAATGAGGCTCCTCAAAGGAAAGAGGTGGGATTCCCGCTCAGGAACACCCAGTGCTAAACATCACTTCTACTTTGCTAAATAGCAAGAGGAAGCAAAAGTCTAAGGAGACATGAAAAATAATCTAAGACATGAAGAATAATGCTGCCATCCTCTTCCTTATATAAAACATGAGTTTTCTTGCCCTTGACTCAATTAGGTCATCTCTATCCAGAGATACATTTCCCTCCAAAATTGTGTTATTCCTCCTTTGATTCCTCCTCCTCTAAAAATACGTTGTTGACTTAGTTGAAGTAGCTTGATTTTATCCCTGTTCACACATGGAGGTGTTTTATTAGGCTTGAAAGAGTGTCCCCTTTCACATTTGGAGTATTTTATTCCTCCTTAGGAGACTTATGGCCTTTTCTTCCCATATATTCACTGGCTAGAGCTGCTGCTAACTCTAATGTTCCATTTATCTTGGAGGCTAAAATTTTTGAACATTACAGTCCTCCCCTCCAAAATATTTTCTTGTCCTCAAGAAAATGTATGAGGAGAGAAAAATTCTCCCCTCTTCCTCATGTGGCCTCCCATCAATAGCCTCCATCACTGCATCAAGAGAATCTGCAAATTAACTGTAATCCAATTTCTCCTCCCAAGTGTGAAAAACCAAATGGTCCACATCAATCAAAGGTGGAAAGGGTGAATGGAAACTTGCTTGCTGTCTCATGGCCTCCACAAAGTAGGAGTGATTATCATGATGCCTCACCCATGCTATCATCCAAATGAAATGATTCAAACTCCAACATGGTAACTCATGAAAAATCTCCTCCACCTTGTGCTCCTGGAATGTAGGTGGGCTAAATAAATGAACATGATAGGCAAGAGGACCTATCCCACGCTGTCCTCCTCTCCACTGATGATAAGTGTAGAGGGTATGCTGATCTCGGGCTGCAACATGATTGCCCTCCAAAGGAAAGAAGAATATTGAGTCTCCAAGGACCCTCCCTCCAAATTCATGAGTCATGTCAACCCAAACCATTCCATTCAAGATGAATGACACATCATCACCATTTGGCATCCAAATCAGGAAAATGCTAAAATTTATCCACAACTTTGGATGGTACCAAAGGTTCTCCAAGTTGATATTACGTAGTCTTCCCAACTGTTGTTTGAGAATGTCCTGTGGCAAGTGGTTCTGCAACAAGTTACAAGCTATATATTTTTGTTCTTCCAACATGGGTGTTACACCATTTTTTGGTCATCTAATCCATTTTTATTATATGGACCCAAGTACACCAAGTAAGACCAATTTTACCCCAATTAAAATCACATTCACTATGAAAAATAACTTAGTAAACCACCTTTATTAATTTGTTTATGGTCTAAATAGGAAACCCCATGGGAAAACTTTAAACAAATCTATATTTTTTTTACTTTCCTCAAGGAATAATTAGTTAAACAATAGTTTAATTCATATTCCTATTTATATTTAACCCAAAACAAGGAAATTAATTAGATAAACCATTATTTATCTTATTATTTTCTAAGAATAATTATTTAAACATTACTTAAATAATATTCTTTGTTAAATATGACTAAAACTCCCTTAAATAATCAAATAAATCATTATTTATTTGATTATTACTCAACCATATCCTTAAAATGATAAATAAATCATTTATTTATTTATTATGACTTAATCACATCCTTAAAATGATAAATAAATAATTTGTTTATTTATTATTTACCAATAAGGGGATTTGATTCAAGTCAAATTACTTTTCCCTCCAACAAATCTAATAAAATATTCCATAAAATTTGGATCTTGATTTGGTTAATAATATTTTAATTATGCACCAATATCTAGACTAGCTCAATATTTTGTTATAAATAGAAGGGTTTTCCCATTCATTTGTCACCTTTTGTTGCCTAAATATCACTCTGGATCTCAACTCTTGGTCTGGCGATTGATCCACCATCATAGCCATACTTTTCCATTTTTGTCTGGGTTTTCTACACCATCAAGAGAGAGGAATTCTAAATTTGAATTGCTGAGGAATTAAAAGAACCCATCCCATTGAGGAGAACCAGGAACACCCTCTTGTGTTTTCCTCCTAGGTGCCACTAATACAAAATTCATTTGATATATTCTTGTATTGTCTATTGGATGCATGGAGTAAATCTTGTTTCTTCTACTATTTAATGTCTTCTAATGCATAGATCTAGTTTTTTATAGCATTTATCTTGATCACCTAACTTCAGATCTGAAGATATTAGCAGTCATTTCTACTGTTAGGGCTGTTTGTTATGCATAGCTAAAGTGGTCTTTTTTCGTACGCTTGGAATTAAGATTCATACTAACAACTGGCGACTCCACACAGGTTTACGATTACGACCGCTGTCATTTTTTTAATCCTTGCATATCCAGCTGTTTCAAACCCTAAGATTTCTCTTCAACCCCTTGTTTTTTCTTTTCTTGATGTTGTTTTTAACCTATAAAACCCTAAAACGATAAAAATTCTGACTTTCGTGTGTTTTCGAACCTATTGCGTAGGTGACAGACAACAGCCACAGCTGAGCGACAAATTTTTATGAAATCTACCGCTGAGAGTGTCGGAAGTGCAAGTCACACTTTTTAGCCCAAAACCTATGACCTGGACCTCCAGGGCACATTTTACAACCCAAAAAGTGTGACCTTTGCTGAAAACAGATCAGAAACTGCGACTTGGACTTTTTGCAGGGATTTTTTCTGAAAGTTTTCTGGGTTTGTTTGAGCCTCTGTTCAGGGTTGTCTGACCTTCGTCTCCACCTGTTTTGGACCTGTACTTGTTTTGTTTCACTCAACTAAGTGGGAACCTAGCCCCCTAGGGCTTCAATACCCTTCACTTTTTGTGGAAGAGTTTTTTCTCTTGCAGGTCGTTTGAAATTTCAGAGTCTTTAGCCATTTTTTCAGATCTGATACCTCACCTTCAGATCTACTTCAGATTGTCTTTTTATCCATCCAAATCTCCTCATTTATCTTTTTTTGGGTTTTCCTTTAGGGTGCACTACGCTTCCCTCCTAGAGATAGCCTTTCGCCATCTCTTTTTACAGCAATTTTTCTCTGATCTGTTGCTATTTCTGCACCACTTTCCAGTAGATTTTGTCCTTTAGATCCCTGTCCCTTCTGACCTTAGATCTATTGGATTTTTTAGTGTGTTTTGATTAGTTTTTTCACTCACCTATAGACTAGTCGTTGAGAGACTCGCCTCCTCGGGTTTAGATTATTGCATTATTAGCTGTCTATTTTCTGTTTTGCTGGCTTATATACTGTCGTTTGCAAGTTATTTACAGCTATACAACACACTTTTTCTTTTTTCTCTACAAACGTTTGGGTTTAAAAATTAAAATTTACACACTTCACACACACACCCTAAGCGAAAAAGGGCTTGGTTAACACTGCCAAGCAAAGACTCTAAAACATTGAAATCAATTGATCCTACACCTCTCTGCCCTTGTTTCGACATTGTAATCGGTTGATCTTTCACCTCCCTGCCCTTGTCAGTCTCTTTTTCCTTTGTGCCATGTTTGTCTCATCATTGCTCAACCTCCCATGGGCTTTGATTTTCCTCATGGGGGGGCCAGCACCTCCTGCATTTTTTCCCCTCGTGGTAGCACATATTCAGGATACGACATGCCTCCTCTTGTTGCCTAACCTCCTCTTTACCACACTGCTACCGACCCTCTTCCGTCTGGTACCACTAATCACCAGATTCTCATGATGAAATCTAATCAACCTTCAACCGTACACATCAATCTTCAGACTCGGTCCCGTCAGTATAACAATCCTCCCGCTGTTTCTGTCCCCGAGCCGCCTCCTTTGGTCTCTACATAGCCTCTGTCAACACCTAAGGGTCCCTTGTAGATCTCTCAGCTTAGGGCAGAGGTTCATACAAAGATCCCTAAGGGGCCACTGCATCGAAATGCTACTTTTGGAAAAGCCGCCCATTGGTATAGCATAGTCGATGATTTGGCACAATCCCCTGCTGCCATTTCAACATTGGAACTCCTCTAGTCGTGCCCTTCACAATGAAAAGCTCTTCTATCTGCCGTGGGCACTGTATATCCTTCCAACGATCGATTGATTGTCATTGATGTCGACTGATCAAAACATCCTCCTCTCCCTACTTCTGTCGCTTTCCAAATCCCAGTCAAGATCCGGAATGCTAACGTTTCCCGGTGCATTATTGAGGAGGGGGCATCCACCTACGTGATGTTCACTTCGGTTTGGAAACAACTCGGATCCCCTGAGTTGGCTCCTTCCACGATCACTCTCTGAGCGTGGGATGGCCACGCCTCTAAGCCCATTGGCTTATTCCACAATTTTCCCATTACTCTTGCAAGAAAGATTGTTTGCGTTGATGTATAAATCATAGATGCCCCCTTAGATTACAACATTCTTTTGGGTTGTAGCTACACTTATGCGATGTCTGTTGTCCCTTCTGCGGTCCACCGCAAGATGTCTTTCCCGATAACGGAAGGATAGTCACCATTGACCAGTTGATGTACTAAAAATCGAAATCTGAGACCTCCCCTAAGTCTACTATCTCTTCGGTGGCCAATAAGCAAACCGTCGACCCATTGACAAGTGTCTTACCCGGTGTCTACAAGGATTCCTCCTTGCTTGGTACATTCCCTAGTCTTCCTCCTCCTATCTCTGATCCCAGCTCATAAAATGTTTGCATGATGCAATCGTCTCAGGATTCTCTCAAGCGGCCCACCTCGGCTAGTCAGCAGCCCCCTCGCCCTCCGCAGTCGTCTCCTAGTACTTTGATGCAGCCTTTTGGACCTCCTCCTCCCGGCCCTTCAGCTAGTACTCGTGAGCCTCTTTATCCTCCTGGGTCAGTTCCTCCAGGCCTTAGCCATTTAGGAGCCATCCCACCTAGCCATTACCCCTCTGGTCAGATACCATTCCTAATCCCTCCACCAGGCATCTATACGGGACCTGTCATGGCCACCCTCTCTCTTCCTAACTTGACCATTGGTATTCCGGTTTGGTACCTCAATCCTCCAACCGTTACCTCACCAGGTCAACCTAAACCTTATCTTGATTTGACCTCGGTTCAACCGGTCCCCCTAACTTCTCTCATTGTCATAGTGCCTCAGCCACCTCAACAGGAACCGCCTCTTGTTGTGACCACTTCCGGTAATAAGTGTAGAGCTCGCAAAAGGGCCTCAAAGGAAAAAGCTGCCCCGACTGACCCTGTACCTCCTCCGCCTCTGAAGCCCTGCGATTTGTTTGATGTCATCATTCATGCCACTCATACTTGTCTCGAGTTGCCCTGCATCAAGCCCATGGTTAATGTCGCGTTCCCTGAGTCTACGGTCCTTGAAACCTCTGCTTCTTCATCGACCGCAACCAAAAACACCAAGGCTATTCACACCAAACACCCTTGTGCTTTTTGTGGTCTCCATGGCCATTACTCTCATCATTGTCCCTGCCTTACGCATTACCATGCCTATTTAGATATAGCTCGGGAGTACAAGATTGAACAGAACCAATCCGCTTCTGCCGTACTTGCACAGTATGATGCAAGCTAGACTGAGGATTTACCCGCTCCTATTGACATCCCCCCCCCCCCAAGATGTCGAAATGACAGAGCATGTGGCCACCATCCTCTACCTTTCATCATCCTTGAGACACTCAATAGAAGCTCCCTCTGAATCTTCTCCTTCTCTTTCGCTTTGTTGAACTCTTAGTTAAACTGAGAGGGGGGGGTGAATCAGTTTAACACATTCATAATATTTTAAACTTTTATTAAACCTTATTTACACCTTCATTTCATGTCTAACTTAATATGTGAGTAATCTTAGAATGTGAGCAGCAAGTATTAATATAATATAATAGCAGACTTAATATGAGAGCAGCAGGTATTAAGCAGATGATATAAATTAGATCAACACATAAACATCATGCACAGAGACACCAGATATAAGTGGAAACCCATAAAGGGAGAAAACCACATCTTATTATTGTTATGATGCAAAGGCAAGCTCCAACTCCCTCTCACCACTGTTTTTCTACAGGCACCAACCTACAGGAGGCTCCTACCTCAATTCTGCAAGCTACAACTTGCAAGGAAGCACCAAATCCCTTCAATTTTCTGCAGGCACCAACCTACAGGAGGCTCCTACCTCAATTCTGCAAGCTACAACTTGCAAGGAAGCACCAACTCCCTTCAATTTTCTGCAGGCACCAACCTACAGGAGGCTCCAACCTCAGTAAGCTACAACTGACAGCTATCAAGCTACAATTTGATAGGGAAGCTCCAACTTCCTCAATTTTTCAAACTGAATGTTTGTTGATTTACCTCAGATATCAACTTTATTCTGTAGCTTCTCTTTCTGCTCTTCTTTTCTTAATATTCTCTGCCTTACACTTCTATACTCTGCCTTCTCTATATTTTCTCTCTCTAACCTCTCTTGTGCATATCAATGTGATATTATATATAGAGTTCCTCACATGACTGTTTGTATTTCATAAATAATTTGGAGTGAACAGTCATGACTCTTTGGCTTCTGTCTTCTTATTCCTTTATCCAACTCATTTTTAAAATTACTACAATATGTACAAATTTCCATGCTACAGTGGGATTTTGTCTTTTCCTTAGGATACTTGCCTTTGCATCACAAACAATATAAAAAAAATATTTACATTTTCAGTTACACATTTCAATACCACTCAGCTCCTTTCCTGAACCTTGGCTTTACTGGATTTGTCTCTTCTGCTACTATTGAGTGGCTGTTCTATATATCTTGGTTCACCTCTCTGTTTATTTATTTGTTCACTGTCCTTGAGTGCATTACCATCTCTGTTCTCGGGCTACCTGTCTACATTCTCTGTTCATACATGAGTTTAAGCATAATTTCTTGAAGCTCACATTACAATTTCAATTCATTTTTCTTTTGTACCATATTTCTGCCGCTGTCTCTAGTTCTTTCGTTCTTGCATGCTCTTGTAATAAACCCAATCTTCAGGCTTTTGTAGTAAACCCAATCTTATTACATATATGTTTCGACTTTAGCACAATATATATCGTCATGTATACATACTCCTGATTCAAACTATTAATAAATTGTAGCTTTTGTTTTGCGCCCAACATAAATATGGTCATTTTTATATAACCTTTAAAACATCAAATTATATTACATTCCCCGCTTAAATATATAATGCTTACTCGAATGTTCGGACCTTGGGAATTTTGAATATATATCTCGAGCTTTTAAATCAATTGAGCCGCTTATAACGTACCTTTGTTAAACTCACAAACATTAACAACGAGCAATATAAATTAAACTGGGGCCCAGCGCTAACACTCTACCACATCCAACGACGGACATCCCTGGCTCGTCCCCTCCCGCAATGAATCTACAACGTCGATCGTTGTCGATATGATCCGGGCTCTTTTATTAAACTTCGGGCAAGTCAAGTGTGCGATCACCGTTCGATGGCCCCTTCCCAAATCAACGGCACACGGCAATATCGCTTGGCGTCCTGGTACGAACGATAACGTGTGATGGCGTGTTTTAAATAGTGGTTTTCCGGGGGTCCACTTTTCCACGCGTCGAACCCTCTATGGAATCGCTCCCCAACTAGGAAATACCGCTTAGCACCGAAAGGCGGTGCGATGAAAACCATAAACCGATGTCACTGTTCATCAGGTCATGGTTTCACCCTGTTTGGCTCGGGGTTCTGCCTAACTCCGCGTTCTGCTACCGAGTTCCATCTTTCGAGTTCCGCTTAGCTTTCGCGTACAACACTAACTCGTGTTTCCAATACCGTTCAATGATACTACTCAACTGTTATCATTATAACGAATCTCCATTGTAGTTAAATCTCATTCATAGCTATCGGACTATGCCGTCGATCTAATTTCACGATCTCTGCAATGTGATACTCCAAGAACACTACGCACACAGTTAAATCCATGTACAGAGTTGATAATAATTTCACATAGTCTCACCATACCCATGCAATGCTAAACACTTAAAGATACCCACTCTTCTCCTTGAATAGTTTTCTGCTTCTTTTCTATCCTCTGCTCCTTGATTGATTCTTCTCCTTACTTCTCTTTTGCTATCTTTCTTTGTCTCTGTTTCCTCTGATGTCTCTGTTGCCATTCTGGTGCTCCTCCTTTGTCATCTCCTTTGCCATCAATGACAACATTTCCAACAGTCTCCCCCTTTGGCATTGATGGCAATACTCTTCCTCTGATTGTCTTATAGAAGCCTCTTTTTTCTTTTCCTCCCCCTTTGACATCAATGGCAAGGGTTGCTCATTTCCTTGTTTGCTTTCTGCATTTCCTTTTTCTGAGATCTTCTCACTTTGTACCCTGTTATTCCAAACTTTGGATTAAATCTAAAATTCTGACCCTGTAGCCTTTTCTTTAACTCTTTTATGCTGGGTGTATACTTTCCATAATCCTTTGACCCTGAGGACCTATTTCATGCTTTCCTTGCTGGCTGATCTCCCCCTGGAATGATATTTTCATTTTTATTCTCCCCCTGAAACTGTGCTTTCTATTTATATCAGAGAGTAGCATCTACAGATACTACTCCTAGTCTATCTCTCAAATATTCAAATGGTTCTCTAGCAAGAGGTTTGGTAAATATATCTGTTGTTTGTTCTTTTGTCGGCACATACTCCAGCTTTACTATCTTCTGAGCCACCTGTTCTCGGAGAAAATGATACTTGATTGGGATATGCTTAGTTTTTGAGTGAAGCACAAGATTTTTTTATATACTTATAGCACTTGTATTATCACATTTGATTGAGATAAGTTCATTAATGCTTACCTTCATGTCTTGAACAGTCTGCTTCATCCACATGACTTGTGTACAACATGCTGTTGCTGCTATATATTCTGCTTCAGCTATAGACAGGGAGATAGATGTTTGTTTCTTGCTTAACCATGCCACCAAAATTTATCCTAGATAGAATGCACCTCCACTTGTACTCTTCCTGTCATCCACACAACTGGCCCAATCTACATCTGTGTATGTTGTCAAAGTGAAGTTTTTTCTTTTTGGATACCAAAGCCCATACACTATTGTTCCTTGTAGATATCTGAATATTATTTCTACTGCCAGAAGATGATTTTGTTTAGGTGCTGCTTGATATCTAGCCACTAGTCCTACTGCTAACATGATGTCTGGTCTTGATGCAGTCAGGTACAATAGACTTCCTATCATGGATCTGTAGAGTTTTTGATCTATATAAGCAGACCCATCATCAGCACATAGCTTGCATCCCATGGTCATGGGAGTTGACACAGGTTTGCAGTCCTCCATTTTGAACTTTTTCGACATTTCTTTTAAGTACTTTTCCTGTGAGATGAATGTGCCTGTGTTCTTTTGCTGAATTTGAAGTCCTAAGTAGAAACTGAGCTCTCCAATCATGGACATTTCAAACTCTGATTTCATCTCTTCTGCAAATCCTTTTGCTAGTTCATCTCTGTTGCTTCCAAACATAATGTCATCAAAATATACAACAACAATCAGGAGTTCACTTTCATGGGCTTTTATATATAGATTACTATCTACTCCACCTCTCTTAAAGCCTTTTTTTTGCAAATATTGATCCAGTCTTGAGTACCAAGCATGAGGAGTCTGTTTCAGTCCATATAGGGCCTTCTTTAGTCTGCACACATAATATTCTTTGTCTGTTAATGAGAAGCCTTTTGGTTGTTCCATGTAGACTACTTCTTCTAAGTCTCCATTCAGAAATGAAGATTTTACATCCATTTGATATACCTTGAAATTCTGGTAGCATGCAAATGCCAGGAACATTCTAATAGCTTCCATCCTGGCTACAGGGGAAAATGTTTCATCATAATCAAGTCCTTTGACTTGTGAATATCCTTTGCAGACCAGTCTGGCTTTATTCCTGATTACTTGTCCTTGCTCATTCATTTTTTTTTTGAATACCCATTTTTAACCAATGATATTTTTCTCAATTGGTCTAGGAAATAGTTCCCAGGTATTGTTCTTTTCAATTTGGTCCAATTCCTCACTCATTTCTTTTACCCAAGACTTGTCCTTGCTAGCTTCTTCAAATTTCTTTGGCTCTATTTGTGACAGCATGACTATGTATACCTCTTCAGTTTGTTTTGTTAGCTGCCTTCTTGTCTGGACCCCTGCTTTCTTATCTCCTATGATTTGATCTTCGGGATGATTCTTCTGAGTGTATCTTGAGGGGGCTTTCGAGCTCAGCTCTTCATCTTCTGTAGTCTTTCTTGTTTCATCATCATTTTGGTCTTCTTCTTCATGGTTAGCTGATGGACTGCAGCAGTCAGTATCTCTTGTATTGTTTTAAAGTTCTTCATCAAATCTCACATCAATGCTTTCTACTATTTTCCGAAGAGTCTTGTTGTAGCACCTGTACCCTTTGCTTTTGGATGCATATCCTAGAAATATTCCTTCATCTTCTCTTGCATAAAATTTTCCAAGATTTTCATCATTATTCTTTATGTAACACTTGCTACCAAAGATTCTGAAATGTTTGATTGAAGTTGGCTTTCCATGCCATAGTTCGTAGGGAGTCTTGTCACTGCTTGGCCTTAAGTGAGCTTTATTAAGGATGTGTACTGCTGTGTGCACTGCTTCTGCCCAGAAGGTTTGAGGAATATTATTCTCTTGCATCATGGCTCTGGCAATTTGTTGAACATATCTGTTTTGTCTCTCTGCTACTCTATTATGCTGAGGTGTCCCTGCAATAGTAAATTGTTGTTTTATGCCATGTTCATTGCATAGGTCAGCAAATTCATAATCTATGAATTCACCTCATCTATCTAATATGATGCATTTCAGCTTGCATCCTTTCTGATTTTCTGCTAATGCCTTAAATATTTTGAATTTTTCCAGAGCTTCCGATTTATTATTTAGAAAAGAAATCCATGTCATTCTGGAGAAATCATCTATTATCAACATGAAGTAGGATTCTCCACTTGGTGTTACAATTCTTGCAGGTCCACACAAATCCATGTGCACAAGCTGGAGTGGTCTTCTTATTGACAACTCATATTTGGCCTTAAAGGATGTGCAGGTCTGTTTACCCAATTGACAATATTTGCATATGGTATTAGAAGGCCTCTTTATTTCTGGCATGTCTCTGACTGCTTTATTTTTGCTCAGTCTGATGATATGATCGAAGCTAAGATGTCCCAATCTCCTATGCCATAGCCATGACTCCTCAAGTTTGCTAAGATGGCATGTTTCATCTTCCTCTTTCACAATGTAAACATTGCTCTCTGTTCGAACACCTTTGAGCAGAGTCTTACCGATGGTACTTGATCTGACTTCATAGTCTTGTGCTCTAAATAGAACTTTGCAACCTTTGTCACACATCTGACTAACACTCAGTAAATTTGCTTTCAGCCCATATACAAATAGTACATCTTGGGCCTTTCCTCTGTCATTGTCTATGCTGACTGAGCCTTTTCCCTTGATATTACCTGACTTATCATTGCCAGATTTCTTTTCATCAAGAGTTATAAACTTACTTTTGTCTCCTGTCATGTGTTTAGAGCAGCCACTGTCAAAATACCATTGAATTTTCAGATCTTGAGTAGTTAGAGCCAGATCACACTTATTCATCTTCTTTATCCACTGGAAGCACCCTTTTGTTTTGTATCTTTTGTGAGGTGATGACCTCCATCTTCTTAGAGGAAATTTGGAAGGTATATGTCCAACTTGATTACATACACAAAATTTGATCATAATTTTTGTAGAATTATGAGTATGAACATAATTTATTTGATTCATAAACCTTCTTGAGGTGTTAAACATCAATCTTTGTCCATAATTTCTACACTCAATGATTTTATGACCAAATTCCTTACAATAAAAGTAGTAACCATAGAAGCTATTTGCATACCTGATATAAGGTTGTCTCTTCCATTTTTTTTCTTGAGGCAGTCTCTTCAATGTTTGCATCTTTTGCTAGTTTGAATTACTCCTCCTTGCATGACAATATGCAGCAATGTGTCCTAGCTTGTGGCAGACATAACAGGTGGCATTATTCATTGGAGGGAAGAATCTCCTTTGATGGTTTCCAAATTTTACATATTCAGGGGTCTTAGTATTTATTACATTCTTTGCCACTAATGGTTTCTTTTGATCTCTGTCTTCCTTATTGCAGATTTCTTATTTTGTAGGGATTGTTTGAGGTGCTTCATAATTCTTCTTTGCTTTTACAAAAATAATTTCTCTGTCAACCTTTTCTTTTAATTTACTTGATTCTACTTCATAGCCTATTCCAGTCTTTATCATAGGGGATCTTTGAGCAACCAGAATTTCATTCAACTTACTAGAGCTTGTTGTTTGAGAAGAGTTTATAACCACTTTCCTTTGAGCATTTTCTAATTTCTTCCTGAGACATACTACTTCTTCTTCCAACTTTTCTTGTTCTTGAGTTTTTTCTTTGATTTTCTTAACTAACATGTCCTCTATATTCTTGGCTTCTGCAAGCTCTATCTTTAGCTGCTTAAGGACTTCTGAATTTTGTTCTTCTCGTACATACTTGAGGAGAATGTCCTTTTGTTTTCTGCATTTCAGTTTGAGTCTATCAATCTCTTCTAGAGCACTTCTTAGCTCCCCCTCAAGGTCGAATTCACCTTATTCTTCTTCATCTTCTAGCAGGAGACCTTCAAGTTCTTCTATGGCCATCAATAAGAATTCAAAGGTTCCTTCTTCACTTGAGGATTCATCTGAATCTTCAGATGTACTACTGTCTTGTTGAGCATAGAAGGATTTTCTGCTGAACTTCTTTCCTTTCTGTCAATTCTTTGATTTATTTTTCTCTGACTCTTGAGCCTGATTCCTTACTTTCTTGTGAGGACACTTAGTAACATAGTGTCCCAATCTTCCACAGTTAAAGAATTTGAAGGGGAGTTTACCTTTATATTTACCTGAGCCTCTATCTAGTTTCTTGACAAAATTTGCCTCTTCTTCATTCGAGCAAGAGCACATGTCTCCCTCTTATTCTTTCTTCTTTTTTGTTTTAAAGGTTGCTTTTCTCGTACTTGGCTTTTTCTATGGGAGCCTCATTTCATAGGCTGTTAGATTTCCAAGTAGCTGGTTCATGGTCAAGGTCTCCTAATCAGTTGTTTCTTCTATTGCAGACACCTTTGGATTAAACCTGGATGGAAGAGATCTTAAAATCTTTTGTACAATTATACTTTCTGGCATTTTTCCTCCAAGAGCTTTCATATTGTTAATAATTTCTGCAGCTTTTAGGAAGAAGCTGGCAATGTCTTCATCATCATTCATTTTTAAGTTCTCAAACTGGGCTCTATAGACTTGAAGTTTGGCAGTATTTACTTTCTTGTCTCCCTCATGTATGTTCTCAAGAGTATCCCATATTTCTTTGGCAGTGTCTTTGTGCATTACTTTAATAAACTCTGCTTCACACAATCCATTCAGGATGGCATTCATGGCTTTTGCATTAGCCACAAAGTCTTGTTTTGTTTCTTTCTCTGTGTCAGTTGCCTTTGGGGCATATCCTAATTCCACTACAGCCCAGACTTCTATTCCTAGAGACATTATGTATGTCCTCATTCTGATTTTCCAGAAAGCATAATTTTCACCAGTGAAGAAAGGGGCTTTATTGGTTGAGCATCCTTCTTTACTAGCCATCTTGGGAACCTAGGATCTCCTTTCAGTTGTTAGACTTGTACAAAGGAACTGGCTCTGATACCAATTGTTGAATCTCTAATTAAACTGAGAGGGGGGGGGGGTGAATCAGTTTAATACATTCCTGATCTTTTAAACTTTTCAATAAACATATTTACACCTTCATTTCATGTCTAACTTAATATGTGAGAAATATTAGAATATGAGCAACAAGTATTAACATAATATAACAAAAGAAACACTTAATATGAGACATTAATTAAGCAAATGATACATATCAGATCAATACATAAATATCATGCACAGAGACACCAGATATAAGTGGAAACCCATAAAGGGAGAAAGCCACATCTTATTATTGTTGTGATGCAAAGGCAAGCTCCAAATCCCTCTCACCACTATTTTTCTGCAGGCACCAACCTACAGGAGGCTCCTACCTCAATTCTGCAAGCTACAACTTGCAAGGAAGCACCAACTCCCTTCAATTTTCTGCAGGCACCAACCTACAGGAGGCTCCATCCTCAGTTCTGCAAGCTACAACTTGCAAGGAAGCACCAACTCCCTTCAATTTTCTGTAGGCACCAACCTACAGGAGGCTCCAACCTCAGTCAGCTACAACTGACAGCTATCAAGCCGCAACTTGATAGGGAAGCTCCAACTTCCTCAATTTTTCAAACTGAATGTTTGCTGATTTACCTTAGATATCATCTATGTTCTGTAGCTTCTCTTTCTGCTCTTCTTTTCTTAATCTTCTCTGTCTTACACTTCTATACTCTGCCTTCTCAATATTTGCTCTCTCCAACCTCTCTTGTGCATATCAATGTGATATTATATATAGAGTTCCTCACATGACTGTTTGTATTTCATAAAGAATTTGGAGTGAACAGTCATGACTCTTTGGCTTCTATCTTCTTATTCCTTTATCCAACTCATTTTTAAAATTACTACAATATGTACAAATTTCCATGCTACAGTGGGATTTTGTCTTTTCCTTAGGATACTTGCCTTTGCATCACAAACAATATAAACAAAATATTTACATTTTCAGTTACACATTTCAATACCACTCATCTCCTTTTCTGAACCTTGGCTTTACTGGATTTGTCTCTTCTGCTACTGTTGAGTGGCTGTTCTATATATCTTGGTTCACCTCTGTGTTTATTTATCTATTCACTGTCCTTGAGTGCATTACCATCTCTGTTCTCGGGCTACCTGTCTACATTCTCTGTTCATACATGATTTTAAGCATAATTGCTTGAAGGTCACATTACAATTTCAATTCATTTTTCTTTTGTACCATATTTCTGCCGTTGTCTCTAGTTCTTTCGTTCTTGCAGGCTCTTGTAATAAACCCAATCTTCAGGCTTTTGTAGTAAACCCAATCTTATTACATATATGTTTCGACTTTAGCACAATATATATATCGTCATGTATACATACTCCTGATTCAAACTATTAATAAACTGTAGCTTTTGTTTTGCGCCCAACATAAATATGGTCACTGTTATATAACCTTTAAAACATCAAATTATATTACATTTCCCGCTTAAATATATAATGCTTACTCGAATGTTCAGAGCTTGGGAATTTTGAATATATATCTCGATCTTTTAAATCAATTGAGCCGCTTATAACGTACCTTTGTTAAACTCACAGAAATTAACAACGAGCAATATAAATTAAACTGGGGCCCAACGCTAATACTCTACCACATCCAACGGCGGACATCCCTGGCTCGTCCCCTCCCGCAATGAATCTACACCGTAGATCGTTGTCGATATGATCCGGGCTCTTTTATTAAACTTCAGGCAAGTCTAGCGTGCGATCACCATTCAATGGCCCCTTCCGAAATCAACGGCACACGGAAATATCGCTCGGCATCCTGGTAAAAACGATAACGTGCGATGGCGTGGTTTAAACGGTGGTTTTCCGGGGGTCCACTTTTCCATGCATCGAACCCTCTATGGAATCGCTCCCGAACCAGGAAATGCCGCTTATGAACAAAAGGCGGTGCGATGAAAACCATAAACCACCCTCACTGTTCATCAGGTCATGGTTCCGGTTCGGGGTTCCGCCTAACTCTGCGTTCCGCTATAGGGTTCTGTCTTCCGAGTTCCGCTTAGCTTTCACGTACAACACTAACTCGTGGTTCCAATACTGTTCAATGATACTACTCAATTGTTATCATTATAACGAATCTCCATTATATTTAAATCTCATTCATAGCTATCGGACTACGCCGTCGATCTAATTTCACAATATCTGCATTGTGATACTCCAAGAACGCTACGTACACATTGAAATTCATTCAGAGAATTTCCCATACAATTGTTACTTCACGCAGTTAAATCCATGTACAGAGTTAATCATAATTTCACATAGTCTCACCATACCCATGCAATTCTAAACACTTAAAGATACCCACTCTGCTCCTTGAATAGTTTTTTGCTTCTTTGCTATCCTCTGCTCCTTGACTGATGCTTCTCCTTACTTCTCTTTTGCTATATTTCTTTGTCTCTGTTTCCTTTGATGTCTCTGTTGCCTTTCTGGTGCTCCTCCTTTGTCATCTCCTTTGCCATCAATGACAACATTTCCAACACGCTTGACCACCTTTCAGTGATCACCTCAGGCTCAACATCAGTGGATCCTTTATCTGCTTTTTCTTACATCATCCCCCATGAAGATGCGCATGTGAGCCTTTCTTCTCATAATGATGAGTCAGGTAGCTTTGCCATGTCACGTGGTCTTTCTTCCTCCCATCATTCCACCTTCTTTTGTGATGACAACATCATGGAAGCCATGGGCACCCCTAACTTCATCCTTCTCGCCTATAAACAGGATGCCATCATCTGTACCTATGGTGAATTATGCAGCCTGAGCTCAAGCTACGCTTCCAGTAGCTCCCACACTTCCCCTCCTCGTCAGCATGTGGGTAGTAGACATCCTACCTAGATCACTCCCTTCCGTAGAGTGCGTTCGATTTCTACTGTGCGCTCAGGTTGCTAGCATTTTTCTTTATCCTCCCATTTATTATCTTGTGTCACCTTATAGAGGGACCCCCCATCCACACCTTATATCAGTTTTGCCAATGGTGCAATTCGCTACTCCCAGAATTTAGCCTTGGCAGGTTGGACCATTTTTACCCCCTTGCATGCGCTTGTTCTTTCGAATGGTGTATGCATTGGTACTGCTACCAATAATCAGGTCGAATATGATGTAGTATGAGGTTTATTAGCCGATGCCCTTTCACATCGCATCCTCCATCTTCATGTTCGTTTATATTCCCTGCTTCTTGTCATGCAATTGAATGGTGTCTATCGTGTGCATAATCCTATCCTTTTTAGAATATGTTTACGAGTGAAGCTTTTGATGCGTGAATTTGAAATCATTACTTTCAGTCATGTACCTAGAGCACAAAATCACTATCTAGATCGCATTACAAACCATATTATGGATTGGAATTTAACACACACATTTAACAAAAGACAATAACATAAAAATATCAAAACAATGCATATCCATAGTATGTGTCGTATAAAATGTTTTAGAGTTCATCAACTCTGATACATATGACATGCCCATAGCATGTTACAAAAAACTCAAAACTGGGGGCACCACCTGCCCCTACACACTAATCACTATCTGGAGGATCCCGAGCCAATGGATCTACCCCCGTAGCTCGTAGATCATGCATACCATGTCCAGCCATCACCATGCGCCGCATGACTCCTCGCCATTCCGAGGGTAAACCAATACATGGTTGTATGTACTGGTCATCTAAGTATTGCTATCCGTGCTCTGAAACACCGATTAGAAGCCTCTCACATCTATGACAGATGTCCTCCAGAAGGGCTGTTTCATCCTCATTTTGTTGTGCCCTTGATCCACTAGATCCTGTGGTACCCGATACTACAACTTGCCCCATGTACCCAGCCATTTTTACCGGTGCTGTATCTACATACCAAAAGTAAAAGAATCATTACCACATAGAATATAATAGAAACTTTACATGCACATAAAATATTAGAAATTTGTCACTTACCATCGGGTCCCCATATACGACCAGGTGGAAGTGGTAGATCTGGGTCCCCACAATAACTCATCCCACTATAGGGATAGTAGTCTATATACAATGGCATCTGATCCCAACGAACAAAGAAATCAGGACTGAACACCCGTCCAACTGCTCCACCTCCTCCTCTGCACAATAGTTACCCCCATCGGCGCATCCTAGGCTCTCTCAGGCCCCCATCTTGGAGCTGTATGCGAGGTCGAAGTGTCGAGATATTCTCAAAGAAGAAAGAGTACAAAACTATACCATATGCACAATCATGGTTCACTTTCCGCTTACATAGTGACAACTATCGTTTCAATGATGACAGCATCATATGGGCCCACCCATAGTAGGTCCCACTCCAAAACATCATTGCCACCACGCCCCCCCCCGTGATGTGATGGAGTGCCTAGTTGCCCAGGATCCGTAGCACTGTTGCGGCCACAGCATGGGTCTCTAACCTCTCCAAATCCCCGATGGGTATTCGAGTCCCCTTGACTTGGAGACCTAGCCGAAAATGGCGCTCTACAAACTCTATGATATTCTGCCCACGCGGTAATACTGGCTAAGTATTCCCTACCATCCCAAGTGGTGGGAGACCGTCAAGAAATATATATCCTAGACCGTCAACTTGATCTGGTGCCCTGCACTATAAATACCTCATGGTTCGGGTCCCAATAGCTAAAAATATGGGCCAATAAGGGCTCCCTAGCTCTCATCAAAGGGTTCTCCACACACTTTAGAACCCCAAACCTAGCCAAAGCACTGCGGACACCATGATCCTCCCAGATCTCTGACCGTAATGCGCCAATGTCTCTCTCTCTCTCTCCTGTTAATCCATAATTCTGCCATATCTACACAAAACCATCATATTTGTCAGTATACAGATAGGAAATACCATTCTCATAAAAAAAGCCTAGTGCTCAGCCAAAAAAAAAGCACAGAAACACCCCTCCTTGACAGCTCACACTTTTCAGGCCCAAACTTGGGATAGGTCGCACTTTTCTGCCCAAAACCTGCTACCCAGGTCACACTTTTGCCCCAAAAAGTGCGACTCGGCCGTGAGGAGGATTAGGGGGCTGTTCATGAGCCCTAGGGACCTAATTTGAACTTTTAATCCACTGAAAAGAAAGATTAAGGTTAGGCCTCTTACCTGCAACTGGTAGATATTGATTCCAATGGTCAGTTTGTCCGCTACGATTGTCGCAAGATTTAGGGCCTTCTCTCCTCTCTACATTCACCAAAGCTCCACATGAAAATGAATGAATTTGGAGGGAAAATGCCTTATTAAAAGAGAAACCCCTATTTTTTCTTTCGCCTGCTGCGACCCAACTGTAGCTCTGTTTACCAAATTTTCCACACCGTTGGAAAGCTCTCACCGAGCCCTCAAATGGGTATCTGTTAGTTTTTAGTGATTTGATACTTCACCGGAACACATTTTTCCCAAGAAGCGTCACTTCACCCTTCCTCAAAATAGAATTTCTTCACTTGCAACACTCGTGCTGGGGGCATTACATTGCCCCCATACTTTTCCATGCCCGTGTTGACTTTCGTCATGAGTTACCATCTTGTACTCATGCTTTTATGGTCCCCATTGGACCCTTTACATATGTGGCAGCACCATCGAGTCACCCTTGTTTAGAGCATCCGAGTTGAGTCATCATTGCTTTCATGGAGTCTATCCTGAGGTCCTTTGCATCCTGCTATAGTCCTTCACCCTTTATTTCTTGGTCCCTCTCTCGTGTCGCACATTATGGCCTTCAGTCCCACTGTCCCCTATCCCTCATGATGATGTGTCTGTCGCTGTCATGTCATTCATGCCCTTTATGCTATAAAAAGGGAAGCCATCCATTCGCTACTTAGTACCCCCCATTTCATCATCATCATTGGTGTCAGTCTATCAGTCACTCTACTATTGTATCTCGTGCCTTAGTTGAGGATCCCTTATTGCCTCACCTATGGCAGACCTCCTTCTGTTGACATCAACTCATTCATTCCAGAAGACAGGTCTAGAGGGCAGTGTACCTTGGTTCCAGCTTCCACTCTTGGTCGATGCCCCGGATCAGGCAAAGGGATTCATTATTTCCCTTTGACTTGATCGGTTCTTAGCTCCAACTCCCTTCAGCATGATCGAGATCAGTATAATTTCTAGTTCAGTGATGCAGCAGCTGATATCGGTGATTCCCAGGTGTGTGTGTGAGATGTCTCAACCCTCATGAGGGGGTGGCCCTACAGGTAGCCCCCACATACCTGGATGACTTCTTCACTTCAAGCTTTGATGCAGCTCCATAGATTTGATGATACCGACCGCAGTTTCTTGTAGCACCTTCTTGATTTCATATATCAGTCAGATTTCCAAAGCCCTTTCCTGTTTACAGTGGTATCTGGGTTGTTTTCATATCTCATGTACTCAGATATTATTGTACAAATTCCTGGCTATTATCCCAGGAAAAATATGTATGTGGGATTCATTATTATGTTATTCATCTGGCTCATGTTTATGCTAGCATATCCTTTATTATTTCATCCTGTGGTTTTCTGGATGCCTTATTGTTTGTACTATTGCCTCGATGGGCATAGGCATGCCTCTCCTGCCGCTTATAGTAGGTACTCACTTATCAAAAAGACTTGTCGCACCTGCAAGTCACCTCCTCAGGGTCTAGTTCTTTCAGCACTTTGGTCCACCTTACACTCCTCTCTCTTTAAATTCCCCTTTGACGTCTAGTGACTGAGTTCTTACAACGTACTCCGGTCATACAATTAGCTCCTAACGCTCGCACGCTGGGGGAAAATATGTTACACCATTTTTTGGTCATCTAATCCATTGTTATTAGATGGACCCAAGTACACCAAGTAAGACCAATTTTACCCCAATTAAAATTGCATTCACTATGAAAAATAACTTATTAAACCACCTTTATTAAGTTGTTTATGGTATAAACAGGAAACCCCATGGAAAACATTAAAAAAATCCATATTTTTTTGACTTTCCTCAAGGAATAATTAGTTAAACAACATTTTAATTCATATTCCTGGTTATATTTAACCCAAAACAAGGAAATTAATTAGATAAATCATTATTTATCTTATTATTTTCTAAGAATAATTATTTAAACATTACTTAAATAATATTCTTTGTTAAATATGACTAAACCTCCCTTAAATAATCAAATAATCATTATTTTTTTTTATTATTACTCAACCATATCCTTAAAATGATAAATAAATCATTTATTTATTTATTATGACTTAATCACATCCTTAAAATGATAAATAAATCATTTATTTATTTATTATTTACAAATAAGGGGATTTGACTCAAGTCAAATTCCTTTTCCCTCCAAAAATATAATAAAATATTCCATAAAATTTGGATCTTGATTTGGTTAATAATATTTTAAATATGCACCAATATCTAGACTAACTCAATATTTTGTTATAAATAGAAGGGTTTTCCCATTCATTTGTCGCCTTTTGTTGCCTAAAGATCACTCTGGACCTCAAATCTTGGTCTGGCTATTGATCCACCATCATAGCCATACTTTACCATTTTTGTCTGGGTTTTGTACACCATCAAGAGAGAGCAATTATAAATCTAAAGTGCCGAGGACTTACAAGAACCCATCCCATTGAGGAGAACCAGGAACACCCTCTTGTGTTTTCCTCCCAGGTGCCATTAATACAAAATTCATTTGATATATTCTTGTCTTGTCTATTGGATGCATGGAGTAAATCTTGTTTCTTCTACTGTTTAATGTCTTCTAATGCATAGATCTATATTTTTGAAGAATTTATCTTGATCACCTAACTTCAGATCTGAAGATATTAGCAGTCATTTCTGTTGTTAGAGCTGTTTGTTATGCGCAGCTAAAGTCTCTTTTTTCGTACGCTTGGAATAAAGATTCATACTAACAATGTGGAAGTAAGCATCAATGTCTATCATCTGTACATAGATAAGATGACAATACACTTGCCCAAGGTCATGTATAGATGGGCTACTGGCATCATAAACATTGGCCCCAAAGTGACCAGGAAACCCAAAAATACTCTTGCTCTCTTGAGGAGCAATGCACTGTTCAATCATGGTGAGAAAGTACAAATACTCAGTGAAGTAATCAACAAGTACATAAATTTATTTCTTACCATGCATCATGTGTGAGCTGAAGATGAGGTCCATGAGTGATTCCTCCCATGAGAGTCTCCTCATAAAAGTATGCAAGAGGAGAGGGTGCATACTCCCTTCAGAACACTCCATTAATAGAAGCATTCTCTCAAGTGACAGCACTGTAGGCCTTAGTAACAAGGCTCTTTTCACTCCATGACTTCTCTCTTTGACGTCCCATATGCCAAAGCCATCCCCATCATGCTACTATGTGAGAAGACCTTCTTTCGACATGGAAGCGTCTCATAATCCTGCAATGCTGAAAGGTAGCCTCCTTGCACCATGAGTGTGCCTTCCTTCTCTTTGGAAATTTTATGAAAAGCATGGGAAGAATGTTTCCCATACTCTCCCAAGTGCAACCATAGCAACAACAACTTTTGCTGCTGCCTCATCTTCCCCTCATACAAGCCATGAAGTAGTATCATGATGGTCAACTTGTATGATGCCCCATACAAACAGGTCTTCTGCTGCTCTATCATATGGGTGCCATGCCATCCAATTGGTTTCCCTCTCCATACAAAGCTTCCCTTGAGAAAAACACATCAGTAATACATGGAAGCAAAGAACAATGAAAACAAGTTTCCAAATGACAACCGAAGAGTGAATCATAGTTCCACTCATGGAACCAACGCAGTGCATCCTTTGCCTACATCAAAATAAGAAATAAAAAGTGCTTTACCAGCCAATTTTTTTCTTCCATAGTCGTCTCATAAGATTAAATCATGAATTTACAAGATTGTGTCAATGGTGCACATTAATAATCATGTGGCTTCCCCCACAAACCATCAAAAGGATAGCCAAAATCAATGCTACAAGTAGCTGCAAGTACATCATCATACAAAATGCAAGAAGAGATAATTCTTCTTGTTACATCATGCTACTCAACTAAGGAAAATAAGTACAAAACAAAATATGAAACGATACCTCCTCCCTCATGTACTTGAGATCTTGAGCTGAAATGGTTCAACTGGAAATTTTCCCTCATCTCCAAAGAGTAGGGAAGTGGTTGTGACCTCCTCTTCATCACCATCCGGGCTATGCATCTCTCCATATGCTGATATATATCATGCTGGATGCCCTCCCAATTGATCTCCTCCATCAAATGGGAATATGCATCAAAGTGCATAGAAGAGAAATCCTCATGTGCTACATGTAGCAGCTTCTCCTTGAGACTAGAAGATCCAGTCAAGAAGATCCCTCCATAGGAATAGATGACCACATATTCCACCATGTATCTATCATCTCCATCCGGGTCATCCAGAATTATGCATGCACCAAGATCCTTGGAGTACTCTACCAAGAGCTGAGATCTCCAATAAGGATCAATACTCCTAAGAGACATCGTGGGTGATCTGGCATGTGAAGCTCTCCTCATGCTGCTTCCTACTAATTTTACATCACCCATGCAAAAGTCTTCCTCCAAAGTCTTCACCTCTCCATAATCCAAGAGTGGTGAATCCAAAGACAAGATGTCTTCCATCAACTCCAAATCAGGTGGCCTCCCAGGTGGAATGCCTCCATGTAGTGAGACATAAATGTCAAGAGTAGACTTCACATATGGTTGGGAAACCTTGCCCCTGCCCGTACAATGTAAATAAATCTGCCTCTTTCTTGCACTGGCTCTCTGATATAGAGAAGGGTGTGTGCCTCTCATCAAGTGATGCTGCTCTTTCCCCCTACCTTCTCCTTCCAGCTGCAATGCTGCACAATCATGCTGCTCACTGATTATTCTTGGACCTCTATGTATGAGATCTTGGGGAACGTCTTGCAAAGATAAAAGAATGCCTCCTGTTGGAGCATGTGCTCCTCCTCCCTCTGCATGAGGCACTGGATGTGCTCTAGATGTGACAACATTTTTGCCCTCGTCTCCATCAATTTCTATGGGCATCATCTCAATAGTTGGATCCTCTTATGAGAAGGAGATCCCCATGCCATCTTGTTCAAGAATATGAACTGAAGGTTTTGCTTCCGGAATTGTGTAATGAAAGATGTCATCTTCTCTCATGGTTTCTTGAAGTGGGGTTTCCTCCGTCATATGCAAGGGTTTTGTTTTCTCAAGTTTTCCTTGCTCATGTGCCTTAGGGAGTTTTTCACCAAACCTTCCCATAAAAGTTTCTATGAATCTTGCATAAGAATAAGTGTTTGCATTATTTAAAGAACAAGATTCAAAAATACAGCATGCATGAGCCTTACCTCTGAAATGCAGTGCTGCAACTCTGATGGCTTCATCTCCGGAAATATGGTGCAGTTGCAAATAGGAGTCTGGCTCCTTCACCCAATCTCTAGCTGAACATGTAGGTGATCCAGAAAAATTAGATGGAAGAAATATCCCTGCATCTTGCTATTGTTTCTTCTCCACCAGGATCTTACAAAACTCTTGGAAATCAGTATGATCTCTAAACCTCTCAGTTTGAGATTCACACTCCCGCAACAAATCACTAAGAGTTCTCCTCTTAGGCATTTTTCCTCCTCCCATCCATCTCAAGATAGCTCTGGGCACTTGACTGCGTTGTGCATCATGGAGTGTAGCTGCATGCTCACACTCACCATGGAGAAATCTAGATTCTGCTCTAGATCCAACTCTCCTTGGAGATCCCATCTCCAATCTCATCTTCTTCAGCTCTCCTTGAAAGCTTTGCATAGATTTTGGAAGAAGCTTTGTAAGCTTATATTCCTTTATCCTTTCACATAATGAAGCTTTCTGGCTTGTTTCCATCTCCCCTTCCTCTGATAGCTCGATCTCATAGGCTGAGCCAGAGATCATGCTTTGATACCACTGTAATATTCCAAAATCGGGACAACTCATGAATCATGCACTAAAACTGTAATTCTAGAAACATATGAAATAAAGTAGTGAAATGGACACTTGGATTCCATATAATAGTCAATATAAAACCTAAATCCAAGAATAGAGCTAAAAAAAATCAAACTAGGTGGGTTAAACAGATCTCCCACACCTAGGATTGCCAAAATGTGTTAAAACCCCAAATTGAAAAATACCAGAGTTACTTCATAAAAGGGACTGCGCAGTCTAAGAGAGATTTTACACATAAAAATTATAGATACAAATAGATCTACAATTATATTAGACAATATGCTCAGAAAATGAGATCTAGTCTCCTTTATACAAAATACAATATAACCGGCAAGGGTTTCTTGTCAAACACTCTGCATACAAAATGTGTTATTCAGTAATTTATTGAATCACCAATGCAACACTGAATCACATGAGTGTACAAGGCTGGAAATATTTCTGATCTGATGTCGATCCATCAAGGGCTTCCTCCCATGAAAGGATGACCTCTCAATCACAAGGAAACACTACAACGGAGCCACCAAATCATGCACTGAACACTGCCTCCAAAATAACGCATTCCCTAGCTGGAACAGCGCTGGGAATGTACGGAAAATCTGTGGTCTGATACCACGGATATGAAATAAGCTCTGGAGCTCTCCAAAAATATCCCTCAAGTGAAGGAAACCTTCCTCCAATGAGAAACTAGCTTAGAAGACAAGATTCCAATCCCTTCCACTACTGCACCCAACAACACTGCACAATCTCTGGAAAAAATATGTTGATGAAGTTGGATGAAACTTGGCCTGAAAACCTGATGTGGAATGATGAATGCAAACTCTCCCAATGAGGCTCCTCAAAGGAAAGAGGTGGGATTCCCGCTTGGGAACACCCGGTTCTAAACAACACTGCTACTTTGCTAAACAACAAGAGGAAGAAAAATTCTGAGCAGACATGAAAAATAATCTAAGATATGAAGAATAATGCTGCCATCCTCTTCCTTATATAAAACATGATTTTTCTTTCCCTTTATCCCACTCAATTATGTCATCTCTATCCAAACATAAATTTCCCTCCAAAATTGTGTTATTCCTCCTTGGATTCCTCCTCTAAAACTGTGTTGTTGACTTAGTCAAAGCAGCTTGATTTTATCATTGTTCACACATGGATGTGTTTTATTAGGCTTGAAAGAGTGTCCTCTTTCACATTTGGAGTATTTTATTCCTCCTTAGGAGACTTATGGGCTTTTCTTCCCATTTATTCACCCGCTAGAGCTGCTGCTAACTCTAATGTTCCATTTAGCTTGGAGGCTAAAATTTTGGAACATTACAGTTAGATTGGTGAGAAAAAATGAACAGGGGTAACATCCAACCAATTTTTGGAGTCCTAGGACCTAGCCTTCCTAGACTTAGAGAGCGCTCTCTCTATGCTTATGTAAAGGATTCAACCTGTTTGATTTTAGGCTAGTTAGAGGGATTAGGGTTTTATTTTTTGTTTGTTTGGTTGGATAAGTTGTCAAGAAGAATAGGTAGAGTAAGAGAGGATCAATCCATTGGGCTATGGAGCCTGCAAATATTTTGAAGAATGTGAAAATAGTTCAAGGGTGTTTCATAGGGCAAGTAAATAGGGCCAAATGGATCTAAGTAGGTTTTTAGTGAGTGAAATGAACATGGAGAAGTGAAATATAGTAGTTAAGGGGAAATCAAGGATCCTTTAACAAACTAATAACAAGGAAAATATTTTAGCATGATTAGCATAGTAAAAAATTGAAGAGCAATGAAGGATTCTTCAACCAAAAAATACTAAGCAGGCCTTAGAGAAAAAAATGAGTAAACTTAGAGAGCAGTTAAGTATTCTTTGAAACTTACTTGCAAAAAATTATATTTTTAACATAACATCTTAGTAAATCTAAAGAGCACTAAATAATTCATTAGTTAAACTTTAATGAAGAAAACACAAAGATCAAAGGATGCAGACAAAGCAGGGTGCCAAAAAGACATATCCTACTCTAAGATTTCTATCCCATGATCAAAGAAACATACTGAGAACTGAAGAAAACATATACAAAGGTGGAATACATCACCATTCAACAAAGCTTTCTGAATCCTACGAATGAACTCAATCCACAAATTCTCAGTCCAAAGCCATCACAAGACACCAAAGCCAATTTCACAAATAAGCTCAGAGTCTATATCATATTATGCTCAGAAACCAAACAACAATTACAATGAGGCATCAAGGCTCTATTTAACCAGAAAATGAGGAGGTGGAAACCCTAAGAGGCTTCCAGTAACCATAAATACACCATAAATTTCATTTATGTCCAAAGAGCCCATGCAAGGCCCAAGGCATATAATAACTATTGAAATAAATGAAAGATAACTTAAACATAATCAAATCTGTTGTGATTTGCCAAAAAAATCTCTAAAATATCCTTTAGTGTGTTTTTTTGACTTTTTTGCAAGGGGGCAGCTTCAGAGGTCTGAAGGCGCAGTGCCTGCACAGGAAAATTGGGTCCTCTTGCAGCCAAGTTTAGAAGGTCTTCCCAATGTCGGAATTGGCTCCGTGATGGCTCATTGGAAAGCCTGTTGAGTCTACTTTCCAAAAATACCCTTGGTTTTTTGATTGAGCTCCACTAAACTATAAAAATATAAAATATACCAAGGCTACTGAAGGCGCAGTGCCAACCCTGAAAACATGGCAGAAAGGTGAAAATTGACATGTTTTTGGGCCTTTTGGAGGACCAAAACTACTCCAAATGATCTGAAATTTGGTGTGCATGATTTCCTTGGGCTGATGAATCCAAAAATGTAAAGTTTACCTCCAATTGATGCATGTACGAAAAGCGTAGCGCCAAGGGTGTTATGCTTTTGACCCTTAATATCACTCAAAAAACCAAAAATGTCAAAAACTTGCCAAATTTTGAAATTGTTTTGCTAATTATGTTTGGAATGTCTTGTAGGGGATAGATCAAAAATAATTTCAAGGTTTTCTTTGTCCTTTTGTCTTATTGAGGACTTTCCCTCATTGGCACCTGCCTCACTTGTTTTTTCATTGCTTTTGTCTTCATTGGTTTCTGCTTCCTTGCTGCTATTATTTTTACTACTTTCTATGCTACCCTTGTTACTATTTACTTCACTAACCTTAATTCTCTCATGACTAATATCATTATTCTAATCACCACAGTCACATGTCTCATTGTTAGCCTCACTATCATTAGGGCTCTTTGTCTTATTGCCATCAACATCTCTGCTGCTCTTTGCTTTATCACTCTCTGTCTCATTGATATCTGCCTCCTCACTTCACTGATGTCAAACTGATAGGATAGAGGGCATGTGATGTCACTCTGTTTTGGAATATAATGGAATGAGTGTCATTTCAAGCCTTGATGGATGAATTTTTTTTAAACCAATGCAACCACCTTGAATATCCCTGTTTGACTGATATCTTATTGTTTGCAAATGAGGGAGCCTTAAATACAGTTTTTAGCATGAACACTTAGGTTTTCACTCCTTTAGGGTTTTTTTCAATTTATCTTTACTTTAAATCATCAAAATACACTGGAGGAAAAGGTATGACATCCACCTACCAATTGGAAATGCTTTGAAGACCCTTTGATGGTAGGTTGGAGATATTTTTTATGTTTTTTGAGTGTTTGCAGGTGTAGGAGGAGCTTCAGGTCCAACGCACAGTTCCTGAATGCATATTTCGGCCTGTCAGGTCTGCTGAAAGCGTAGCGCCTGCACACGTATTCGGGCCTATCGGTTCTACTGAAAGCGCAGTGGTTGCATGCTTATTTGGGCTTGTCGGGTCTACCGAAATACTTTTGGACGAAATTGTCAATCTTCCTGTGTGAACGCATAGCACACCTTTGAACACGTAGCGTAGGGCTCTGAACATGCAACATAGTGCAATTTAACAAAGGAAATTCCTCCGTAGGTGCAGCGCCTGACCCTGAACTCGCAATGTTTCCCTGAACGCGCAACATATTTTTGCAAATGGAATTTGGAGGCCTTCCCTGTATCCCAATTGGGCCAATGATAGCTCGTTGGAAATATTATCTTGTCTATTTTCCAAATATATATTTTTTTCTCTGATTGGAGTTTATTTGATCTGTCAAAAGTTGATTCTCCCAAGACTGGTCAAAAATTGTTGAATGATGGTGCAAAAATGCAGAGTGCTAGTGTAGACAATTTTTGGAGGCCTTTGTCAACTCCAAATGGAGCTCATGATAGCTCATTGGAAATATATTCCAGTATAGTTATCATTGGACTCATCAAGCAAGTCATTTGGACACTCCAGCTACGAGAAAATTTGATTTTCCCAAGGTCACTCCAAAAGTGCAGCAATTCTCTCGTGACACCTGTATTTTTGGCATTTCTCTAAAACCATGACACCTTTGTAAAATCTCAAGGAGGTGTTTCTTATTGGACCTATGATGGAAAAAAACCTCTCTTATGTTTTTCAAATTCATCTATGTGTGGTTAGAAACATAGTTTGAAGCAAAACTGGCCCTGGGTGTGACAAATGGCTTGGCTCTTGGAAAGAATTTCTCGAAAAAGATGGAGGCATGATGCTTATGAGTTGGTATGGCTTCATGACTACTGATATGACCTACCATATGGATATTCTTCTCATATGCCCCTTTTCCATAGCAAACCCTAGCCTAGTGGGAAAGGAAATTAGGGTTTAGTGCTTCCTCCATGTTATTTTCTGCAATTTGATCACTGTTTGGCACTTTGTTGGACCATTAAGCCCAAAACCCTAGTTCTCCTACAAGGCCAAGTGTCTCTTGCTTTTCTTGTCACAAGGTGTTTTCATTTAGGATCAGACCTCATATCTCACCAACTTTCTACATTATAGAGCTTTTAACATTCCTTAGAACATATGAAACCCTAATGACCTAGTGAGAGGGTATTTTGACCATGAGCTTGACTGAAAATAGGCTTGGAGGCTTCAAGTGTGAAAAAATAATATTGAAAAAGTGATGTAATGAAGATCAAAAACCCAATGTAATTGATTTATCTAAAGATCCTATAGGGATATTTTTGAGACCAACAATGCTTGAGGAATTTAGGAATCATGGGAAATGAGTTGGCTATAGGAAACCCTAGATGAAAAGTGGAGTAATGGGCAAAGGAAAAACAGAGTGTTGATATTATAAGTGGAAAAGAGGATAGAGATGAGTGGCACAAGCCAATGAGGATTCCTTTGGGAGTGGCAGGGTGACATTGGAATGGAAAAATGGTAGAATAGTGAAATATTTTCCATAAGGATAATGAAGGCAGTGATATTTCTAAAATGCACAATATTAAGGGAATTTTGTTTGTAGAAATCTAGAAACCATCTATAGTATCTACAGATATCAAAATTTATTGATGACTAACACATGGCTTGCTAGCTAAGGTTCAAACCTAGCCATTTTCACAAGCAAACTTGACCCTTCTCATTAGCTAGCCTTGGTATGGTCAAATTCTCACCCTTATTTTTTTGCTCCATATGTACCGTTATTGTAGTATATCTTGCTATCAATGGTGCTTCTCTCATTTCTTTAGGGTCAATGTAAATATCTTCCATTATGATTTTCGCAGCCTCATTCATTAAAACCTCTACTTTAAATGTAAATGTAACCCTTTTGCATCTTATGGGACCCTAATACCCTCCTCTCTCCCTTGAAAATTTAAATAATTTCTCTTTGAAAGATATTACACAACCTTCTTTGTTTGTTTAGGAGGCTCCACCTATCTCTATTCTAACTTGGGGAAGGTATTTTATATAAAGTAGCCATCTATATCTCAAGTGCAATGATAGGTTTTTTAATGTACTATGGTTATGATTCATTGATCCACACAAATGGATTTTAGGTTTTTTCAGAATCTAAGATTAGATAAAACTCATTTATTGTATTTTAAATCAAGTCTTTGATTTTGGGGTAAATTTGGTTTATGCATAAGACCCTAGAGTCCTTTTATAATCAATTTATGGATACCTTGTCCTTAGCTCCAATTTGGGCCAAAATTATAAATTTTCCTCTACATATTTATGGTTTACAATCTCTCCAAGTCAGTGGAAATGCCCTTCGGAAATTTCACAACAAAATTGATGTAAGTAAAGGCTATACTATTACCCCAAATGCTGATATGTATGGAAATGGACTTCAAAAAAGGCTTTCTGGTAGAAATATACCTAGTAGGTGAAAACTCCACATCGTCTCCAAAGTTGAATTTTGAAACTGTATCATTCTCCATTATCTCCATAGAGGATGAGGACAAGATTTCAATGAAGAAAATGCAACAAAAAAGTGACAAAAATGAAGAAAAATTCCAAGAGAAGAAGTGAAGAATGATAGAAGATGTGTGGTATCTAAGTGAATTCGTGGAGAAAAAACATATAGCACCAATGAAAGTAGCATAAATCAACAAAAAGAAGGGAAAATTACATCATAAGCTTCGAAACATAGAACATCGACAACATGCCAAAACAACTAATTTACTACAAATGAAAGTTTGGGATCCAGGAGGATTCTTAGCATGTTATGAAGACTGATGGTCAGGAGACCATGTTTTCTTTTTACCTTGGGAATTTGATGCAGGAGCATCTACCCTGGGTTAGTCATTTACTAAATGATTTAGTTTGTAAGTTAGGATTTAATTATTTAATGTATTTTCATATGGTTTTTAGGAGAGAATTGAAATTATTGTAAATAGGAGAAGATTCGAGAGGATTGAGGAAGGATTGAGAGGATTATGGATAGTTAGATTTTATCTAGGGATAAGGGATTGAATGAGAGATTTTAGAATAGATCAGAGATGATAGGGATTAGGAGAGATATTTTTGGAGTTAGCTTAGGATGTAGAACCTCCTTGTGTTCTACTCCATTTGTATAAATATGTGAGACCTTGAGGCATGTAGGCATGTAGAAGAGTGTGAGAGTGTGAGGAGAGGCCAAGCATGTGACCAAGTTCTCTGTATATATTTTGTTTATTAATTAATTATTGGAAGAGATTGATGTGAATTTTATTTCAGTATTATGTGTCTTTTATTTGTTATTTTTAAGTCTTATAGACTATGTTGCTATCATAGACAATGGTCTCATGGAGTCTCTTTGCATAAACATTGCAACCAGCCCACCAAGTTCGTACTAGTATATTTCCCTATCAATAGTGTTTCTCTGGAAACCGAGATTATGTTTCCCTCTCACATGTAATTGCTCCTCTCACTTGTAATTGGGTTATCACTTGATCCCTTCAGTGATCAACATGTCACTTGATCCCTTCAGTGATCAACGACCGCTATGCGCAAACCTGAATTCTAATTGTTGGATGTGAAGACTTAGCCCTTGAACAGGGCTTACTTACATACATGTTGAACTATGCTCGATTGCAGAATTGATCACAAAGAGAGTTATATCTTCCTATGGAAAAAATTCTTGATAGTTGAGACATATTCTCATTCAGGAAAAAATTTAATACACATTCAAGTAGGGAATAAAACCCATAAATGTCTGGCCTTTTTTATTAACAAGGTGACAAAAATTATTTACAGAGGAAGTGTGGCTCGCTTCTCGAGATCTTATTTCTCCCTTGGCATTCTACTGTTTTCCCTCTCTACTCTCTCCCTATGGAACTATACCCTAACGCACACATTTCTCTGAACAAAAAATATCTACATAGCTATAAAAATTGGACATGTGTCCTAAAACTACCGAATAGCTAAGCTAGATACTTGTCCATATTTACAAAGGCATCTCAAAATATCCTTAACAATCCAAATTCCTCTAGAATCAGGACAATTAGCTCTACCATAAAATCCATTTAATTATATTTTATACAATTAAATTAGGGAAAACAGGGCCTACACCTAACATTTATACATCCCCTTTTAGGGGCCAAATAATGAAAGAAAAAAATGGTACAAGGACTAATGCTCCTGCATCAAACTCCCTAGGTGGAAAAGGTTGACCTCTTGGTCAATATGCCAATTTCTCTGGGTCCAAAACAAAGTGTTGTCAAAGTTCATATGCATAAATACTAAATTTTTGTTCCGACCCTAATTTTCAACCCTGATTTTAGTCTACCAAAATCCCACACATAATTATGCAATATGCTACTTACTTTGCTAGGAAAATCATGCATAGTCGGTTGACTGTCCTTGCTAGCTATCATCCTATTTTTCTTTTAGATTCCCATGGATACTTTTTTCTTTAGTGTCTTCATTTTTCTAATTTCATCTATCAGCTTGGTCCTATTTCCATCCTCTCCCAACTTAGGTTTCCCTTTTGGGATTTCAGTCATTTGATTCATCAGCTTCACATCCAACAATTTCAACTATATGAGTAAATTTAAAATATCCTCATCACTATTAATGAGTGGCTCATTTAAATTATATTCTTCATATTCATCAGCTTCCTCCTCAAGGTCTTTCCAAGCCAATGCGGAATTATTAAATTCAATAAAAAAATATTAACTTGTATACTCATCCTTATTTATGTCTATTGCAGTCTCTCTCTCCCTGTATTACAGGAGATAAATTTATCACTCCTAGCCTTTGCTTCTATAAAATTGTCTCAACTTGTATTGAGGACTTTCCTTCATGCATCAACCCAACTAGGTTTCCCTTGGGCAACTCAATACCTACATTCACACACCAATTGTCAATTTAAAAAACATAAGACTTCTCAGACTCTTTAGTTACTTCCTTTAACACTTCTCGTTCATGTGCAAACGTCTTCTTCTGGTGCTCCTTATGATTCAACAATACATCCTTCTTGATTTCAACAGGAATATAATTATGTCCTCTTTGAGTCATTTGAAAAATCAAGCCTTCATCAAAAATCCTTAATCCTTATGAAAACTTCAGGTGGTTGTCCATTTTCTGCAAAACTTATTGTTGCCTCATATGCTCCTCCTTTTTCTTGTTGGTCATAGTTCTCAGCTACTTCTCTGTCATCATTTGAAATATCTGCATCCGAATTTCCATGATGATCTGAATCCTCTCTTTGATTCAGCCTTTTCTCACGGTATTATTTTTGCTAGAGGGTTGCAAACCCTTGACCCAACTCTTGTTGTCCACAATTTTCAGCAACATTTTCTTTCAACTCTAGCTTAGAATGTTGGATGGACACCTTCCAATCATCTTTCCTTCTCTCTAGGGAATTAAATTCCTCATACAAATCAATAAGATTAATTTGAAATAAATTTGTAGTATCATCCTCTGTCATCCATTCTCCTTCATCGAACTCTTACTACATTTTGTTCAACAACTTAATTTATGCATCATGCTCCATGCTCTAGTATCCATTTTGTGCATATGCAAATATGTCCCTCTTGGAACTCTATTATTACCTCTATCATCTAAAGGAAACTTTAGAACCTCCCCATTTTTTATGAAATTTTGTAATGAATATAGTTCCCTATGATCGTCATGACCCACACAAGAGAATTTCTAGGGTCATTAATACACCCAATTTATGCACCAACAAGAGGAGCAAAACAAACTTCATTGATCTCAGAAAAGTGTTCATGTTTAATTTTGTTAACATTGTCATCAACAGGAGATCGTTTTCATCCAGGGATTTATTACATTCACTATCTAGATGTTCTTCATGCCAATTGTTTTCATTCATATTATTTCTGGAATCTAAAACACATAATTTCTTTTTGTTAGAGACTGGGTTGTAACTATAGATGAAGATCTTAGTGTTGAAGTAGAAATCAGGTTCTCTTTCAAGTCTGGAAAATCTTATTCTATGATTACTTCATCCGATTGTTCTTCCTCTACAACCACTTCTTCATATTTAAGGGGTGGAACATGACCTTATTTAGTGGGGTTCCATGCACTACATATTTCCTTGAATCTTCCAACAACTAGAAACTATTTCCCACTATCATAAAAGCCCAACATTCATAGAGTGCTTCCATAAACTCTAGAAAAGATGAAATCTCTCCCTTGCCTAGGCATTTAAACTAAACATTTGCATTATTTTTTTCATAATAAATGAAAAAAAATTCTTCTTGTCATCTTCATAAACAATACCGTTATCTATACGTAATTTTAAGAATGCTAAAAAGTGGCACAACGCCGAATCACTATTCCCACAAAACTTTGGAATGCCACTTAATCCACTTCAAGTTTATTATGAGGAGCATAGACATTTGAGAAATCAAGAGGGCCAAAACACTATAAAACCAATGGATGTATTTCCATTTCTTTTTCTTCTAAATATTCAACATAAGGCTAACAAGGAAAATTTGAAGTGAATGTTGATCATATCTTATATTGAAGGTGAAACTAACTATCACTCCAGAATTTCAGTGTGTCAGAACAAGAGAAGTTCTAAGAACGTTTGCATCATTTTTTTTTTGGAATAAATGAAATTTTTCTTCTTCATGTCATATTCATAAGTGATACCATTATCTATACATAATTTTAAGAATGCTAATAGATGGCACAAGGCTGAATCACTATTCCCACAAAACTTTGGAGTGTCACTTAATCCACAACAAGTTTCTTATGAGGAGCCTAGATATTTGAGAAATCAAGGGCCAAAACACTCTAAAACCAACGGAGGCAATCCCATTTCTTTTTCTTATGAATCTTCAACATAAGGCTAAAAATGAAAATAGGAAGTGAATGTTGATCTTATCTTACATTGAAGGTGGAACTAACTATCACTCCAGATTTTCAGTGGGTCAGAACAAGAGAAGTTCTAGGGTCACTTTTACACCTAGTTTTCACACCAACAAGAGGAAAAAAACAAACTTCATTGATCTTAGAAAAATGATAGTGTTTCATTCTGTTAATGTGGTCATCAACAAGAGATCATCGACGTCTAGGGAATTATTACATTGACTATCGAGATGTTCTTCATGCCAATTTTTTTCATTCAAATTATTTATGGAATCTAAAACACATAACTGCCTTTTTGTAGAGATTGGGTTGTAACAATAGATGAATATCCTGGGGTTTGAAGTAGAACTCAGGTTATCTTTCAATTCTGGTAAATATTCTTCAATTATTACTTCATTGTACTGTTCTTCCTCTACAACTGCTTCTTCATATTTAATGGGTGGATCAAGACCTTATTTAGTGGGTTCAGTGCATTAAATATTTCCTTGAATCTATCAACAACTAGAAACCATTTTCCACTATCATTAAAGCCGAGCATTAAAAAAGTTCTTCCAAAAACTTTGGAAAAGATGAAATTTATCCATTGCTTAGGTATTTAAACTAGATGTTTGCATCATTTTTCATAGTCTAAATGCAAACAATTTCTTCTTTTCATCTTCATAGGTGATGCAAATATCTATACATAATATTAAGAATGATAAAATATGGCACAAGGTTGAATCACTATTCCCACAAAACATTGGAATGTCACTTAATCCACATCAAGTTTCTTACTAGGGACCTATACATTTGAGCAATCAAGAGGGCTAAAAAACTCTAAAACCAACGGAGGTAATTCCATTTATTTTTATTCAAAATATTAAACATAAGGCTAAAGGGGAAAATATGAAGTGAATGTTGATCATATCTTATATTTAAGGTGGAACTAATTATCACTCCATATTTTCTGTGGGATGAAAAAAATCATGAATATGTTGAACCTTTTTATATAATAGTAGAATACAGGGATGGTGAATATCTACTTCATCATGAATAATTTTTGTTGAAAATGAAATATTTTTATTATGACCATCATTCGAGATTTATTGTCGCCATCCATGAACCTCTTCCTTCCTAGTGCTTTATTTGTGTTGTATCTGATAAGTGGTTGGGTTCACAAGAACTATTTCTAGTTTCATTTAGACATCTTATTTTTCCAGAGAAATACCCACCTCCAATTAAGTTTCTAGACTTACAACCACTTCCAACACCATCCAAACAGTTGATGGATCCTCTGCTCCATAGAGAGGGCTTGTTATAAGAAGAAACAATTTCATTTGTACAGAAAAAAAACAACTATTTTGAAAACATCTTTCTTGGGCCACCCTAATCTCACATAATCACCATAAGTCACACCTAAACTAAGGCAATAGGGGTAAATAAATTTGTGTTTGGTGGGAGGAGGATAATTACTACCTCATCAGAATTCGATTGATTATCACCTTTCAATAATCTATTATTTCCTTTAATTTTTTGAGTGTGTATTCTCAAAAACATCACCACAAAATCTATGGAAAGGTTCCCTATAACACTTTATCTCTATTGGAAATGACCTCAGGAGATAAACTAGAAATTTACTTTAAGTAATGGATCCTAATTTTGACTCCTTCAATTCAAAGAATGAGGCAACTAGCTAGTCTAGTTCATCACTCTTCTTATGTTGTCTTTTTTCCAACCTTATGATAGTATGGGAGTTTAGTGTGTGCTATAAGACTTGGACACCTTTTCACTACAAACATTGCTATATAAAATTACCTCCTTTGTACCCAAGATCCATCCCTTGGATCACCACCTACCCACTAGGATAAACTTCAAGTAAAATAATGATAAAAAAATAGTGACAAACTCTTCAAAAAACCCATTCTGAACACATCCAACTATTAATACTATAACATAAATCACACTTTTTACATTCATTTCCCAAAATAAATTGGAATCTTCATCCAAACATCCATTTTGTGCAAATCTAGCCATCATTACCATATATAAATAAAATGTGGCTAGAACATTTACATGTTTGCAAACTGGCACATTAAATATTTCCATATAAGTGCAATTTCCTCAATTGGCCAAAGCAGTTTGTTTGGTAAAATTTTCTCTTAAGGTGGTGCAACTATAACAGTGGTTAGATAGGAAATGATGAGACTTGTTATAATATTTCTCCTTCGATACGATAGGGGTATCAAACTAAGCACTAACTCCAACTTATTCATCCCCCTTCCTGCCATAAATTTATGTCTCAATTTTCACCGGTATGAATTTTCTTTTACAACTTGAGTATTTAGGCACACTATCATCATATTGAACAATTTCTACACATAGAGCACACATCAAGTACATAAAAATTAAGCATTCCATGGAACAATGTATTTTGTTTTTTTTTTTTTGTTTTGTATTTGATAAGGAAATATGTTTGATGAAGGTGAACTGTGGCATTAGGCTTCAATTGTGCATGACACCTAATAGAATCCTCTTGTTCTTATATCATTTCCTATTGTGTCTTGTCACCATTATTCTTTACATAATGATTTCTAAGCCACATTCAAGTGATATTTTTTCACAAATAGTTAGGAGGAATAGCCATTGAATTTCGTTTCGATCCACCATCATACCATTTTCTACTTAGATAATTTTGTCAAAAAATTGGCATGCATAGATAATATTTCCACAATTTTATTACATATTGATACGGTGATTTCCAACAATGGTATTATGTTCGAATCCAATCTTTATGATGTGGCTATGCACCAATTTTCCCTCTATGATCACCTTGGATTGGCACAATGCTTCAGAAGAAACCCATATACTATGGAAATTTCTCCACTTATGTCATATAAAATGGCCAACACTTTCTCTATTTGTGCCTATTTTATAATCATGCCAAAATTATCACCATTGGTATATTTTCATAATCCATTTGGGTTTCTATGTTGAGAAGTGATAATGTCAAGAGAATGATGGAAGCCAACATTAAGTTCTTTCATTGTAGAAATTTTAATACAGGTTATGTATTTCCTGGATTCTCTTGATCTAACAATTATATGGCACTATTAAATACATAATCACTTCTACAAAAAATATTGCAGAATTTAAAACACGATCGCCAATTGCAAACACATGAAGAAAGATCAATCACACATAACACAAATGTTTTTACTGGGAATGCATAAAGCTAAAAACCCCACTATCATATATTATGTATATATCATAGATCATGAAACAATATCATACAAAACTATAATCCAAAAGCTCTCAGCACAATATACAATTGTCTCACACTGTCATACAAAAATTGGCAAATACATGCACCAATTTACTGCCTCCAGACAGCCTGCCTCCACTATGCAATCCCTGATGGTCAAGAACCCCCTAAATGAATAAATATTGCCTTGCTTAACTGCGAAATACTCATAGGCACATCCAATGTGTGTGTGGTTGCATGTATGCACCCACTAATTTCACAAGTGATAGTCAAACTGTCCCTTTGACCTACATCTCAACTGGGTCTCCACTGGATCTCACATGCATGTATTTAACAATAGTAAATCTTCAGTTGCATGTGAGACCACTGCTTTTGAATTAATTAAATAATTAATTCATTGATCTCTCACTAGTGTATCTTTAGTTACAACTAGCACAACTGAGTTTAACTCACTTAACTGAGTTAAACTACTTTCCAACTCACATAACTACACATTCAAATCTGTTACAACTTTGAATAACTCAATTACAACTAATTCCACTTGCATGTCCCACCAACCAACCTTAAAACTTGAAATTCATTCAGCTAACTAGTTTTCCACTTTAGTTAACTGATTCCAGGTGCTCCATGAGAATATATTAATATTTATTGTCCAACTATTATTAAGGGATAATAATAGTCGACATGCATCTATAAATAGACATGCGATCTATAAATAGACTTCGCACATACATCTAAAAATAGAAAATAATCTATAAATAGAATTTTCTCACCATCTATAAATAGAATTTTGGTATAAATATAATTTTCTCACCCGTTCTAAAAATAGACTTACACCTAAAAATAGCCTGTGTAGGCCCCACCTAGTGTAGGTGCTTAATTTTCACTAGGATCAAGGATGTTGTTCCTGAATGCCAATTTCACTATTTCTTGTTGCAATCTTCAACATTCATCTTGGTATGAGTGACCTATGAAGTGTTGTGAATGTAATGAAGGAGGTCATGATAGCCACAAATGTTTATTCCAAGGAATAATTATCGAACCCACGTCTCCTTAGAAATATAATTTTTTTATTTCCCACTTCCCGTGTTATTCTTATTGTCACATTTCTATTGCAAAGGAAATCAATGGAGGAGAAGTCAAAGTCATTATGTGAGACAATGATGACACTAGTAAAATATTCCATTATATGCCATAAATTAATAATCACTGGGATTTGAAATTATAGGAGATCGAAGGCCATTTCATTTAAATTTCCATTTTGCATACTCAACTAATATTTAATCCTCAATTTGGCATACATAATTGAATGACGAAGGTTTGTAAGGGTTCTTCCCTTTGTCTATGTCACTTCCAAGATAAATGGCTATGTTTGCAACCCACTTGTAGAATATATAGGAGATAGAGGAATCATTCCACCTCAGGCTTAGAATTAGAGGTCAAAAAAAGTCAATGACTTGTGGGAAGAAATAAGAACTTGAATTTGGTCGAAGAGTGAAGGAAAGGAAGGGGACTTTGATCTAACGTAGGACTTTCCTAAAGGGATACTATGAATTTTTTACTTCTCTGGTTATGTTTCCAAAGTGTTGATCATCTCATGAGAGCACATTTTGAGATTGTTCTTAAAATAATATGGGATCAGTTAGTTGAAAGAACTCTTAACCTCGAAAATATTGTTAGTAAGTGCATGTGGAGTTTTCAAACTCCTCTTTGTGAATTCAAAGGAATTTAAAATGATATTTTGACCAAAATTGAGAACAAATATTTATCTTGGGATCGATACTATGATCTCTCTACTCAGGAGATTAGGGAGCTCATTCATTTTCCAAAAATGGGTAAATCCGTTCATAATGTTTTCCATCAATCTCCAAATTTGGATATTTCTGCTCATGTCCAACCAATAACAAAAACAATATTGAAGGTGTAACTAACTATCACTCTAGATTTTCAGTGGGATGAAAAAATTCATGGATATGTCAAACCTTTTTGGATAATAGTAGAAGTCAAGGATGGTGAATATATGCTCCATCATGAATATTTTATGTTAAAAATGCAGTATGTTGAAGATGACCATCATTTGAGTTTCATTTTCCCCATCCATGAACCTCCTCATCCCCAATACTTTATTCATGTTGTATCTGATAAGTAATTTTGGTTACAGACAATTTCCAGTTTCATTTAGACAATTTTAATTTTAGATAACATGTTCTTTTATAAGAAAATGTTACTTCAATATAACATATGAGCTTGTATTATCAATTCATTTAATTCCCATGGGAATCACTATTGAATTGACAGTAATGAAGAAATAACATGAACGAGAGATGTAGAAGACAAGACAAGATAAGAGAACACAATGATATGGCTCAAGCTAGGGAAAAACCCCAAGATGGGGAAAAACATTATCAATTATTCTTATTATAATCATCAAATTGTACAACAAAGAGAGAGAGAGAGAATACAATAATCTGAAGTCAAGATTGAATTCCTGATTTAAAGGTCTCCATAAATAGATGGCTCATACAACATAGAAATCATAAAGCACTCAATATGAGACCTCTGTCACATGACAATAAAAGATGATCCAGAGAGAACTACTCACAGGCTATTAGGAAGCTACTCCCAATTTTCCAAGATGGATGACCATCTAGCTAGCATGCAAACACTATCCAAATGCCACATTTTTGTACATATATTATGATCATACGTGACGAAGTATGTTGTTGTAGCTTGTTGCTCCTCATTGGGGAAGGTGGCACACTGCTACAAACCACACATCTACACTCAAAGAAACCTTCCATGCTTGCAACATTTCTTCATGATAATTAGTCCTATTCTTTATACATGTCAAGACATGGTTCGACCGGTAAACATGTTTCCATATTGATCATAACAATTTTGCGGTCCACCTGGGCAGAAACTGACCCTCTCGGCCTACTGAACAATGAAATAGGAACTGAGGTGAGCTAGAGAAAAGGTCCTGTAGGTGCAACATGCCCAGGGGAGAGATTTCTCACCATAAATAATACTCCCATGGACTTCAACTATTACTCATGCCTACTGTCAACATTAGAGATAATTCATCCCTGCAATAGAAGGTAATTAGGCCCAAAACAGTCTACAAATAGGCCCAAAATTACCCTCAACTATTCCGCCTTCAACCTTTAAAACTTAGACCATCAAGCTGTTGAAAAGTGTAACTAGGTCAGTCTTCATATTGACTCTGTAATTATGTTTTTTATGTAAAGAATAAGACAAAGATAATAAAATGTATTTTTGGTTGTACTTGCTTCATGGGTTTCATGAGCAAGATTTTATAGACTTATTCTTGATGTCTCTTAGGGTGTCTTCTAGTTACATTTTTAATTAAGTGTTTAGTAAATGAAGAGTCTAGTCATCAATATATGCTCTAGACCTTGTCATGAACCTTGTCACATATTATTGAAGAAAATGGCCCCATAATGATGCTCAAGCAACCCTTAAGAGAACCTCATTAACGCTGGAATAGTAGCGCTACAAGTCGGCTTGAAAATGTTGGAAAAGTCGGCTCAATAATATGTCACATTAGTTCAATGATAAGTCGGGTAATTATAGGTTCGAAAAACTATAAATAACCCATAAATATGCATAGAAATGAAAACATTTTCAGACACATCTGAAGTGCAGTGTGGATTTCCAGAGGTATAGGAAAAGTGTGGATTTAAAGAGGTACAAAGGTACAAAAAAATGTGGATTTCGAGAGGTACAAAGGTACAAAGAAGTGCAGATTTCTAGAAGTACAGAGGTATAGAAAAGTGCATATTTCCATATGTATAGAGGTACATAAAAGAGTGTGTATTTCCAGAGGTACAAAGGTACAGAAAGGTGTGGATTTCCAGAGGTCAGAGGTACAAAAAAGTGCAGATTTCAGTGTACTTGTATAGGGTTAAGTAGTGAAATATCTACGATCAGTTGAAAGAAGGACACTACATGAACAACTCTGGAAGAAGACATCTGTGGAAAACATTACAAAGTATAGAAACTGAAAGTTAAGGACAAAATTGAATGAAAGGAGAAGTAGTATAAAAGGTGTGAAAAATTGAGGAAGGTACCAGTGCAGAGAAATTTATATTGGTGAAGAAGAGAAGAACCAAGTTCAAAGAAGAAGTGACAAGGTCTTGGAAGCATACATAGGTCAAGGGTCTGAGTCTTGGTCATGGTACTTGTAATTTGAATATCTATAAGAATAATTCTTTGCGGGTGTGTTAGTGTGTTTGGTTCACATATGTATGAAATCGCACCAAATTAAGGGGTGTGGTTTTCCCTCTTAAGTTATTGGTCACAGGCAGAAAATATATGGATTCAAGCAAGTTAGTGGGACATGCTATAACATAAACATACTATATAGAGAGATTGCAAGCATATTCAAACATAAAAATTAAACTGAAACTAAAACAAATAACATAAAATCTCTAAATACATTCAAACAACTTCAATAATCCAAACGGTAGCACTTACATCCCCTCTTATTGAGTGCTGGTAGGAAATGAGGATGAAGCTTTAACCCACTTGCCAAGGGGCAATTAGAACTAGGGGTTCTAAGTCCTAATGCAAGGATGTCTTTACTTCTAAGCTGTCGTGGCGCAAAGTCTCCCTCTCTTTACTATGGTGGACTGGAGTTGTTGGATGGCAAATAACTAAGTCCCCTCTATCTTTGCTCTAGATCACACACTACTGGTATTGCTTGGGGAAATTCTGGCTAGCATAACAATGTGCTCTCCAGTTGTTCATCTCTTGGTGGCATTTTATAGGAGAATTCAAATCCTCCTTCCCTCTCTTGGTACATTGTGGATAGTGACCTAAGAGAGGAGGGTGATTCCATTGTGTGCCACATTTATTCCATTGTGTACTCCCTTGATCTCCTAAGGAGGCTTGGGTGGCTATCCTTAGGCGACCTCAAGTGTGGAATCAATGTGTTGGAGTGTGCCTTTGTGGTCCCGGAAAGTGACTTCCGCCACTCCCAGGATTGCGCACTTTTTGTGTTAAAAGGTGCACAAGGGTGCGCTTATCGAAGGATTTTGCACGCAAAAGCATATTTGACTAGTCCTTCTTTTACGCAATTTGATTTTCCTCAGACCTTAGAGATTTTTTAAATACTTTTAGATTCTCTAATTTTTCTCAGCCCTGTAAATCCTTCTGCCTGACATTAAATAATTTCACCTTTTCTTGTACGATTTTTCAGTGATAACAACGGGTTTTCCTCTCAAAGAGGGAGAGGTTTTTCCCTGGCTCTAGGAGCCCAATTTTGTGTCTTGTGTATTTTTATAGTTGACTTGATGAAAGAATAAATAAGATAACAAAGAGAAAAAATAAGTAACTCAAGTAATCTCACAAGTAATTATCAAGAAGAGAATTTGAATTAATCATCAAACCTCCAAATTCTCAACATGATATCAGAGCTAAGGTGGTAATATCAAAGGCTTCTTGAAAAATGATACACTCTAGGAAGCAAAGATAAAAATTTGGGTTGAAAAATAAAATCAGTTTGTAAAGGAAGACTCTCTAGCTACTTCAAGAAATTTCTCCTATCTCATTTAAAGGATCAACTCAATCAATAAAGTAGTCTTTTCCATCAAAGATTCACATTCAAGATTTTGTTAGAAGGAGGACCTCGACTTCTAAAGATATCCTTCATCAAGGATTCAAGAACATCTACATTGAAGATTTCTATCTTAAAAGAAACTCTTGACTTCATCTTAAAAAATCATCAAGGAATATTCAAGCCAATCTATTCAAGTAAGTATCTATGACCTTACTTAAATTTGTCAACAAGACTTATTGTAAATAAAGCAACAAACTAGTTGAGTCATCAAAATTTAGCGCATGGAAGAAGAGGAAAGATTTGAATCTAATTGAAGACGAAGTTATGGACTAGATTAATGGATAGAAAATTCAGCCATCAAAATAATATGCTCCTTCTCATACCAAATACATCAAGGGAGAAATCCGAGCCCAGAGGATTCTCATAGAATCCATCAAGGACTCACTCATTCCCTATGTGTCAAAAATAAAGTTTCCTAAATAAATATCTAAGAAATTCATGGAGCTATTCTATGTGAGAACGTCAGAAGAAGAAATATCTCTAAGACAAGAACTATATAAAATGAAATTTTCAAGGGAAGAAGGAATCACTCCATAACTTCTGAGGATTTCTGAAATAGGAAATCAACTACAGGAACTGGGAGAAGTAATGTCTAACACTGAGATGACTACAATGGTGCTAAATGCTGTACCAGAGGAATGGAGAAACGTCACTTAAAGTTTATATGGGAAGAAAGAAACCATTTCATTCCATGATTTATGGTCTCTATGTAAAATAGAGGAAACAAGACTAAAAGCTAAAGCTGATATAGGACCAAGTGAACGGAATCAAGACTTTGCAGCCACATACAGGAAGAAAGGAAGATTCAGAAAATTTGGTCCTTAGAATAAAATAATAAATATGGACAACATATGAGCTTTGGATATAATGAAATTGGGCATTAATGATGCCTGGGCTACCTCACTAACCCACATTTTTCAATCTCGATGCATATACAAAAAATGCATTCCAATATTCATGCCCAACAATTTTAAATCTTGCACTCTCAACAATTTCTAATTTCTGAGCTGGCAATTTAAATAAATAAACCTGTAAGTTTTTAATATCTCAAATCTGAGATTTGAGATATTAAATTAATGTTCTCTTATGGTGGTAAAACCACACCCCTCAACCTAGGTTATAATCTATCAGCAGAAGCTCCTTTTCCTTTCATCTTCAAGTGAAACCGTTATTAATAAACCCACCTTAAGATGAAATACTTGTCTTACTCCTGTGCCAAAATAGACTCCTGCGAGAATACCTTTCTATGAACAGAAGCTTACTTTTATATATCCTATGGTTCTACCGAAACCATGCAATAAACCCCTCTTATAATGTATTGAATTAATATTTGAACATTTCAAGTAGAGCCATAGTTAACTTCGACCTTCAATCCTCCTATCCGGAGTTTCTTTTACATACCACATCCAACCTTGGTTAATTAAATATCTCTCATGTGCGCTTGCAAATATGAGTACTTATGAGGTCTTGCACTTATCATCCCCAGCTTAATGTTAAAGTATTTAAATGCAAATCCATACGCCATCTCGAATGTTTGGTTTCTCATATCAACGTTTACATTGGTTTAACAATGGTTAATACCAAACATTAACATGACCAATCAAATGTTCATTTCATATTAAACCCTGATCATTCAATACACCTTTCAGCTGGGCCCCAGTGTCCTTACATTGCACTAAACGCCAAATGGATCTGACGGACCAGCGTTTGTCATGCTTCAAAACCCAACTCATCTCTCATCCGATGGATATGGCGTAAGTAAATTGCACGTGGGTTAACTCTCTAGAATCGTGCGATATAAATGGTTTTCAAAAACCACTTACTGCCACGCATCACCCAAAGGCATATATCATTTTTTTTTGGAGTGAATACGATTACCACTTTAAAAAAATGTGATACTACTGGTTTTATAACTCCGAACCTGCCTTTACTACTTCTTCAGGGTTCCAACTGTTCCATTAAGTCCAGGTTCCATGTCTTTTCTACATTATATCTATATTGAAACAGAGTTTTAAACCCAACGGATTTATATTCTGCTATGTTCTTGGACTCCACACTTAAACTAAGGCTCCGCTCCTATCCTTTAATATTTCTTGTTTTAATATTTCACATGTAACCCACACTCTGCCTAATTTTAATTCACAGTTCCGCTTCTAGAGCTGCACCATTGCTTGTGAAGACTCTATTGAGCGCTTGCATAGATTTTGTTGTTATATATAAACTGGTATTCTTTCAAATGGCTCCTTCTCAGATCCTTTATATGGGTCCATGCATTTATCATTTGAGTTTATTCCATTGTTTCGATTTCATCATTCCGGAAAATAGAGATTTTACCTTCATTTAATTAGATCTTCGTGAGCTCAATGCTCCAATTCCACGACATTATATGGGAGTTCAACCGCCATTACCATATGCCCAATTCTGGATGTAATTTCATATTTTTTTTTCCACATCATCGATCTTTGTGATGATCGATGATTGCAATTTCCTCTAATTATCCTCAGAATTGTATGTAACCCTTCTCATACTATAATTAACATTAATATCCCAATTCAAATGCACACTCTTACTTCAACCCCGGTTATAGAAATTAAGTATAAAATTTCCCTTCTAAAATATACTCTATCTCTGCACAGGGATGAACCTCTACACTACCTTTCATACATACATTTATACAGAATGGTGACCTGAATCGATTCAGGTTCTCTAACAGCTCGCCCAATACTCTTAAACTTCCTAAATCCTAAATTTAGACTCAAACTGAAACTGCTTATCTCCTCATATTCTTAATTGATCATCTTCCTCTCATGTTCTCGAATGGTTAAAGAATATTACAATTCCTCACTGTTTTATTCAAAAGACTAATAATTACATGATAATTAAATACATAAGAGCCCCCTATGTCCACTTATGTACAAATTATTTTGTTGTGTCTAATGCCCCTGCATCAATTACAAAAGAGATTTTCCTAAATCTGACAAGGAGAAGAGGAAAGGGGAAGAAGCCCATATCTCAGATGTGAGGGAAGGAATTGATGCAAATAAATCTAAGAAATAAGAAGCAAGGGATCTCTACTATGATTGAGATCATATTCTGCTTCAAGTGATTTCTGTTGGTTGTAAAATAGTATGATAGGAATGAATGTATATTATAGCATCATGATAAAAAGCATGTTAGGAGCTCTTGGTGAATCGGATTCGGGAAAACATTTCTGATAACATTACTAATGGAAAGCAATCATCAAGATCAAGGGTCATCATGGAAAAATAATTCTGGGATGTGATGACATATTGATGAAGCAGGCCAAGGGAATGACGCTCTTCATTCTAAATAAATTGCTACATGATGAGTCAAGAGAACAAGTTATGAGGTATGCATATATTTATATGCTGACACTGGATGTTGTAAAGTCATGTCATAAGGTTGCAGGTAATATAATTCCATATTTAGAAGTATGATCTATGAAGAAGGATCTCTCAGTGCACTGACAGATGAAATCAACATAATATGCCCTCATGGAATATGAGGTTGTTGTATATGAATGAGAAACTGGAAAATTTGTATGTTCATGGAATGGAGATTGTGTAGAAAGGACGAGATCATGAAATGCAACCATGTAAAATCATATCATTAGGAGATGTGTCAATCTGAATAGAGGATGATGATGCCTACATGAAGATGTCATGGTGAAATATCATCACTAAGGTAACTTTTTAAAAAAAAGGCTCATATGTATATGTTTATCTGGATGAATTTTTGTAGGCCTGCTAATCATGAGCAAGGATACATGATCCTTGGAGATGAATTGAAGGAAAGCAGCATGTCATAATGGTGGACCAGATAATAAATACTGATGAATCACTTTCTGATTATGGACATGACTCATGACTAAAAGTGATGGATGATCTATTCGCTATGAAGCCAAAAGTTTAAGATTCCCCAATATCGAAATCCATGAAATCAAGGGGAGGAATTATTCATGAGTAGCTAGATTGTTGTTGCAAGACCCTGGTTAAGAGGGAGCCTGGTGGTAAGTTTCTTACTTGGAAGAAACTTGAATTATGTCCTTTCTATGTTGAGAGGGAGTGACATATGTGATTCTGTAATACATGTGTCATGCACTAGACTAGGACTAACAACAATAAGTCTTAGTGAATGCCATGTGGAGAGAATGAATTAACACAACATTCTGGTCTTCACGTAGAAGAAAGAATGGAGGATTGGGCAATCATCTGGAAATCGATACTCTTTGAGAATGAGATAAGCATTCAAGATAAGAGTAGTCGAGGACCGATGTTATTTGAGGGCTGGCTACCCAAGACAAGAATAGTCCAAGAATGTCATACTATGGGAAGACCTAGGTGGGGTATGTACCTTGGAGAGACAATGACTATGGTGTCTATTAGTCATGTGTCTCGCCAGCATTGTAGCCCATTGTCTCGTTGAGAGATGGGGTTTTTAGTCAAGGCCTTGCACTAGGAAAATGATGGTTGATATGATGCTATACATATGCGATTACCAATCCGATTCTTCTTATGAGATTCTTCAGTTTGAAAGTGACCATGTACCTGTATGAATACCTCCCTAGTTAATAGGGAGTGTTGAAAAGTGTAAGTAGGTCGGTCTTCATATTGACTGTGTAATTATGTGATTTATGTAAAGAAGAAGACAAAGGTAATAAAATGTATTTTTGGTTATACTTGCTTCATGGGTTTCATGAGCAATATTTTATAGACTTCTTCTTGATGTCTATTAGGGTTGTATTCTAGTTACATTTTTAATTAAATGTCTAGTAAATGAAGAGTATAGTCATCAATATATGCTCCAGACCTTGTCATGAACCTTGTCACATATTATTGAAGAAAATGGCTCTAGAATGATCCTCAAGCAACCCTCAATACAACCTCCTTAACGATGGAATATCATCCCTACAAGTTGGCTTGAAATTGATAGAAAAGTTGGCTCAATAAAATGTCACATTAGTTCAATGATAGATCAGCTAATTATAGGTTAAAAAAACTATAAATAGCCCAGAAATCTACGTAGAAATGAAAAAAAATTTGGACACATCTGAAGTGCGGTGCAGATTTCCAGAGGTACAGAGGTACAAGAAAAGTGCGGATTTGTAGAGTTACAAAGGTACAGAAAATGTGGATCTCCATAGGTACAAAAAAGTGTGGATTTCTAGAAGTACATAGGTACAGAAAAGTGCGGATTTCTAGAGGTAAATAGGTACAGAAAAGAGTGTGGATTTCCAGAGGTACAGAGGTACAGAAAGGTGCGGATTTCCAGAGGTACAGAGGTACAGAAAAATTGTGGATTTCAGTGTACTTATACAGGGTTAAGTACTGAAATATCTGCGATCTACTAGCAGGATAAAGGCGTGGAATTCAAGAGACATCTAATATCAATATATATATATATATATATATATATATATATATATATATATATATATATATATATATATATATATATATATATATATACATATCTCTCTCTCTCCTGCCCTCCCCGCCCTCTCTATACATATATATATATATATAGAGAGAGATATATATATATATATGTATATATATCTATATATATATATATAAATATATATATATATATATATATATATATATATATATATATATATATTAGATCAAATGTAAAGAAGGACACTACATGAAAAGTTGTGGAAGAAGACATCTGTGGACATTGTGACAGCGTATGGAAACTGAAAGTTAAGGACAAAACCGATCGAAACGAGAAACAGTATGAAAAGTGTGAAAAAGTGAGGAAGGTACCAGTGCCGAGTAGTTTAGATTGGTGAAGAAGAGAAGAACCGAGTTCAAAAAAGAAGTGACAAGGTCTTGGAAGCATACCTAGTTCAAGGTTTTGAGTCTTGGTCATGGTACTTGTCATTTGAAGATCTATAAGAAGAATTCTTTGTGGGTTTTCCTCTCCAAGAGGGAGAGGTTTTTCCCTGGCTCCAGGAGCCTAATTTTATGTCTTGTGTATTTTGATAATTGACTTGATGAAAATCTAAATAAGATAACAAAGAGAAGACATAACTAACTCAAGTAATCTCACAATAAGTTATCAAGAAGAGAATTTTAATTAATCACCAACCCTCCAAATGCTCAACACAAGCAACCCAGTCAACACACCAATATGACCCTTCCTCCTTCACTGAGATCATCTCCTTGTTGTGGCTATTTTAGAGAGGAGAAATCATGTGAAGAAATGTCTCAAATGAGGATGAGGGAACACCCTTATACATAATTTGACATGATGATTTTGGAGGCAAATTCAAAATTCAAATTTTCACTTTTTCCCGCCTAAAAAAAGTAACTTATAGCATTTTATTTTGAATAAAACAATATTTAGCTGACCAAATTTGATGATCTTTAGATCTATTTTAGTCCTCTCGAAGAGACGAGTTCACTGGGATTATTATCTTACTCAATTGGACATATCTATTTGTAATTTGGCCATAGATTCAAATTTTAACACTCCCTCTCAACTAGGTATAGTTCCACCTGCTAAAACATCTGCTGCCATAGATCATCATGAACCATATGTCATGTCCGCTCTATTGAAATATGAAGAAATAATGAATAACAATTGATAAAGAATGAGTCACAATACCTTTCCACTCTCCACTAACCCAAAGTCAGTCCAGAGGTGAAACCTCAATCAAACTTGATCCCAGATCATATTGTTGAACACCATGCATCCTAGCATAGAGAGTACGACAATACATGATTCATCCATCAGTAAGGCTATGGTTTCTATCCTCATTTCCTAACTAATTGGAAAAATGAGAGGTACTTCCCATGTTTCTCGGATTACACGGGTAGGATGATGAAAAAATACCAATAGGGAGATAATATATCACATCTTTCTCATAATCACACATAGGGAAAGGAGAAACCACATCCTACAAACACACATCAAAATTACATGTAGGGAAAGGATAAAGCACATCCTACAAAAATACATCATAATCACATGTATGGAAAGGATAAAACACCTCCTACAACCATTCATCATAATCACATGTAGGGAAAGGATAAATCACATCTTACAATCATGTAAACCATGAATAGTAGGAAGAATCCTATACATGGGGAAAATATAAACCACAACCCACTAACATGTCAACCACATATTGTAGGGAATAATAATCCTACATGTGGGAAAATAATGAACCACATCCCACTGACATGTCCACAACCAGATTCCTGAATGCATCTCTCTATGGGTGTCCTGTAGGAGAAGTTGAACCACTCATCCTGCTCATATGCCATAGGAGAAGGTTAACTGCTCATCCTATGCATATGACATCAATAGTAGTGGAAGATGAAACACTCACCCTACACACATGTGTCCACAATAGTGGGGGAAGGTGAACCATTTACCCTATGGTCACTCACAGCTCAACAGGTACCTCGATACCCGAGGAACTCCCAAAACTCAATCACGACACCCAGCCCCTTTTCAGGAAAGATGATATTGAAAAGAGGTTATGTAAGGATGACACTAATATTCTCATTCAACCAATAATGATAGATTTTGATAACTATCTAATGTACCATATCCATGGAATTACCTAATACTAGGAGTTTTTATGGATCATCGATTTTGAAAAATGAATCCTACTGAGGATTATCACAATGTAAAACAAATATTACACACACAAGTTCATAGAGCTTCAATCAACCAACATGCTTCATAATAATAAGCCATGTTTTAATATTCAATACCGCTCCTAGAGTAACATAATCAAGTACTATAGAACTAGATGTGCATTTATCATACCGTCAATAGAGCCAACCTGAGAATATCCAAGGAATCTTAGATCTTGCAAAGTATCTAATATGAAAGAGACTCATCCATAGGCTGATTCAGAGTATTCATAGTGAGGTCATGCTATCTTCTTTATTCATACATACTTAGAGGTGCCCCTAGAGCAGCAGACTTCAGCCTTTGATTCTAAATGTTCTCATTTCATTTACCATACCGTCAGACCAACAATCCTTAGTGAGAAATTATCCAAAATGCGCGCTCATCCAGCTCCGCTTTTTCCAGTCATTACTGTCGGTCCCTTTAGAAAGTGGGGTATTGATTATACTACTTGTAACCCACCTTCGGCTAAAGGTCACAAGTACATTATTGTAGCAGTAGACTACTTTACGAAGTGGGTCGAGGCTATGCCTACTTTTGGGAATGATGCAGACCGCAGCCTCTTTTTCTTTTTCAACTGTGTTATTGCCTGCTTTTGGTATTCCTAGAGAGATTGTCACGATCACAAGCAAACATTTTCGCAATAGCATGAGCGTCGAGTTGGTTTCCTCAAATTGGGTTTCCTACAGAGCATTCATCTCCAAAGATATCCTCAAGCCAATGGGCAAGTGAAGCCGTGAATAAAATCCGAAGACAATTCTTCAAAGGACAATTGATAAAGCAGATCCAATCGGAATATTATGCTATATCCTCGCACTTTGGGCATACAGACGATTTGGAAAATCACACGGCTTTACTCCATTTCAGCTAGTTCATGGGTTGGAATCCGTATTTCCCATTGAATGTGAGATTCCTTCTCTTAATTTAGTTGTTGAACTTCTTCCTAACACTTCTAGTCTTGAAGAACGTCTCCTTCATCTGGAACATCTCAATGAGCAGCGTCGGGATGTCACCACGATGAATGAAGCGCATAAAAACTAAGTTAAAGTTCAGTACGATAAGGCGGTCAAGCCAAGAGTTTTTTCGGAAGGTGACCTTGTTTTGGTCTATGCACAAGAAAAAGATGCCCTGGGGGCAGGAAAGTTTAAGTCTATGTGGTATGGCCCCTTCATCATTAAAAACGTCCTTAAAAAAGGAGCATATACCTTGGTTGATTTTGAAGGAAATGAGTTGTCGGAGCCCAGAAATGGGCTGTATTTGAAGAAGTATTATGCCTAGGCTTCGGCCTGGCATGTTGCTTTTGTATATAATAGTTTTTCTTTGTACATATCTAGTTGTTTTTCGATCTTTGATGGGATGGTGATGTTTTTGATCTGCTTTGGCAGGTTGTGTCAGATGTCATGAGTCATTTTGGTTTCGCCGATGGTGCTAGTAGATACACCCGGAACTTGGCTTCCATGACTTGGGTGCTTCATTATCCATCTGGTCAGTTGTTAGTATCAAGAGGAGTCTGCATTGGTCTTGCTTCCAATAATGTAACAGAGTACACTGCAGTTATTTATCTACTCTCAGAGGCAATATCCTTGGGTGTTGATTCGTTGGTAGTTTTCTTGGACTTCCAGCTGGTGGTGTTGCAGTTGAACAAAGCTTATCGGGTTCAAGATCCATTTTTACTCCGGTTGTTTTTGAGGGTACGTTTGTTACAACAATCATTTTAGTTTTTAACATTCATTCATATTCCTCGAGTAGACAATTGGATGGAAGACTCATTAGCTAATCAAGAAATTGATTGGCATATTAATCATTCCATACATTAAAATTTAATCATAAAAAACATCATGCATTTTTTATACATTTGTCACATCACACTCAAACATCACCAGATATATATCACTTCCATGTTCAAAACTTTTACAAAATTTTGGATCCAATCATACAAAAATTGGGCTTATGCCCGATCATGTTCGTTCGGGCCTCAAATAATATACAATTATCCTGACACATCATATCTATTTACACCTTATAACTTTATTTGTAAGTTGTGTTCCTAACTAACACGCATCAGCGGTGGCAACTCGGCGGAATAACTGCATTCTCTCATCGGGCACCCTACCACCTGCAGAATTCCATGGTGGCTTCCCGATGCATATTCCACTGCAGCCATAGGTACTTGGCAGGATAATCCCTCCAAGTTCCTCTGTACAGCCTGGAGGGTCCTATCTGAATCCACTGTATCCGCTTCGCCTCGGCGACGCTTGTGTCGCGGGAAACCCTCAGGTCGAACTGGTCCAATATCTGTATCATGATCATTTTAAAATTGTAAGTCATTATGAATCCATTCAAAAACATGTTTGTTTTTTTTCATTTTTCATACATATTTGAAAAAATTCAAAAAAATTATATAAGTCAAAAATTGCAAACTTACTGACTGCGCCCCATGCCACGCCTGGTGGAAGGACAAGATCTGGATCACCACGAAAGTCCATCCCGGCATAGGGATAGTTGTCCACAGCGATGATTTGTTCTCCCCACCAAAGGAAGAACTCATCATCCCAAGTGGTCCGGGGAACTTCACTTCCCCCTAATATCTTCATCATGTCTGCCCAACGGGCAATTCTTGGATCTCTAGGGCTGCTGATGGTAGAGATCACTCTGGGTCTCAATGCTGGAATCTTCTCAAAGAAGAATGTCATCAAAATTGTACCGTATCCAAAATGTTTTGTCTTTGCCTTTTAGATTGAAGTCAATTGTTGCTTCATTGAGCTGTACACCAATCATATAAATGAGTTAAGCATTCCACTGCTATACTCATTTGCGTCCTGGATGCCTAGTGAAGAGAAGTTGATCCTGCTACTCTCCCAATGGTAAAAAGGAGGATTTTTATGTGTAAGTCTCTTAAATCTTTGATTGCAATTTGAGTTCCCACTTTCTTGGAACCCTCTACGCAATACACGTGGACGTAATCTTCCGCGGTTAGCCCTCCCAAGGGCTTCCCGTGCAAGTCTACTGGCTCCCCCCTCTGGGAGAGTCCAGTAATAAAATATATATCTTCCAATTCGATGCGTATGGGCATCTGATCTATGATGAAGCAGTCTTCTTCCGGTTCCCAATAGTTCACAAGCATTTCGAGCAACCGGACATTACTCTTCATATTTGGCATTTTGAAAAACTTGAGCAATCCGCAATTCCGAAGAATATTTAGGAATGCTCGATCTCGCATGACTTCTTGATCAATTGCACTGTGTTCACGCTCTCTCCATGATATGGTCATCCTGCAAAATTTCAATAAATCCTTCATTAGCTACGCATTTTTCATTTGGGCCTGCGCATACGCGACTTTATTTGTGCACAGTCGCATGTATACGCGACTTCATCATTACCAACCCGTGTATGTGGAAACCCGTGATTTTTAGCAAGGGATTCTATGGTGAAAATTACTAAATTTTAATTTATGAACGGACAATATGAATAGCAAGGATGATTGATGAGCTTACCTAAGAAATTCGGTGCGATTTGATGGTCGGTTGCTCCTGATTTGATGAAAGAAGTTTTTTGCTCTAGAGCACTTTTTTCCAAATCAGCAATGGAACAATGAACCAAATATGAGGTAATTTGTCTATTTATGTCCAAAAAGTTGAAAATTTTCGCAAAAATTTGTTATGCTTATTTTTTTCAATCTATCTTAAGTTGCATAACCCGGATGCTTGGAAGTGCCCAGTTTGGTATGTTTTCAGGTACATTTTGACGAATTTGAGATTTTTCCTGGTTTTTGATCCATGACTGCTGACTCGTCATGGCAGGCATATGATCTTCACTGGCATATAGGTTAGGGAAATCACTTTCCGTTGCATCTTGCATACTAGCCTCCATACTGATCACTTGCCATAGGGTCGATCCCATCAGGCCATGACCATTACACCCATTTCACTCGCCGATTATTTAATCATGACTTGATGGTAGAGCCTTCCTTTACATGGGCTTCTTAGTTAGTTCCTCGCTATCACTTGTTTCCCATGCTGCATTTTATGTAGGCTAGGGAGTCCTCTTTAGTCCCGCCATGACTTATGTGTTGAAGCTTCATTCTTCTTCTTCCTCACTATCATTTTTTCTGGCTATTACCCTAGAGGCTCCCTGGTGTTGCTGAGTTGTATTACTGCATTACATATTGGCTACTTGTTTATCCTGGCCTTTAGCCGGCTTCATTTGGAATCAATGTTTAAGCCAACTTTTGACCTTGTATATCTGTACAAGTTAACCATTGCATGCACTTAGCTATCGCGACTTGACACCCTTTTACCTATGGATGGAACATTCCTCTGAGTATCGCTTACCAGTTTCCGCCACCTTGCATTGAGCATAGGATCGTTCCAATCCCAGGAACTAGTGCATCTATTTCTTGATACTCGTTCTATCCATTGTACTATAGCATTCTTTTATTCTTTTTCAGGCTTATTATATGAAAAAGACAAAAAAATCAAATATAACAAAAAGAGTGGGAACGGGATGTAACTTCGTAATTTGATGGCAGTACAGTGTCAGTTTGTCGCCCTTGAACAAAGCACATACACTTATATATTTCCTTCATTTGGGATGGTTTTAGTTTTGACCTAGGTTCAGCCTTTGCCTTGTTTCACTGGTCAGTTCTCCCCCGGTTGGTTATCTCTTCCAATCATATGGAGAGTTTGTTTTTGCCTCCTGCATAATAGACTTATACAGTGTCACTTTTTACTGCCATGGTCATCACGAGTCGTGCTTTTGTTCAAGGGAAGTCTAACCAGAGTCGGCCATTTTGTGGTGTCTCTTGACTCATTATTCAGTCGGCCTTCCCGGTCTTGTCAGTATCTTGTTCTATCACATCAGATGTTTTGGTCTTCTGCTCGTGCTGGTTTGAGAAGGCCTCCATTGACTTCTTGCTGGCAGGTTTGTCTCTCATCGACTACGACATATTGCTCGAGAGTAAACCTAGAGGCCACACCCGGCCCTATTTCCATCATTGATAGGTGACCCTATGCTCCGCATTCGATCACTGGCTATGGGTCTTTGACCGAGTGTTTTCCCCGTGTTCTACGCTCAAAGAACATTATCAAGCACTTGGGATTGGTAAGTAAAGACCTGATTTCCATTTGACCCTATCGGTGGATATCTCGCCTCTGTGTCAGCTTTCATTATTGGTTGGTTCAGAGGGTTTCTTCCGTGTGCTAGCTTCATCTTGTGCATGTCGGAAACGTACTTCGGTTTTGGTTCCATCACTCTACTTCATCCGATTCCTTCCAAATTTTGGCTTGCAGGTTACACTCACGCTGGACTGATGTGGGATGCCTTAATGCCTTCCTTCCAGCAGATCTTTTCCCATCGACTCTGACTCATTGCTCTGGGAATAAGGTCTAGATTCTTTTTGTCAGTACCTTAGGGTTTGCAGTCATCAGTGGCAGACTCTTCGCTATCGACAGTGGGGATTCATCATTGCCTCCTGATTGGTAGATTCTTTCAAGTGTTCGACTTCAACTCATTTATTCGCACTTGTTAGATTGTACTGGGGCACCTTGATGCTCATTTTCATTATTGGTGGGTTGTCTCGCGTTGGTTAACGGTATACATCATTGACCGATAATCCAGCGATTTCTCACATGGTCGACTTCAGCTCATTTATTCCCATTGTGTAGAATTGTGCCATAGTGATCGGTGAAGACATCGAGTTGCATCAGCATTTCTCGGTTCACTTTTGACAGTCCATTCAGTTTCTGCCAGTGATGACGTTCAGTCTTATATGTTGCAGTGTCAGTACAGCAGCATCCTATATGTTGGCTCCCGAGTTGCGTGATTGTACCGTTTGTTCCACCTCTTATGATTTGGTACTTGGAGATTTAGCTACTTATATGATCAGACATCCAGTTTCAGCATCATTGCTCAGCTTTCTATATCTGTGATACTTGGACATTGATTCAGACTTGTACTTCCGGGCCATGCTCAGATGATTCATTGTGTACTTTCAGTTCAGCTATACTTGTATACATTTTGGATCTATTCTGTACTTTCCATATGATGTATTTTTGACTGAGCATGGGTATGCCCCCCTCAGCATGAGTTGACTCTCTGTTTTCTTTCATTGGTTTTTGGCAGGCTGAAATCTGGTGAAGTCCTCTCTTGTCCTTGCGAAGTTCTTTCTATGTGCATGATACATTTCGGCCATCATGTACCCCTTCTGGCCTCATATATTAGGGGGCATCTGTTATAGCATCATTTTTCACCCTCAGGTGATTCATGATTTTCTTTATGGCTTTGGGCACCCATTCCTACAGACTTGAACAAATTCACTAAAAAAAAGTGTTAAAATTCCCATACGCGGGTATGCCCAGACTTTTCCGCGTGTATACGCGAGTCCACATGTACTTGTCCGCGTATGCCATTAAAACCATTAAAAATATATATAAATTCCGTATTTTCAAACTGGGTTGATGGTTACTCCAGTAGTTCAACCACCCCAGTACGTGGCCAACTGTTTCCAACTGACTGAAACTACTTTGAGGGAGTATAAAAGCCCCTAATGTGCATGGCCTAAGGGAGAGAGAAATTTTATAGACATTATACTCTATTGGAATCCCAGTTCAAGTCTGATTCCCCGTGCCTCCTGCACTTTCCCAGATTTATACAGGAAACCCTTCTTTCCTGGAGATGTTCATCCATTTATATGCCATCTCGAGTGCACAAGTCTTGAAAGTTTCTTAGCGAGGCAAGCGCGGGACGAATCTGGACGACGGTCTGCTTGAAGATCGTGGAAGGATTCAGGTGATCTCTCCACTCTTTATTTCTGTACATGCTATTCATAATAATGAAGAACCGTCTTGTTCCTGAACTTCTGTGTTAGTATCTATTTGTATATGTGGAAAGATTGATTATTAAGCAGTTATTATCGTTTATATCATATTTCACATTGATTACACTAACGTTTAGGAGAAATATATGCTGTACAACTAGGTTTCCGTGCACGTTCTTTCTTGTTTTGCAGGTTGAAGGAGGAAGGAAGGTTACTGGGGGTTTGAACCCTGCGGGATCTACATCGAACGTAGGACTACTGTGAGTTCTGCTATCGTTGTTATTTAGTTTTTTGCATTCAAGTATGGTTGTGTGTGAGTCCTTCTGAATGGCATGCCCTGCTCTGTGGAGGTTTTGACCCAACAAACCTCTAGGGTGATTTTCCCCGAAACATATATGAGGCTTAACCATAAGATGTATCAAAACTTCGTAGAATGGCATATGAATGATCAGGTGCCAGAGTACACAAGTTGTTTGAATCATTAACTAATCCATCTTATCATACCTTTAAGCTCAAGAACAAAACCATGTCCTTCATCTTGAATTATAAAATTCAACTCCCTCTTACATTGATAATGGAGAAGATCATCATGTTGACATACATCATTAATAACTTTATTCAAGTATCATAACTTGACCATATCTCCCTATGAATATCAGGAAAGTAACCTACTCATAATAATCGAGCCATATGCATCCTGATATTAATACTTTGGACCATGTGCAAAAGTAAGCCAATTAGATATGTTGCTTCTGAGGTACAAAATATTATCAGATATCAGATCATAATCAACTATCATGTATAGCCTTCTTCAATATCTTTTGACATGATTTCCCTTCTTGAAATAATCATAGGGAAAGATTCATTGACCCATACTCCAGGGATTCTATAATTCCCACTGAATTTTTACTTCAGTTTTTCATGTATATTTTAACAATGTGCTGCAAGATAATTGCATTAAATTACTTAATTCATTACAAGAGTGTTCTTCTCATCCAGTCATCTATGACCATATGAAGAGGATTTGATAAGAGATTTTATTTTCCTTTAGAATTATCTCAACTTCTTTCGAATCCCCTGGAAGATATTTCAATGATTTGATCAAAAATGCTGGCAGAAGTATGAAATCACCTACTACACGAGGAACATATAATTCTACTACATAAAGGAGATCCAGAGTCGAATTATCTGTTGAGACTATAGCCATCTCTTTTTCTCAGACATTCCTATTAATGTTAGGCAACCTAGATCAAGGAGATTAGAAGTTGCTGAAGCCATAATGGTAGAAGAAAAATATTGCTTTATTATTGATTCCATACGATGGTAAGATTTATTCTCGTTGTTATAGATTTAATTATGTTACTAGAAATCCTCCTGAAGTGCCTTATTTCTACCCTCGATTCCTTTTGTAAAGATCAAAGATATATGATGAAGGTAACTATGCTGGAAGATGTCTATGATCCTCTAGCCATCATAGATATTGATTGTTACAGACCATTGTTACATGGAGTTTGATGTACATAATTTAAGGACATAAGGATGCCTGACATTGTTACCGAAGTATGTCAATGTGTTGTGCTATTCAAAATACTCCATTATTTTTGTATAAATACCTTAGAAAATAATGGGGACCGTTTTTAATTTTTTGAAGTTAGGACAATAAATTATTTTTTTTTATATAAGAAAGGAATATGATAATTGAATTATTAGGTCATGTCCCATTGGTTGAAGAACTGAAGAAGGAAATCCATATAAATCCCCTCATCGCACATCTCATATCGTATATGAAACAAATATCACATAAAATTCTCCACTCAAAAGTTGCGATGTGATATAGCCAATGTTATAAAAGGAATAAATGCTTTCAAAGTTAAAGAAAATCAAATAACAAAGGAAAAGGCTCCCCAAAATGCATTATTTCATAAGGGGAATTTTTGGACCTGCTCACGGCCACGTCATCCATTGAAAATCACAAATCACAATTTTATTTAGTACCATCTACCATTCCTGCTTCTAAAACTCCCGATGCGATATATCGCAACACACTTATGCCAATCGTCATCGCATTTCTACTATCCCTCAAAGCACTCACACAATATTCGATTTTGTGATTGAAATATGGATATCACATCACAAAACTCCCAACACTCTCTCCCCTCTAAAGCTTTGATCACTCCAATCTATAGATAAAGACCTAAAGGATTATTTGAAGGGTAAAACCATGATCACAATTGGTGAAATGAACACATATAATTTTTTAAAATTCATGATCCCAAAGAAAGTTGTGATGTGATATTTTAATTAAAGGGCAAGTGTCTAAGTGAGGCACGTGAACCCACGTTTCTCATAGTTACTTAGCCATAACGATATGATGGTTTCAAGCATCCAAAGTGATTTGATGACCTGTTATTTAATGTTTAATATGTTTTTGCATGTAAAATATATCCGCCATCATTTCAAGTTTTATTGCTAAATCACTCCCGCATTGTTAATATTGTTCTTCATTCCATCTTCTTCTTACTATAGGCTAGTCCCAAAAAGAAACATTCTTCCGTGATGTCAAAGGTTGCAAAGAAGATAAAGAAATCCATTACTCCTCCAAACACAACAACCCCCACTTCAAAAGTAAAAGAGATGCCGTCATTGTTCTCCGACACAACATGTGCTCCAGAAAGTGGTTCTTCCTCATGGGAATCCATGTACATGCTATTTGAAGACAAGAAACCTGAGATAATTAAGAGAGTAGCCATGAATGATGTTGTAATGTATTTCTAAACCTTCTTCAGTGAAGACACCAACTCCTTTCTCCACATAATTGTTGCTTTCCCAAAGATTCTTCCATATAATGATATGGTCAAATGGGTATTTAACAATCTAAACATCAACAATAAAACATTTCTCACCTCAAGAGATATAGTGATAGGGTATTTTAAAGGAGAATATTTGAAGAAAATATATCATATATCCATCCCACAAAAGGTATATGACAAAATTTTCCTGGAAAATTTTTCAAAGGAGAATAAGCTACATCCAAACCCGATAAGGCAATGGAGGCACAACCCTAACAAGAAAAAACATGATGATAAGGGTATGTATTATGTATCTCAGTCTCGTTGGTTTGTATTGCTACATTGCCGCTATGATGTGTAGGCTTTTTGGTTATCCTAATACAAATAAATTCTTAATTGAATGGGTCCCTCTCATGGAGGCTATATCAGAATCATACATTATAATTTTGGAAACCATTATTTCCAATACTATTTCCTCACAAATACTATCCTATAGAAAGAATCACATAGTCACCTCCAGAACAATTCCTCCACTTTTTATGAGTGCTTATATCATGGATGCAATGTGTTTTACTTCGGATTTACCAAACATGGAATGGAAATGGATCATTCAAGACCCTACTCATATCCATGTTTACCATAGTACCTATGGGAATCCAAGTATGAGTCTCATTTCAACAAAATTTTCCATGGAGTCATTTTACCACTTCACTAAGTTGTTTTTGGTGATCAACCCCCAATATTGTCAAATGAAGCCCGAGATGATTTCACTTAAATAGGAAAATTATTTGGGGAAGAACTATTTACATATGTCAAAGTTTATGGAAGTCTTACTAAACCCCATGTCCTCTCACTGTATGTACTAGAAAAGCTCCTTACAAGGGAAATTTCTTATCAAACAGTTGGGAATGGGTTAACCAAAGCTTTGAAAGAATCTAAAAAAGTTTCCTCAACTTCTTTCGCTATCCACTGTGGTGTTAATTCTCTCGAAAACTTCAAACATGTTGGACTGTAAATCAATCAATTTCAATGCTTAAAGCTATATACTATTCCTGGAAGACAGTTTGATCCTAATAAAATAGCCCATAACTATACAGATCAAGTAAAGATCAGGAAATTCATTCATGAAAATGATGACTATGATGATTTGCTCGAATTCACTCAGACCTATTTACAAGTTGAAAATATACAAGAAATGCGTCTTAACTCTGAAAACTTGCCCAGTTTAAAGAATACAGGACCAAATGTAGGAAAGTATTCCTCTCGACATCTTGAAGGTGCCTCAACCTATTTCCCAGAAAGAAAAGAATCTGGAACAACATCCCAAGCATATTGAGATCCTAGAGGGAGAAAAGGAATTTAAATCAACTAAAGAAAAAACTAGTAATCCATTGTTTAGTAGTGGATTTGATAAAGTGTAATATCCCAAAAGAGTGAATTTCTACAACAATAAGAACATCTTAATATGTTCTAAAGTTGAAGATGCAACAATGTAAAAACACATATTGGAGTAGCAGCGTTATATCAATACATAAATCATGAGAAGATCCAAATAGCGATGAAATTGATCTTATAGCAGCAAATGTATACAAATCCTTGAGGTAATGATCACTCAAGCTAGGGAATTCAAGCCTCAATAGAACATGTACAAGAGAATGAAGAACATTGCTACATATAGAAAGCCCAAGGCTATGACTGCGCAGTTTATAGGAGGCACTGCTACAGAAATAATGTCAATACATAGATATGGAAATGTATAGCTCAAATAAGTGGGGGAGAAAAGCTCTAAACCCCTGGAAACAATCTCAAGACAATCCTAGAAGGATTTCCTGAAATATACAAAATGGCAAAAATGTCGGAGTAGCAGGGCTGAGTAGCAGCTGCAACTCAAGAACTGGATAGAGATAATTGTAGATGATGCACAAGCTGAATAGACCTCCTCCAATGGATCTTCCAAGTGAAAGGCTGATCCTAACACTGAAGATCTGACCCTCCAAACAATACTTCAAACCCTCACTACATATACACACTGAAAATAACGCAGTATAAGAGAGGGACTGCGTTGTAGATCATGGAAATGGTTGTCCTGATGCCAAATATGGTGAAATATTCTCAAAGATATTCCTAAATGAGCCTCCAAAGGAAATAAGGCTTCCTCCTTTGAAAAATAAGCATAGGAAGTGGTGTTTAGTAACCTCCACTACAACACCCTGCAACACAACCTAGATCTAAACAGAAACTGCGCTATAGCTGAAGGAGGATGCTTGGCATCAAGCCTGAATGTGGAGAAATGAAGAGCAAGCTCCTTCAAGAGGCCTCTCTTGAAAGGAGAAGGAATTCCTAAACAGGAATTCCTTGTGCTAAGCGGCACTGTAACTCTGCTAAACAGCAGGAGAATGCACAAAATGTCTAAACAGACCAAGAAATCAATAATCATCAACATGCATTACAATGGCTTCCTTGCCCTCCTTTTAAAAAATTGAAAGCCCTCTCACCATGGGTCCCACCCATTAGGGTTTCCTTCACCAAAGAAACCTCCTCCCATTCATACTTCACTGTTTCTCTAAGGGTTCTCCACCTCCTATCCCAGCGTTGTTGACTTGGTCAAACTTGACCTTGTCCACATGCAAATGACCCTGTTCACACATGAGGGTGTGAAATATAGCTAAAATGATGATCCCCTTTCATACTATGAGGAATTTTATTCATTTTTTTATTATGTATGGGTCTCCTTACCCAATTATTCAACTCCTAGGTGATAAAAACAAAAATTAATGTTCCAACTAGCTACATGCTAATTTGGGAACATTATAGTCCTCCCCTCCCAAATGTTGCTTGTCCTCAAGAAACTACAAGGATAGAACTGAGAAGTTGCCTCCCAAGGCATGGAGACTGAAATGTATTGGGAAAACATCTTTCCCAAGTGGATCCTCTATACCCAAGCAATCATCCATACAAAATGAGTCACCTCCCAACATGGCAACTCCAGAAAATTCTCCTCCACCTTGAGTTCATGCTATGTAGGTGGGCTAAAAATCTAGACATGGTAGACATAGGAGCCTACCCCATGTTTTCCTCCTCTCAACTTATGATAAGTGTAGAGCATATGCTTATCTTGGGCTGCAAAACGATTTCCCTCAAGTGGCAAGATGAAGACTAGATCTCCAAATATCTCCTCTCCAATGCTGTGAATCAAGCTGGCCCAAATCAACCTATATGTGATGGATAGGAGATCATCACTATATGGAATCCCATCAATCACATTTCCCACCTCAACAAAAGGAAACAAGTGTTTTTCTATGGTGGCCATCTCTCCTCCCATGCTCCCATTAGAACATGCAATGCAAAAAATGTGGGAATCCTCTTCCCCAAAGGACACATCCAACTCATGTGTCTCTCTCCCAATCATGTTTCCAATACAAATAAGATCAATATCAGTAAATGAAATCATGATTAGCATCAAAATGAGGAAAATTATGAAGGTTTCATGTGGTGCAAGAAGGTACCAACAATTTCCCCAATAGTGACAGCACAGTCTTCCAAAATGTTGCTTCAGAAAATTACATGGCAAGTTTTTTTGTGTTACATGGTTAATTATGTATGTCATGACATATACTGATACATAGCAAATGGCTGGGTACATCAACTGAACATACATGAAATAAAACACTTTCCAAAATTCATATAAGAGATGGTTGTCTCCATCATACAATTTGGCCCAATGTTGACCATGGAGCTCAATGAAAAGCTTGCCCTCTTGTGGAGAAATGCACTGAATAAGAATGGTAAGAATATGAAAATACTGTGTTAGAAAATCAATGGATGCAAAAACAATATTCTTACCATGTGTTGAGAGTAAGATGATGCATATGTATATGAATAATTCCTCCATAGTGGTATGAAACACTCCCATGAAGAGGAATAAACCTTGTGCTGCATGAAGATCACTCTTCACATGCTTGGAAATCCAAGTTAAGAAGATCATATTAATGTAATAGATGTTTCCACCCACTCTTTCATCATTCTTACCTCCCCCTTGTCTACCAAGTGCATCAAGTGTGAAGTGATCCTGGGGATACTCCATCAATAACCCCAAGCTCCCAAGTGACAACGCTATTTGCCAATGCAAATAGGCTCCTGCCAACTCATAGCTCCATCCTTTGACATGCATCTTGTCAAAGACATCTCCCATAATGTTGTTACACATAATAAGTCCCTCCCAAAGTGGAAGTACCTCTTGATCATCTAAGGCCAAGGATTAGCCCCTCTACACCATGATAATACCATCTCCTACTCCTGCAACAACATGCAAAGTATGAGAGAAAATTTTCCCTTGCTCTCCCAAGAACAACCAAAGAAAAAAAAAAATTTGTTGCCTTCTCATACCCTTTGAAAGATGATATGTCTCAATATGGCCAAAATATTTTAAGAGTAACCAATGCATCCATGCATCCTGCTGCCCAGTGTCATAAATTTGCAAGTAGCTTACTAGCTTCTTGCTCTCCATCCACACCCATTCGTCCAAATGTGGGCACCTCCCTTCATTCCCAATCTTGGTACCCTTCCCATGAAGACTACCATCCTTCCAAATCAAATTTCTTGTCTTTGCATTTCATGGGATATTGAAATGCAATCTCCTCAATGACAAAGTTGATCCCATAAGGGCCCAAATAGGTAGTAGGAAAAAACCTCCCATCATGATGTGTAGGGCTTAAGAAGTGTCCAACAAAAACATGAGAGATGTTATCCATCCTAAGATGTCCTCCATCATCTATCTGCTCCCCCTTTAATCCATAAAGATCCAAGTTTCAGGAGGGAAGAACCTCCTCAAAATTTTGAAAAAATTTGCATTCCATCATGTGTTGAAGTGTACCTCTAATGAAATATCTCCATGAGATCTCCGTCTCATCAATAGTCCTCCAAAACCAATGAGGTCTTGGATCTGCTGAAAGTAGAAGTTTCTCTCTAAGCTGAGAGGTGCTCATTGATAAAGTGTCATCTGGAAAGGAGAAATTTTTTCTCATCTCAAGATGTATACTATCTATCATCCTTTCCTTCAAGTCTTCAAACCCCAGCCTCAAATGTGGTATGCACTCCAAAAATGTCTCATGAGGATGATGGTTTATTTCTTCCTTGAAATTTTCAATGTTTCACACCGCAGTCCAATCTTGCTGCTGTATATTAGCAATGTGTGTTAATTCTTGGTCATATAAAGATGAATTTACACAATCCTCTAAAATATTTTCTGAAATAGAAAGTGGAACTTCATTCATACCTTGATGGAACTTGGGTGCTCCTTGTATGGCTGCAATAGTTCTTTCCTCCAATGAAATGGCTGCCCCATTTGCAGATGTAGGAGGTCATTCTTCCAAGGCTATGAAAACGCTGGTACAAGTCTCCTCCCATGGTGGTGTGAGATTTTTCTCCTCTGATCTTTCTCTATCAAAGGTTCTAATCAACCTTTGAGTGAACTTTGCAAAATTATTCATCATTGCATGGCTCAAATGGCTAAACCACCAAAAATTTGCTTCACCCTCCAAGTGCAGCGCTGCAACTTCTACCGCCTCCCTCTTTACCATTGGATGTAGTAGGAAGAATTCCTCAAGCTTCATTTCCCAAGCTCCTACTATAGATGATCCATCATATGTAGGCAATAGAAACCTATTACCTTGATTCCTCTTTTGTTTCATGACCTCCTCTCTTCCTTTAACTGAATGAACTGTGGAAGAGCTAGAGTCTCTTTAAAGAATCTAGGTTGAGATTTGTACTCAAAAAGGTACTTACTTAGAAATAAATGATCCAAGTATCTTTCATGCTTATTGTCTTCTTCTCGGTGAGAATAGGAAGTGCATGGTCCTTCCTCTTCTTTCTTCTTATCCTCCTTGGGGAGGTTCTTCATAGATCTGAAGAATGATGAGACAAAACTCATCCTCTCCAACATTCTGATTTTCTTCTATATTCTTTGGCTGAAACTCATAGGTTAAGCCAAGATGATGCTCTGATACCACTGTAATATCCAAAAAAGAGGGAATTTATACAACAATAAGAACATATTAAGATGTTCCAAAGTTGGAGATGCACCAATGTAAAAACACATATTGGAGTAGCAGAATTATATCAATACATAAATCATGAAAAGACCCAAATAGCCATGAAATTGATCTTATAGCATCAAATGTATACAAATCCTTGAGGTAATTATCACTCAAGCTAGGCAATGCAAGCCTCAATAGAACATGTAGAAGAGAATGAAGAACATTGCTACATATAGAAAGCCCAAGGCTATGACTGTGCAGTTTTTAGGAGGCACTGCTACAGAAATAATGTCAATACATAGATATGGAAATGTATAGCTCAAATAAGTGGGGGAGAAAAGATCTAAACCCCTGGAAACAATCTCAAGACAATCCTAGAAGGATTTCCTGAAATATACAAAATGGAAAAAATGTCGGAGTAGTAGGGTTGAGTAGCAGCTGAAACTCAAGAACTGGATGGAGATGGCTATAGATGATGCAAAATATGAATATACCTCCTCCAATGGATCTTCCAAGTGAAAGGCTGATCCTAACACTGAAGATCTGAACCTCCAAACAATACTGTAAACCCTCACTACCGATACACACTGAAAATAGCGCAATCTAAGAGAGGGACTGCGCTGTAGATCATGGAAATGGTTGGCCTGATGCAAAAGATGGTGAAATATGCTCAGAGATCTTCCTAAATGATCCTCCAAAAGAAAGACGGCTTCCTCCTCTGAAAAATAAGCACAGGAAGTGGTGTTTAGTAACCTCCACTGCAACACCCTGCAACACAACCCAGCTCTAAACAGAAACTGTGTTGTAGCTGAAGGAAGATGCTTGGCCTCAAGCCTGAATGTGGAGAAATGAAGAGAAATATCCTTCAAGATGCCTCTCTTGAAATGATAAGGAATTCCTAAACAGGAATGCCTTGTGCTAAGCAGCACTACAACTCTGCTAAACAGCAGGAGAATGCACAAAGTCTAAACAGACTAAGAAATCAATAATCATCAACATGAATTACAATGGCTGCCTTGCCCTCCTTTTAAAAAAGTGAAATCCCTTTCACCATGGGTCCCAATCATTAGGGTTTCCTTAGCCAAAGAAACATCCTCCATTCATACTACACTATTTCTCTAAGTGTTCTCCATCTCCTATCCCAACACTGTTGACTTGGTCAAACTTGACCTTGTCCACATGCAAATGACCCTGTTCACACATGAGGGTGTGAAATACAGCTCCAATATTGATCCCCTTTTATACTATGAGGGATTTTATTCATGTTTTTATTATGTATGGGCCTCCTTACCCAATTATTCAACTCCTAGGTGATAAAATAAAAAATTAATGTTCCAACTAGCTGCATGCTAATTTGGGAACATTACATAAAGTCTAGAATTAATTTGACCAGCAACTTAAAGGAAAACAAGAGAAATAAATCATTCATATTTAAGATACAATCAACACACCTCAAGAAAAGAGTCAGATTCGGCTCATGTTGGGGCTTCTGATAAGGAAGTCAATATAGAAGAAGTTGAATTCATCCCGGGCTTCCCTTCATTTGAGATTTTTTCTAAAGATAGAAGAAATCCATCCTCTCGACATCTTTTACAGTCCCAAACATTGGGTTGTAATGAGAATACATAGAAAGAGAAGGAGATTTGATCAAACATAAAAATTAGTCCCTGGTGACATACCCATGGAAGTAGTGTGGAAATATCCACAAACTGATCCATTTGAAGATCTCAAAAGGTTGACATAGTTTGCAGGTGCATATGCATCTACCACAATTGATAAGGCATCAGAAGTCTAGCAACTAGTGAAAGAGAAGGATGAAAAAAATCCTACAATTGGAACACGAATTGTTGGAAGAGAAACACAATGTTAATCATCAATTATAGACACAAGTGTCACAACTTTAGCAAAGCTTACATAATTTGAAGTTACAACATGAATCTGACATCAATGTCAAAGATGCTCAAATTCATCAATTAAAGTTCATAATGGAACAATTGAAGGATAGCCCAATGATAGATGACTTCAAGAAGGAAGCTTTGGAACTCAACACCTTGTTGGCTCAACAACAAGTAGTATTTTGTCAAAATATTACAATCATCAATGATCTGTGCAATAAAGTGATTCACTAATGAATCAATCGACCGACCTGGGGATGAAATTCGATGACATTGATGAAAAAATTACTAAATACATCATTTTCTAGGACAATACAGAGGGCCAAAATTCAAATATTCCCATAACTGAGGATTCAAAAAAGGAATTCCTATTTACTTATTGGGACATACAGCTAAAACAGGCAGAGAGAGAAATATTCAGAGCAAGGGATGTGGCCAAAAATATTGTTGAAACTATCAGCAATAGTCTATTTGGTGCTAATATAGTATAATAATGTCCACTTGGTTCTCTCCCTAATGTCAAATATTTGATGAAACAATGGAAATAAATGTCAAATTCAAAGGATGAAAACATTAGGAAGTTAGCAAAGCTTGACTAGGAGAAATATTGGAAATACTTGGTGAAACCACATAGTTAGTGGTTGATGCTACGCTGCTAAACTGACACCTCATCCCATATGCTCCCTCCACTATCAGATGTGGTTTACACTAGACAACTGTGCATTATGCCAACTCAACCCCCTAAAGTACAAGCAATGTTAGATATTCATCAACTCAAGCAGTGAATGGGAAAGGAAACAACATCGCACTCTTGAGTGAGTTAGCCAAAAAATTCTATTTCTGTCTTATTTTCACTTATTTTTAGTAAATTTTTTTAAACATCCTCAGTATTTTTTGTATTTTCTATTTCTATAATTTTAGTGTTTACTATATAAACCCTTTCATGTCTACAAAGAAAAGGTCCTGAAATTTTGTAAAGACGGTTTTGGGATGTTGCACTTTTGTACTCTTGAAATCATCTGAATAGAAAGACTGGACCAAAGAATAATTTTCCATGAGGAGAGTTAAGATATATATGGTAATCCTATCTTTATATTGATGTTCTGTTTTATGTAATCATACAATGTTGTGGTTCCTGTGATTTGGCAAATTTGGCAATACCAAATGACAAGACAACATCAAACCACTTTGGGATCTCAGGATCTATCCCTCCTGGATCCAGTGAGGGATCTCTCTATAAGGTAAAGAAATAATGTATCTTTAAAGGTCAATTTAAGGTGTTAGTCTAGTTATGGAGTACAAGGGTTTTTGTTTTGTTTTGTTTGTTTGGTTTGGAAACATGAAAGAAGGGTTAAATGAATGTAAAGGAATGGGTAGAGAAATATTTTTGGCAATAGGGAGATAATTCAAAGAGAACACAAGTCCATTGGGCAATGGGGTCATAAAAGGGTTTACTTGAAATTCAAATATCCAAGGCTTTCAAAGGGCTAGTCATCTAAAACAAGGGATCTCTTAAGATGATAGTATGGGATGAAACAATAAGGAAATGAAAGGGAATGATAAGGAAAACCTTCCAAGGTGACCACTTCGGAGTAGGTCTAGGGACAGGACATGCCTTATACCTCTATGATCCAAACTCCTAATGAGAATAACTCTGAAGACAACAATCCAACAGTCATCCTGACTACCTTAAGATAATAGAAAACATTTAAGTTCAAACACAGAGTGAAGTCTAAGATCAGAGAAAGACTTTTAACCTTCTTTTCTCTTGGCATTCAACTCAAAGGGATCTTAGAAAGGCTAATTGTTGGAAAAGGAACCTAGGGGATAGGGCTAATCACTAATCTCCCTATTCTCCCAATTCTTTCAGCTAATCCAAACAAGAACATCTAAGAAACAAACTCTAAATTCATACATCAGTAAGCATGGACAGACCAACTTCTATACTGGTTAAATTATGTTGAATTTGTTATAAGATACACAATTAGTAGAAAACATAAAGATAAGAAAATGCAGTAAGAATTAGGGTACTTGCAGCAGTATATCCTAATCTAAATTTACTTTTTTCTTATCAAAGAAAATGAACATGATGTTAAACAGTGGGAAACAATAACAAAGAAAGGACACATCACCACTGATTCAGATCAGGATCCGATGAACATGCCTTTCATATTAGTAGAGAAAAACCAGTCACATAAATTCTTGTCCAATAGCTTAATATCATCCAGAAATCATCTCCCAACCTATTTACAACTACTACTCATATAACTCTAACTCAGTGAAACAACTTACAATCAGTGATTTTCCAACAACCAACCAACATTCACAATACATTTCTTATGTGTTATTATAGGTGAAAGAGTGATAGTAATGGTAGATAGAACTTAAATGTTTCATTAAAACAGAGGGAAAGGTGTCTATGGAGGTAATTCTATTTAATATATCTGCATTAACTTTCAGTACCCTTTAGCTGAATTAGGGGTCTTCGAAAAATTGATAATAACTCCAAGGGTATGTTCCTTGAAGTAATTTTATGGCTGTAGTACTTTGTTTATCTTCTGTGACAAGTAAGGTGAAGATTTTGTCTTTCAGGACTTCCATACTGCATAACCAATGCACTGACAGTTCTAGGAGATTTCTGTCAGAATAATAACTGTTATGGGCTTGATGATGCATGGAGAATGTTGTGGGAATTTGTCCTTCTTAGGCAAAAGAACATTCTACTTATCTCAACTCACTGATATAACTTGTTTATATGCTTTAGGCTTCATTAAGCCTCCTTGATCATTTTTATGGTCTTCATTTGTGTCCTTATTCTTTCTAAACACTGGATATAACCATTAAGTCTTCAACATTATGCATTAATCCTTTAACTCTTCTTCTGATACTCTTTGCTGCTGCTTCTGACCTGTTTTTGTGAATATACAGGTTTTAGGGGTGCTAGAGCATTTGAATCAAGGTTTATAACCCGATCTTCAATGAAAAACATGCTATTAACCCTCTATGGTGTCCTCCTCTGCTACCTTTGGCTCTAGAACTAGCATTCTGTGCTCTATACCACCACAACCATGACTGTGGGGACATAATGAATTCACGACCTTTTGACACCTGAAAAACACAATAAAAACATTAATAAAACCTATGGGGATGAGGAGGACTGTTTCAGAGGCTCGTGGGGATGGTGGTGCAGTGAGGGAAACCGTGAGCACAACAGAAAAATAGAGAAAAAACCCTTGTAGAGCAACTAACCAGGTGTTTTGGGGGTTTGAGCATGAGGGTCAACTAGGACCGTTAGATTAGGATGATCAATGAATGCGATCGCTTGATGGAGTCTTTTGAAAGTTTCGATGAGTGGAAAAGGGATGGGGGTGAGATATAACATGGATCGTTGGATTAGATCAATCAACGGTTATCTACAGTTGAGATCTGTCAATGAAGTCGTTTAGAAGGTTAGATGGATGAAAAATGGATGGAGGCGAGGTTACATCAGGGCCGTTAGATTAGAACATAACAACAACAGGGATTGCGTGATGGAATCATTGGGAGATCAAACGAATGGTGGGAAAATTAAATAGCGATATAATCTGGGCCGTTCGATCTCAGAGATCAACGACCGAGATTAAAAATGAAAACGCGTTGTGGAGGGTAGCGGTATAGCGGAAAACTGTTAATGGTTTTCACGCGGGCTATGGGGGGGGTATGTGGTATTCACAAAAAAAAAGTGATTCCATATGTTAATTGACGCCTGTCCCTCCTAAAACCACCCTTTTTGCAAAAAAAATTGGTGTTAAACTACAGTCACAAAATTTTTGTGATATGGGATGTCCACCGTTGGATCGGAGGTCCCAGATCCGATGGTGCCGATCGCAGGCGACGGGGAAACCTGCACGAATGAGGGGAGTGGGTAGGGTCCACGATAATGTAAGGATGTTTTTTCATGGAGCGGATAGATATTGGGCCATCAGGTTTATTCTCAACCGTTGGATCTGTAGAATGGACGGTTAAGATTAGAAGAGGGAGCAGAGAATTTTGAAAGGAAAAGAGGAGGCATGTTGTGTAACCAACTCCAAAAATAGAAGAAAAGAGATATCAATGCCTTAAAAATAAGCCACTTCGAGGTGGCAACCTCCAATACATTACATAAATGAACAATTCTTGGATGATACAATTTACAAAACCTCCTTTCTATATATAGGAGTTCATGGGGCCATAATGTAATCCTAGTGGGGCCACAATGTAATCCTAGTCGACCTAACAATAATAATTTAAGGGCACAATAATAACAATATGGGGGTTACAAGGGTACAATAATAACAATAGAGGGGTTACACTAACAATAATAAGGGACTATACTAGTAATATAGGGACCTAACATGCCCCTCTCCTTCAAAAAAGTTTTGTCCTCAACGCTTGAGTAGCTCTGGGTGCTTCTATATAAAATTCTCATCCTCCCATGTAGAATCTTCAGTGGGTAAGTTCTTCCACTTGATGAGATACTCTAAAATTAATCGTTTCCGTAGCTGTCGAGTTCTTGTTTTCGTGACCGCTTCAGGTTCCAATATGATTTTTCCTTCCTCATAAAGCTCTGGAAATATTGTTTGAAATGGAAGATTTTCACCTATAACCTTCTTTAAGCATGAAACATGGAAAACTGGATGCACTCGTGAAGAAGCAGGAAGCTCCAATTTTTATGCCATAGTACCAATCTTTTGGAACACCTTGTAAGGACCATAGTACTTTGGAGATAATTTATTATCCTTCTTAGCTTTCTTGAGGGACATTTGTTTGTATGGTTGTAGCCGTAAAAATACCCAATATCCTATCTCTCGCTGTGATGTTGATCTGCCTATTGTTTCATTTGATTTTGTGCCAAATTCAAGTTATCCTTTAAGAGTTGGAGAACTTCTTGTTGATATTCGATGTGATCTTACACTGCTTGAACCTTTGGATTTTCCCTTAAAGATGATGTGATTGATGGTGGATGATATCCATAAAGTGCCATAAATGGGGTCATTTTTGCTGCAGTATGGAAGGAAGTGTTATACCACCATTCAGCGAGAGGTAACCACTTGAAGCAGTGTGTTTGTTTATCAAATACAAAACAACGAAGATATCCTTCCAAACATTTATTTACTATCTCAGTTTGACCACCAGATTGAGGATGATAAGATGAGCTATGAGCTAATTGAGTACCCAAACAAGAAAATAGCTCCATCCAAAATTTTCCAGTAAAAATGGGATCTCTGTGCTCACAATAACCCTTGGGCTTCCATGTAGCTTTTGAATTGTGTCCATAAATGTAGTAGCAACTGTACTTGATTTAAATGGATGAGATAATGCACAAAAGTGTGCATACTTGGTAAGTCTATCAACTACCACCATAATAACACTCTTTCCTTCGGACTTAGGTAAAACTGTGATAAAATCCATCAAAATATCCTCCCAACGTTGACTTGGAATGGATAAAGGTTGTAGAAGTCCCGGGGTCTTAATTGTCTCAACTTTATTTTGCTGGCAAACCAAACATTCCGCCACAAACTTTTGAATATCAGTTTTAAGGCCATCCCAAAAAAATTCTTTCTTCACGCTGTGGTATGTTTTTAAAAATCCTGAGTGCCCTCCTAAAGGATAAGTGTGCAGTTCCAAAAGAATATTTTGTTTTAGTTGGGAATTATTACAAAGATATAAGTGATCTTTGTACGATAAGGAATCATTTTTCCAATTAAATTTATCATATGTACTAGGATCTTGCTGTAGCTTTTGAATGAGTGTCCATACATCTTTGTCCTTCTTCCATTCATGTCTTGCTTCGGTTATCCAATTTGGTTGGATAATAGAAATGGCACAAACGAATGCTTCCACCTCTTCATTCTTTCTTGAGAGTGCATCTGCAAAAACATTAAGCTTTCCTTTTTTCTAGATTATTTCAAAGTCATAACCCAACATCTTTGTGACCCATTTTTTCTACTCTTATGAAGATATTCTTTGTTCCAAAAAGTGTTTAAGACTATCATGATCAGTTTTTACCTTGAAGTGTCTTCCCATTAGGTAAGTTCACCATTTCTTTAGTGCATGCAGTATTTCTAACATTTCCTTCTCATAAATAGGTTTTTGTAAATACTTTCCTTTGATTGGACGACTTTCAAAAGCAATGGGTCTTCCTTCCTGCATTAAAACTGCACCAATTCCATTTCCTGAGGCATCACATTCCACAATAAAGGTTTTTGTGAAGTCTGGCGTAGCTAAGACCGGTGCTAGGCAAATTGCCTCTTTAAGATGTTCAAAGGCCTTAGTTGCTTCAGGAGTCCATGAAAATGCATCTTTCTTCAATAATGTTGTTAGATGTGCTACTATTCTCCCATAATTATTAACAAACTTGCAATAATACCCAGTTAACCCGAGAAATCCTCGCAACTTCTTTATGGTTGTGGGGACTTTCCATTCCTTAATGGATTTAATTTTGTTAGGGTCTACCTTAACACCCTTGTGAGATACAATATGACCCAGATATACCACCTCTTGTACTCCAAAGAAACATTTGGATGTTTTTGCATATAATTGTTTCTCCTGCAATAGTTTGAGCACCCTGTCAACATGTTCAACATGATCCTTCCAAGACCTGCTATAGATTAATATATCATAAAAAAATACTAGCACAAATTTTCTAAGGAAGGGTTTGAAAATGGAATTCATCAACCCTTGAAATGTAGAAGGTGCATTGGTAAGGCCAAAAGGCATGACCAAAAATTCATAATGACCCTCATGAGTTCGAAATGCCGTTTTTGGAATATCTTCAGTCTTCATTCTAATTTGATGATACCCTGAACGAAGATCCAATTTGGTAAAATAAATTGCTCCATGTAATTCATCCAATAATTCATCAATCACAGGAATGGGAAATTTATCTTTAATGGTGAGCTTATTGAGCTCCCTATAATCCAGAGACATGCGCCATGATCCATCCTTCTTGTGTACCAATACTACAGGAGCAGAGAAAGAACTTTGACTAGGTTGAATTATACCCGCCTCTAACATTTCTGCAATCATACATTCAATTTCGCTCTTTTGGACATAAGGATATCTATAAGGCCTGATGTTTTGAGGAACACTTCCTGGAATCAAATGAATAGCATGATCATGATCATGAATAGGTGGGAGTCCTTTGGGAGTTTCAAACACCTTGGAATGATTGTCCAAGACTTGTTGGAGATTCGCAGAAATAGATTATTTTGATGTTGGAACTTCTAGTGAGCATAATTGTGAAATTACGCCTCATTTTCCTTTCTTTAGAAGCTTTGTCGTGACATTAGAGCTTATTGTCTTTCCCGAATTCCCTGAAATACCTCGTAATTTGACTTCCTTTCCTTCTGAAAAATAATTCAAGAAAAGTTCTTGAAAATTAAAAGCTACCATCCCCAAAGATTGTAACCATTGTACTCCTAGTACAACATCAACACCTCCCATAGGAATGGAAAGCATTGGACTATTAAATACATATCCCCCCATGGTTAGCTTGATATTATGGCATTTTCTAGAGCAATTTATAGTTCCTCCATCTACAAACATAACTTGACATTCTGGTGTTGGGTATAGGAAACAATTTAATTCCTTGGCTACCTTACAATGAATAAAATTATGGGTGCTACTTGAATCAATCAACACTATTACCTTTTTCTTCTTGATATGTCCTTCTATCTTGAGAGTTTGAGGAGTTGTGATTCTTTCCAGTGCATTACACAATATGGTCAGACTCATTTCTTCCTCTTCTATGGCTGGTTCCTGGTGTATATCCTCTTCAGCACACTTATGACCTTTAGTGTATTTTCTATCACAACTGTAGCAAAGCCCTTTTGCTCTTTTTTCTTCCAATTGTTGTGGTGTCAACCTTGTATGTTGTGGAAATATAGGCGTAGCAACACTTCCTTCTTTATAGAAGTGAGTTCTAGGCTTCTTTGTCGCCATAATTTTACATTAAATTTTTCTTGCCAACCTGAATGCCTTCTCCAATTAATCAGGCTCCAAAACGCGGACTTCATGTTGGATGTTATCCTTTAACGTGCCTAAGAAGAGATCAATCCTATGTTTCTCTGGAATATCAGTTACCCTTATATTCAATTTTTGGAAGTCCTCAATGTTCTCCCTGTTATTTCCTAAATCTACCTCAGGCTGAAAGAAGGCAGAGTTCAGGGTAACATCAAACCATGCTCAGTCTGGTAGCTAGCCCTACCAGAACAAGAGAGGGCTCTCTCCGGGTCAATCTCAGCTAAAATAATCAATAAATCTTGGGATGACTTGAAATAAAAGCTAATTTTAGGCTAGGTATATAAGTAAAAGAGTTTGATTTTGATTTTGGGGGTTTTGTTGGAAACAAAGGGAAAGGAAAATTTGGGTCCGGGGATGAGGCCTAGTTTTTGCAGAGTTCTGATTGGGGCAAGGAAGGCAATTGTTTTTATGCTTTGGATTGAATGAATGGATAGCTTAGGCTGGTGAGGAGTTGAAGAGGGAAAGATGATTTCAAGAATCCTCTTCAAACAGATGAAAACATGGAAAATTAAACAAAAACTCAAGGCAGAGCAAAACACTCTAATGAATTCCACCTTTATCACTCGTTTGTTTAATTTAAGAAGAAAGGAGAAGGGAAATGATACACATAAACATCAGTGAACTTACAATCACATAGAGAAAAACACCATCAAAACACAGAACCACATGGATCCCAAAGAGTGTTGCAAACCCTGGTCTATTCCTTTGCCAAAATTGCAGAGATAAAATGTACAATGAAGTGCCAAGCAATCCCAAGTGTCCAATCCTGAAAATGACTGAAGAACTACATGATATAGACAAGCCTAACTCATTCCCATGCCTCTAGGGGTCAAGCTCATCATTCTAGGAGCTGTTTCAACCATATCTAAACTAGGAACTGGAAAATAGGCAATGAAACAACTTGCCTCTATATGATAGGAAACTGATTCATTCACTTACATTTCACTTTTTGGTGAATGAATCTACTAATATGAGTAAAAATGTGCCAAAATTACATCAAAGTAATGAAATTATATCAAGTTACATCATGAGTTACATGAAAAATTCAAACTATCCAAAACTAGAAGAAATTCTGAGCTACTGAGTGAAAAATAGGCCAAATTTCCCAATGCGCCGCGCCTGAAATCTCTATGCGTAGCACAACTTTGAGGCTGCTTTTGAGGGCCTTCCCAAAGTCCAAATTGAGTGTAGGATAGCTCGCTGGAAATCCCTGCCTGTCTACTTTGCAACGCAAGTGGAATTTCTGAATTTGGTTGCAATTGTCCCTTCCAAAAATCCAATCGCCCAACACTGCTTCTTGTGTGTGCAAAAAGCGGCAGAAAGGTCATTTTTAGGGTGTTTTTGACCCTTTAGGCAACCCAAAACTTGTCAAAATCCTAAGGTAATCCATAGGCATGCATAAATTTTGATGAAAAATCCAGAAATGCAAAATTTTTCCTCCAGAAGAGCTTCCAATTACAGGCACGCGCCAAGTGGCGCTACGCGTCGGGGAGGAAAATCTGTGTTTAGGCCCGAAAATTCAAAATTGACAAATTTTTTCCCAAATTTCTTGAAATTTGGGCTGAATGTCCACCATCAAGAACTATGCTAGGAAAAATAATATTTTGCCAAAATTTGGAGTCTATCATGCCTTTTACGATGCTTTAGTGCCCTCCTTAGCCTTGCCTTCAGGATTTTGATCCTCGATTTGCAAACATGATTTCGTGCCCAATAATGGTTCTTCATGTGCCTGAGAATTTTATTTTCCTTTTTCGCCTTCTCCAACAGCTTCTCAAGATGAATATTGACCCTCTCAAGCCAAGTATCTCTATCAGCCTCAATCTTCCGCTCAATGGGCGTCATCTCGGTTTGGCTTCTTCGGGCAGCTTGCCAGTTCTCACAGATGTTTTGCAACTCCATGATTGTCTGCTGATCCTCCAACTATTTGTTCAGCTGCTCTAGGTATTTTATGATCCATTGGGCTCTCTACAACTTGACGGTCAAGGTATCGATCTCAGCCTTCTGCTCCTGAATGATCTCTCTCAACTTTGAGCTTGGAGAGCTCAAATCCTCATCAATCAATATGAAATCAGTATCCTCACCTCCTGAAGGGCCCTAATCCTGCATAGGCCTCTTACCTCTGTCCTGTACTTGTACCTGTGCTGTTGATGACGGAAACGAGACCCCTTCTACCCCTGGTGGAGATAGTACTCGTCGAGCTGCTGCAAACAATACTCTGGTGCCTCTCTGATAAGTGACATATACTGGCACACCGATAGGCTCTGTCTCGTGACCTTCAGGCTAATGTGAAGGTTCACCTGGCTCATGAACAACCTCCGGAGGAACCTGAGGTGTTGTGAAGAAATCACGGGAAATGAAATCTGTAGAGCTATAAAAAGGGTCTCTTTCACCTCTAATTACCTCACATTAATATGTCAACCCGAGAGCGTTTTGTCATTACAAAGAGTGACTCAATCCGAGGCTCATTTGTCAGAGTAAAGCTAGTAGTACAGTGCTTAAGAAATACAAGAGTAAACGGATGCTTAACTCAAATCAAATTACTTTAAAGAAATAAATCACACACTCAGAAAACTCAATAACTTATCAGTCAAGGGTTCAGAAATGATAACCCATCCCTTCAGAAACTGATAGAAAAGGAACTAGAGCATAGATCACGAGCCTGGGAGCTAGACAGTGACTGCTACTGCTCACTACAGCCTTAGATCATCTCTCACAACAAACCAACAACTGCAAGTAAATGGAACAGCAAAGCGAATAAAGGATTGAACCACAATTCTAAAATGGAACAACAACTCTAAAATGGAACAGCAATTGAATAACTAAGTCCCACGGGTTATAACCAAACTCAATCTATACACTCTTTGCAATCAAAGAACATTCTGTCACTCTAAAGGCGATTCACACAATTCACACTAAAGGAACAGCAACAATCGATTAACGAATTATAGAACAATACTACACACAACGCAAACGTTAATATGACAGCTCTGTAACATAACAGTAAGAACATGTAATGAACTCTTGAAAGGATTAATAACTTGATGCGGAGTTAACACACAATTCTATCCGTGGAAACCTCAAAGATCCAAACTTGAACAGAGCATATAATATGAACTTGTAAAGCATATCAATTTATCAAATAACAATAATAAACAAACCACACAGAAGCGAAGCTGTAATGGTACAGAAGCAAGTGTCCTTCGGGGCCGGGCCCTTAGCCTCCAAGGATACACCGCTTTAAGTTAATGCAGACGCGAAGATGGAATAATCACCAAGCTTTCATTAATGCATCGATTAAAAATACATCAAACCAGTCTTCAACGAAACTTAATAACCAAATCTGATGTCTTACAGAAGATTACATAAAACGTATCCTATCTCGCTATTATCTATCTCCTAAACTAACAGTGCTTGTCTCTTTTTATAAAGACGACGGCGGAGATGTCCAAGCAACTAGATAAGTAAAGCAGCGATCCCTCAGGATCTTCGATCCTGAGGGATTCGCCAAACTGTTAACTCTTCATCTTGTCTTTGCTGTTGCGCTGAGCTGGTGTCCTCTCCTTCTTTCCCGAGCCGATTTACTTTGATCTGTTTCCCTATGTTTGCGTTCGGTTCTCGTCCAGAGAGACAGTAGTTATCTCCACTTTGTCCTTTCCTTTGGAGCGGCAACTCTTCGTTTTCTCCTTTTCCTGTATAGAAAATAACCATTATCAGTGGCTAAGTTATACACATCGATTCTCACATGTTTTGTTATAGTTCCTTATTACTTTCCAAATTCATGATACAAAAGGTTCACAAATTCTATTAAAAAGTCATTGAAATAATCATCAAAGTCATACCTTTTTAGTACTCCACACACCCCCCTGCTTACCTTGTTTCATGTCCTCATGAAAACATTGTAGTTGACATGTAATGCAGTGAGAGAGTATGCTGGAGAAGGAGTCTCATGCGGAGGCCTACAACCATGTTGAGTGATTAAATAATCAAAGAACTGACCTGCTTGCCCCTCAGGAATATCATACAGGGCCTGGTATCCAGGTGCAGGATGCCAGATAATTGGAGCGCGAAATCTATACCCTAACCAAGATGACCCTGCTTTCAGAATGCTCTGTCCATAGAGATTCAAACGGTCAGCAGCTAACTCAAAGTTCTCATACTTAAATGGTTCTCTGAGCTGGATGTGTGGATCAGAGATTCGATATCGAAATTTGGCTGCATTAATGGCCAAGTCTTTGATGGAAAGGAAATACTCTAAACTCTCTTGAATGAGTGCCTCATGCATAGGCCCTAATGTTACAATGACACTCGGAGTCCTTATGTGGTTTATATGAGCTGTCCATAACTGTACTGGGTTCCTAGGCTCAGCCCTAACTCGTAAATCTAGACCATTTTCTTGACTCTGGAAGGTATCATAGGCTTTGAGCCACTTAATCTGATTAACCCCGAATGAAATGAATGCTTGGAATTGGATATCGCCAATGGAGGGACCAGGGTTCAATTCAGTCTCCTGACTTAGCACAAGGTCGTGCAAATAAAGTTCACACAACAATCTCTGGACTTTCACTCCATAATGTTTACAACAGTCTATAAAATCATTGACATTGTTGATTTGTATAGGGGTGCCTGCCTTAACAGCTTTTATTTGTAATTGTAAATATCATTCTAATAGAAACAGAGCATAGTTTTTAGCAGGGGCCCTACATGCTAAAACATTATTATATAAAGAACACAAGTCATTCATCTGTTTGATAGTAGTATCTAGTCTACAAGTTACCTGTGTGACTTCCTCTTGTTCCTTCATCCATCCTTCAAAAGCCTGTCTTTTAGATTGACTGACATCCCTGAGTTGCTGTTGCAACTCTTCATATTTTTCTAGGGGAACCGTTTGCTCTTTAAGTTGCTCAGCTTCTTGTTGCGCTTGTTTCATCATCTTGTGCAAGGATTTTGTCTTTGGATCTCTTTTCCATACATCAGTGGAGGCCGGGAGTTTTACCTGAACTTTCTTGTTATGCTGTTTGGAGTTCAGAACCCTTATTACCCCTGAGGGTGGTGCCTCTGTCTGAATTTGCTTATCATCCTTTTCTGTTTTAACACGAACCTCAGCATCATGTGGAACGGCAGCTAGATCCTCAGGGTTTTGGACAGCAGGCCGTTTGTTGGCCCTCTTTTTCCTCTTTACCTTCTGGTTCTTTTTCAGAATCCTAATTTGTTGTCTGAGCTGGGTTATCATATTTAACAATTTAGTTCGTTCCTTCCGCAACTTCTTAATTTCCATTGTTTCATTTGAAGGAACGGCAGTCTGTCGATGGTGGACTGGATCATGACCAGTTGCTAACTCTTCCTCCTGGGGTTCTTCCTCACTGCTCTGCTCCGGCTGTTCTGGGGTATGCACCTCGACTGATTCTGATTCTTCCTGAGCAAATGTTGTTTCTGCTCCTACTTCCTCTTGTGACATGGGAATAGATTGTTCCCGTTCAGTATTTTCCTCCTCTTCATCATGAACAGGCATGTTCTCTTCCTGGGGTTGGTCGTGGGGGTTCTCTGAACTATAAGGTTGACCATACTTACTCATATTGGCTAGGATGGCGGCCAAGTCATCTTCTCCCAGTAGGTCTTGTAATGGGCTATCTTCCTGCTGTTCTATTTCCTCCTCCTGTTCAGCCTCTGCCCCCTCTTCGGACTGTTCGTCCTCAATTACCACCGGTTGGCTGGCGCTTTCCTGGAGCTTCTCCAGCCTTCCTCGTATCCGAGCCAACCGGGCTGATTTTCTAGGCTTATCTATGCTTCCTCTCATCTGAGCTAACCGAGCCGACTTTCTGGGTTCCTCCGGTTGCTCGGGTGGATCAACGGCATGCTTGCGCTTTGCCGATTCTTGGTGTGTCTCTGGTTGTTGTGATGTACTAGCAACATCTTCTCTGCGTTTTGCCGGTTGTTCTGGTGGGCTTATAGAATGTCTACGTTTCGGGGATGGTTCTGTCGATCCCCCTTCAATCATTGAAATGAGCTCTTCCCAGCTGCTCTGCTGCTGGGTAAGACTATAACTAACAACAAGTCGAATCAACCCGTGGTGACTAACAATTGCCTCTACGTGCTGTGCCCTTTTCATACTTTGTGCAGCATCATGCAATAACGAGTTTAGGAGTGCCGGTAAATTCACAGAGCATTTCTGTTTTAGAACAGCTAAAAGTTTAAGGTGTCGTGGTCTTACCACATCTTTTCTTCCTTCGCAGGTAATGTAGCTCTGTACTATTCTTGCTAGCTCCTTCCAGGGTTCTCCTAGGGTCGCTGGCAGAACTCCCTTTCCTTTAATTGTCAAATTCTGGCCTTCGTCCTGGAACAGTTCCATGACCTTCTGTAATCGTTCCTTTTTGAATGTCCATACCGGTCCGGTAGCTGGTAGTCCTGAAACTTCTGCAATTATGGCATCAGTGACCGCTATCCGTTTCCCTCTTACTGTGGAGTGGTCATCTTGTAAATTCTGCACGAACTCCATTGCTACTGTCTCATTAGCCTCCTGTAAGCGATTGAAATAGTTCAACCATCCTGCCCTTTCCAGGATTTCTCGGGCAGCAGCAGAGATCGTTAGTTGTTGAGGCTCACTTCGAATTGCCTTTCCCCCCATGTTTTCACTGTGATTTCTAAATGGAACAGCAAAAACGTTTTCGGTTTGAAACACAGAGAGCAAGGTTTCGCGAAAGAAAACACAGAGTATGCAACAGTGCAGCAAAAACAACTTGTGTGAAAATAGAAATAAAAATATGCCATGCCGTGAAACCATGCCAAACCGTCGTAAAGTAATTGTTTCGAATGGTGAATTGACACGTAATACAGGGAATGATGAGGTTAACCTCCCCCCCCCTCAGTGTGATAGGCTGTCCCAGCCGGCAAATAAAGGAGCGGCACCCAGTCTGCAATCAAGTCAGAAAGGAACAGCATGTGGATTTATGCCATGTTGAAAAAGGACAACAGATTTCCGAAATCGAGGCGGAGAATGGATCGCGTGTTATATAAGAGGCTGCTGTGTTATGATTTGAGGCTGATGGATAGGGCATGTATCGTACTTGCCAGTCTCAAGTGGTCATGGTCACTTCCGTTGCCATGATTGGTAATGATAAATATTCATGCGGTGTATAAATCAGGAAATAACATATGATTAGTGCCTAGGATATAAGACACAAAAGAGTGTTAGTATCTTACCCATTGGTGTAAGCAAGGTGACTTCAATACCATTAACATTACTCTGCTGCCAACAGGTGTCCATAACCTTGGCAGAGTTGTTTTTCACCCTCTGAACCATGATCCTTTGTGTATACCTAGGAATGTTGTTATATCAAAATGTATACCATTATGCTGGCTTGGTGACCAGTTAACCATAATGCCATTCACGAGGAAAGAGCGAAACGTGGGTAGGTCGGCTCGTGATGAGACCTCCTGTTCCAAGGTTTGTTTATTTGATATACCTTTTGGACCATATCCCTGGTGTGGTGGCCAGAATGGGAATGCCACTTCACTTCCATCCTCATGATCATGGTAGGTTGGCTCTCCATGAGACCCCCTATCCTGCATTTGACATATATCATGTTCACATATGTTTTATTATTTTTTCATAGAATCTTTTTCCTTATTTATACACAAAGGGTGGTTCAACACTCCTTAAGAGTAGGAATGGCGGAAGAAGTCTTATTATCTCAATAGGAAGATATAAACTCTTTGCTCTTATTCCCAAGTGCTAATAAAAAAAGGTTTAAGGGAATCAGCATGATAAAGATAACCAATCAGGGCAAAATTAGTAAACCATGTCAACAAAAGGTAAGAAATAAGTATGTCCTTCCATTTGTCCTCTTCTTAATGCAGAGCCTTATAGATATAGCGATTTATGTTTTGCAGATTTCGGCATGTTGTGTTTTTATATTTCATTGCACAAATACATAGCTGAAGCTTTAAAGACTAGAAAGAAGACACGCAAAAAGGATTCTCAATTTAAATCAGCAAAAGAGATCAAAAGTATGCTAATGGTGTTCCGTTGGAAAAGAGACAACGATGGATAATAGAAAAAGGAACAAAAATGCAAATGCCGTTCCTTTGGGAAAAGGAACGGCAATCATACTATAAAACACTCAATATGCCATTCCGTTAAAAAAAGGCAAAACAGCAATAAAAGAACGATGTTTCTTTGAAGAAAAGGAACAGTGGTAACCAAAAGGAACAGCGAGAAACGTGACAATATCGTTCTTTTGAAAAAGGAACAGCAGAGATCCGAATGTTGTTCCTTTAGAAAAGGAACAGCAGAACAAGAAAAACCAACATCATAAAAACACATGCATATGCTATTAGAAGAGCAAAAATCAAACTTTGTGGAAGAAAAAGGAACAGCAAAAAAAAATGACAAGAAGATATTCAAATCAAACTTATGTACAAGAATCACTTAAAAAACAAGAACTTTATGTACAATTTGCAAAAAAGAAATAGACCCTTAATGAATTACAGGTGAGGAAGATTTCTCTTCCTCTCCTAAGATCTCCAGATCAGTATCTCGGCGTAGCTGCTGGCAGAAGGATTCCCGAGTAAGTGGTTTACGGTAGAGACGGACTCGGTGGCCATTTACTTTGAATGCATATCCAGAACCATCAATGGTGATTAGAGTAAGTGTTCCATTGTCATGTACCTTCTGGATTTCGTATGGTCCCAACCATCGAGTCTGAAGTTTTCCAGGGAAGTCCTGAAACCAAGAATCGTATAACAGAGCCCAGTCTCCCTCGTGGAAGACTTTGTTCTTGATGAGCGCATCATGCCATTTGGCTCGCTGCTGTTGAATCAATGCTGTATTTTGTAGTGCAGAGAGACGAATTTCGTCTAATTCATTGATCTGCTGTAGTCGATTGAGTTGTGCCTCGGTTAGATCTAGGCCAACTTCCTGTGCTGTCCGTAATGTTTGGATTTCGAATTCTATGGGAAAAATGGGTTGTTTTCCAAACACTAGTTGATAAGGTGAGTAACCGGTGGTGCTCCTCCATGTGGTTCGATAGGCCCAGAGTGCTTCAGGTAGTCGGGTAGCCCAATCACGCCTATGTGACGCAATGGTTTTCGTTAAGATTGATTCTATTATCTTATTGCTACTTTCTACCTGCCCATTCGCCTGTGGGTGATATGGAGTAGTGATCTTATGCTGGACATGATAATTGTTAAGTGTTGCGGCTAATTTATGCCCAACAAATTGTGGTCCTCCATCTGTAATTATTTCCCTAGGAAGGCCATAACGAACAAATAGAAGGAACAGGAACTGTATGACAGAATCCTCTGTGGCTCTTGGCAATGCTTCTGCCTCAACCCATTTGGTGACATATTCTGTTGCCACCAAAATATATGTTTTCTGATTTGATGAAGGGTTGATGGGTCCAACGAAATCAAGAGCCCACCGCTCGAATGGTTCGATGACTAACTGTGGTTTCAGAGGCATCTCATCAGCTTGACCAGGTCGTCCTGCTCGCTGGCAGCTGTCACGGGCTTGGACAAACTTCTTTGCATCTTTGAAGATCGTAGGCCAGTAATATCCTGTCTGCAATACTTTATGTCCAGTCCTACGCTCAGCGAAGTGCCCCCCACACGGTCCATCGTGACAGGCTTTTAGGATGTCAAAGATTTCATCCTCTCTAACACATCGCCTGATATGCATGTCTGCTCTTGTGTGAAACAAATAACCTCCAATCCACGAAAATCGAGAACTTTTATGAATAATTTGCTTACGCTCATTAGGAGTTAAATGTTTTGGTAATTTACCTACTGCAAGGTAGTTGGAAACATCAGCATACCAGGGTGTTTGAACAGCAACAGCAAACAGGTGCTCATCCGGAAATTGATCTTCCACTGCTGCTGTATCGCTTGATTTTGGTATTCTTGAAAGAAAATCGGCTACAGGGTTTTCTTTGCCAGGGCGGTCCTTGATTGTGATGTCGAATTCCTGCAATAAGATTAACCATCGAGTTACTCTGGCATTTGTGACAGGCTTATTTGCTAAATATTTTATAGCAGAATGGTCTGTATACAAGATAACAGGATAGCCTGTAATATAATGTCTAAATTTATTGACAGCATGTATTACGGCTAGGAATTCTTTTTCAGTAACAGTGTAATTCAATTCAGCAGGGGATAAATTCTTGCTAATGTAATAGATGGCATATGGTTTTTTATCCTCTTCCTGCCCAAGGACTGCACCAATGGCTGTATCTGAGGCATCAGATGATATCTGGAATGGTAGGTCCCAGTTTGGTCCTCGAAGGACTGGGGCTGTGGATACAAGCTTCTTTAGATCCTCGAAAGCATGGTCACATTTGTCTGTCCAAAGAAAATCAATGTTACCAGTCAGTGCATATAAAGGAGCAGCAATGTGCGAATAATGCTTTATAAATCGTCTATAATAACCTGAAAATCCAAGAAAACTGCGTACCTCTGTTTGAGTAGTAGGAGTGGGAATAAGCAAAAGTATTTGGATTTTGGCCGGGTCTACCTGAATGCCAGCTGCTGAGACATAGTGTCCTAGGATAAGTCCTTCAGTCATCATCAAGAAACATTTTTCATTGCTTAAGCAAAGCCTAGTAACAATGCAGCGTTGTAGGACTTTCTCTAGGGTGTCTAGAGCTGGATCAAAGTCATCTCCATATGGTGTAAAGTCATCCATGTAAACTTCAAGTCCATCATTGATTAAATCTGCAAAAATACTAAGGATAGCCCTTCGAAATGTGGCAGGAGCATTACATAAGCCAAAAGGTAAAACTCGATAGGCAAATGTTCCCCAGGGGCAAGTAAAGGTAGTTTTATCCTGGTCTTCAAGGGCAATCTGAATCTGATTGTATCCACTGAAGCCATCCAGGAAAGAAAAGAACTTCTTCCCTGCTAAAGTGTCCAATACTTGATCTATGAAAGGAAGAGGAAAATGATCTTTTTGTGTTGCCTTGTTAAGTTCCCTATAATCCACTCAAATTCTCCATTTCCCATTCTTTTTTGGTACCACCACAAGTGGAGAGACCCATTTACTATCAGAAATAGGGTAGATAAAATTCACATCTAAAAGCTTCTGAAGTTCAGTTTTTACGACGTCTTTTAGATGGGGATTAAGTCTCCTTTGAGGCTGACGCACAGGTCTGGCATCCTTTTCTATGTAAATGTGGTGTGTACATAACTGGGGATCGATTCCTTTCATATCAGGGTAGTCCCATGCAAATGCTTCTTGATATTTTGTTAACAGATGGATGAGCTTTGTTTCTTGTTTCGGTGTGAGATTAGCATTGATATTTAAAGTTTTCCCGGGTGCAATTTCCACAGTTTTACTATTTGCAACAGAAGTGACAGGTATTATTTGATCATGAATATCTTTCAGGGGATCTTCTTCTAATTCATTATCAAATGCTGCTTTTATCATGTGACATTGTGTGCGAGGTTCGGTTTGAGTAATGAAATTATTAATGGCATCGTCTTCTGTTTGATCTTTGAAATCGAGTGCCTCTTGTATAGTTAATGGAGATCTAATGTTATCAGTAAGATATGATACGGGGTGCTTATTCGTTTTAATCATTGTGACACTTGGCTGTGCTGGAGGATATAGAACTAAATTTTTGCTATTTGGTCCTCTGGTTATGGTCATATTTCCCTGCCGACAGCCAATGTAGGCATCGGCAGTAGCGAGCCAAGGTCTACCTAAAATTAGCGGGTGTCCATCAAGTCGGGTTTTTGGATTAATTATCGGGAAATCAGTTGGATACTCCCAGGATTCTACAGAGACCATGACATCATGTAGAGTGCCCTCTGGTCTAACCACAGATCGGTCAGCCAATTCTAACAGAGTAGAGGTGGGTTCTACAGATGTAATGCCGAGCTTTTGGCAAGTTGTGGTTGTTAAAATATTAATTGCAGCCCCTAGATCAACTAAGGCATTAGATAGGGTCTGACCATAAATTTGAACAGTTATAATTGGATTCCCGGGGTCTTCATATTTAAGGGGTGTTTCTCTTCCGGACAATAGGTCAGATAAGGTACCGACTACTTGGACTCTTGGATTATTTGTTATATTCCTCCTTGGTTTCTTTATGCACAATTCTTTTATAGTTTTCGCGTATATGGGAATGTCTTGAATGGCTTGGAGGAATGGAATTTTTATGTACAGATTTTGTAATTCTCCCAGAATGTCAAAGTCGGGATGTTGTATGGATCGAGGTATGGCTAATCGTTCTGGGAACGGAGGAGAGGATGTGGTTGCTTGATTATGAGTTTGTTGCTTATTTACATCCTCTTGTTGTGACTGATGTTCTCTGGGTAACTGATCTTCAATATGAACTGTTTTATCTCCCTCAGTTTCAATTATACGCCCAGATCTTAAATGAAGGTCATTGCACTCCCTTAAGTCGGGTCCTGGTTCTGGTGATTCTATGATTTGAATAGATTGGACCTGCCTGTTATTTGGATTGGGATCGGGTTGGGCTGGGAGTTGCGGCCTCAAGTTAGACTGGGGATTTTGTTGTAAAGCTGGCAAAGTAGGTTGAGGGAGTGGAATAGTTCCAGCTGGGTGGTACATCGGTCTTTGCCAACTTGTCTGCCAGGGTGAACTTTGTGAAGTAGAGGGAGTCCATTGTGAAGGATACGGGCCATTTTGCCAATATGGTGGAATGTAAGGGAAATTCGGCCAACCAGTTTGGCTTGTTTGATTCAGCCATGGATTTGAAGAAGGCAATGATTGTGGTGACCAGTTTTTAAATGGGGTTTGAGATTGATTCTGCCACATACCATATTGTTGAGCATTATACTGTGGGTTTTGAAAGAAAGAGGTTGGGTCCGGAAACATACCAGGTTGTCTTGGCTGCCACGGGCGGCGCTGGTTGATCGAATTCACCGATTCTGGTTCTTCTTCTGCTTCCTTATATACCGCTTTCAATCCAGGAAGTGAGGGGCAGCTCTCTGTAAGGTGATCTTTTGTACAGATGGCGCATGTTTGGACTTTATCCAGTGGACACTCCTTGTGGCTATGTTTTTTTCTGCATCGGGGGCAGAAGATTGCCAAATTATGTTCTGCCTCCAGCTGCTTCTGTTTAGCCTGCACAATATCAAGTTGTGTAGTTAGTGTCCCCATAATGTCAGTTTTAAAATTTTCTAATAAATTTCCAATTTCTGCACGTGTTACTCCTTCTGCTGATACTTTGTTATCTCTTGCAAACCGATCATATTCTGCCGGTTTTATTCTTGTGCTGCCTCTCGAACTCCTGATACATAAGTCAAGGATGTCAATAAAATTCTCTTGATAAATATCCCCTTTGCCCATAATGTTTAATGTTTCAATCCATTGTTCCTTCATGCCCCTCATTAATGCAGTTTTTAACACATTATCAGGTAAAGGTAGCGATGCATAAGGAGATCTCTGTAAATTATACTGAAAACGTTCCACATACTCTTCTAATGTTTCATTCGGTCTGGCTGTCATTTGAAATATTTCGTCTTTTAATTCTCTAGACCTACAATAATCCTGGTATTTCTTTAAGAAGGATTCTTTCATTTGATCCCCATTGTTGATAACCCCGCCACCTAGCCCCATAAACCATCTTAAAGCAGCCCCTTTCAATGTAGAGGGGAATAATTTCAATTTTTGGGGATCGGTGGTGTAATCGTACCCCCGACATAACACATTGAATTCGAATAGGAATGCATCCGGATCTTCTGATGTGAGTCCGTGAAATGTGGGGATATGCTGAAGAGGGATAGCTTTCATGGGTGCATTTGCTGCAGAATCCACTATAGGATATTGTAATGTAGAGGTTTGGGTGTTTGGATGGTTTTGAGCGTTTGGTTGGTTTTGAGCCATGGGATCGAATATATGCCAGTAACCTTCTGGGATATCTAGGAGGGTATTCCTAGGTTGGGTGGGAACGGTTTTGACAAGGATCTTTTTAATAGCGCTTCCTTTATCTGGAATAATGGGAATACCAGGTGTTTGAGGAGATTGAATCTCTTCAACAATGACTTTCGCAGCACTCCCCTTATCTGGGCTATCTAATGGCTGATTTGTTTCAAGAGGAGATTTTGGTTCCTTGGTTTCCCCTATTTCTCCTTCTCCTTCGCAAAAGTTGCTAGAGTTCCCTTCCTGCAATAATTCTGGAGTGGAATTTTCAACTTCTTGAAAGTCTTGCTCCTCAGTTTGACTATGCACCTCAGCACAGGCTACAGATGGTGATCCTGTGGCCTGAAGGGAACTAGTAGGTGGTTTAGAAGTGTTTTTCTTGAAACCTACTGATGGCTGAGACTCTGTTTTCTTATAGATTTCGTCTATGAAGGTCGTTCGGCCAAGGGTCACCGGCCCCTTAGCTTTTTCAGGTTTGGATGGGGGTTTGATATTCTTTTCCGGTTTTTTCTGCTTAGTCATGCACTCAAAAATAAACTACCAACTTCTATTCAAACAAACAAAAACAAATCTGTTAGGAAAGAGGATAATGAGCAGGTCTTTTACATGCTCTGCACGTAGGTTCTTACCTTCCGTTTTTAGGATCCAACTCCTCCCTAGCAGGCTTGTACACCACTCTGAAAAAGACAAATGGCTTCACTCTTTCCCCGGCAACGACGCCAAAATGTAGAGCTATAAAAAGGGTCTCTTTCACCTCTAATTACCTCACATTAATATGTCAACCCGAGAGCGTTTTTTCATTACAAAGAGTGACTCAATCCGAGGCTCATTTGTCAGAGTAATGCTAGTAGTACAGTGCTTAAGAAATACAAGAGTAAACGGATGCTTAACTGAAATCAAATTACTTTAAAGAAATAAATCACACACTCATAAAACTCACTAACTTATCAGTCAAGGGCTCGGCAATGATAAACCATCCCTTCGGAAACTGATGGAAAAGGAACTAAAGCATAGATCACGAGCCTGGGAGCTAGGCAGTAACTGCTACTGCTCACTACAGCCTTAGATCATCTCTCACAACAAACCAACAACTGCAAGTAAATGGAACAGCAAAGCGAATAAAGGATTGAACCACAATTCTGAAATGGAACAGCAACTCTAAAATGGAACAACAATTGAATAACTAAGTCCCGCGGGTTATAACCAAACTCAACCTATACGCTCTTTGCAATCAAAGAACATTCTGTCATTCTAAAGGCGATTCACACAATTCACACTACAGGAACAGCAACAATCGATTAACGAATTATAGAACAATACTACACACAACGCAAATGTTAATATGACAGCTCTGTAACATAACAGTAAGAACATGTAATGAACTCTTGAAAGGATTAATAACTTGATGCGGAGTTAACACACAATTCTATCTGTGGAAACCTCAAAGATCCAAACTTGAACAGAGCATATAATATGAACTTGTAAAGCATATCAATTTATCAAATAACAATAATAAACAAACCACACAGAAGCGAAGCTGTAATGGTACAGAAGCAAGTGTCCTTCGGGGTCGGGCCCTTAGCCTCCAAGGATACACCGCTTTAGGTTAATGCAGACGCGAAGATGGAATAATCACCAAGCTTTCATTAATGCATTGATCAAAAATACATCGAACCAGTTCTCAACGAAGCTTAATAACCAAATCTGATGTTTTACAGAAGATTACATAAAACGTATCCTATCTCGCTATTATCTATCTCCTAAACTAACAGTGCTGTCTCTTTTTATAAAGATGACGGCGGAGATGTCGAAGCAACTAGATAAATAAAGCTGCGATCCCTCAGGATCTTCGATCCTGAGGGATTCGCCAAACTGTTAACTCTTCATCCTGTCTTTGCTGTTGCGCTGAGCTGGTGTCCTCTCCTTCTTTCCCGAGCCGATTTACTTTGATCTGTTTCCCTATGTTTGCGTTCGGTTCTCGTCCGGAGAGACAGCAGTTATCTCCACTTTGTCTTTTCCTTTGGAGCGGAAACTCTTCGTTTTCTCCCTTTCCTGTATAGAAAGTAACCATTATCAGTGGCTAAGTTATACACATCGATTCTCACATGTTTTGTTATAGTTCCTTATTACTTTCCAAATTCATGATACAAAAGGTTCACAAATTCTATTAAAAAGTCATTGAAATAATCATCAAAGTCATACCTTTTTAGTACTCCACAAAATCCTCCCATGAAATGCCCTGCAATCCAAGCTGATGTACAACCACGATCTTGATGAGTGCATAGTGATAAATATTGTTGTATTGCTGCTCAGGAGTTTTCTTCTGCACAAGCATGGTCATCCTCTCGATATTCCGGCACATGAAATAAGGTATGTTCATCATCCTCACTCTCGTGAAATGCATCAATAATCTGATGTGGTAGGCATAGAGGCGTGAGAACCGACCCTCACAACTGAAGTATCTGATAATAATTTTCATCAAAGACGCATAAGATTCCTTTAGGAACCGAAATGGGAACACCCTGCTGAGCTGTCTCACATAGCTAGGCCTGATGTATGGTTCATAATGCACTCTGTCCACCTGCTGTCTTTTGTTCCACTATTCACCCACATTTGATATCCAGGTTGCTTGAGAAATGATTTATGGTGTCAAAGTGAAATTTACACCAGCAAGATTTACCTGACCATCATGTAAATGCAATACAAACAAACGAGCCAACTCCTGATGATGATGAATCCTAGAAATCATCTCACAATACTGATAGCATGACTGCTCTCGAAAACATGCCATGGCAGAGTGACAAGCACATGATTGGTCGATAGGTGGGCTCTTCTCTCATGTTTGCCACCTTCTGAGGCCTTCTCAGTGCATGTAGCTGGTGCGTGAATCTTATCTACGCTCTTAGGATGTATCGATGTACGCTCTCAGTGATGTTTCAAGGTCTATGTTTGGCTTATATGAGATGAAAATGAGAATTTGGTGCTTTGTTTTAATTGCCAAATGTGTGTCAAAAGGGAGGGACTGTAGGAGATATAGGGCAGTGGGAACAATGGGGTTTTATCAAATGATAACTTGTCCTTTGAAAATTTGACAAACTTAGGGACAAGGGACTGCTACTGAATTTTTTGGATTCTTGGGATTTGGGAATTTTTATAAGTGCAATGGGAAAGTGAAAATGGAGGGAAATGAAATGATTTTATGGATAGAGAAATGGGAATGAAATGATATGAGTGGTTTCGGATATAAGGGAATAGGGGATTAACAGTGATGATAGGATTACAGTGAGGGGGAGGAATAACCAAGAGGGGAATGAAATATTTGGCACCAAAATTACTTTTTAAAACACCAATTCAAAACCCTAAGGAGCAGTTTTAACAAGGTGATAGGGTTTATGGTTTTGACATTCAAACTCTCATATTCCCTTTTCAAACAACACCAAACACTGATTTATGGCAATTGCAAGATGACTTGAACTTACTTGGAGCAGGGGAGACTGTTTCGTTTTGAGATTTGAAAGAGATGGCAACAAATTTTGTTTTTCGGGCCAATGCACCGTGCGCGCAACCCAGTGCGCCGCGCTCTCTGTGTGCACCGCGACCGTTGTGATTTGCACACTGAAAAACGGTCCTATGCGCTGCGACCGTTGTGTGCGCCGCGCAGGTTGCCTAGTGCGTCGCGATGGTAAACTCACCAATAGTTTGGCCTTCCAAACACTTGTTTCGCTCTACCACAATTTCTCTTGGCTCTTTTATGACTTTGCTTGCAAATGGATTGTTTGAAACACCAAAAATATCTTATATATGATAGAATTTGATTTTTGATTTAAAAAAACCCACTTTCTAAAGTCTGAATTTTGACACTTTTTGAATAAACTCTGTTTTTGTTTCCTTTGTGATTTTTGAGCTGAATGATGAATCTCTTGTCTGTCTTTGTAGGGATAGTTGGCATGGGATTTTAGAAAAGGTGACCAGGGCTACGCCTGAATTACTTCACAACTGAAACAACTTTGAGAATTACATTACATTTATTACAAAAGACGAAATTGACGATTTTTCTTCAAAACATAGTTTTGAAGAAGAATCATTATCAAGCATTATGACGATGAAATTTTTGCAATGAAAACTTATTTAGAACCTCCCTCATGTGCCTGCTAACATTATTAGACATTCTGAAGATTAAATTAATGAAACCCTAGACCTAATGAGACTAAAAATCTTAAAATGACTTTTTGTTGACCAAGAAACCAAACATGACTATAAATGACTGTGAATGATTTTGATGGACAAACACGGACCAGTAGGTACATGACATGAGGGATATGAGATAAAAGACCCTTCCGTCAGATGATCCATGCTCCTAATGGAATGCAGCTGACTGAACTGAATGAGACACCTAAAATGAAATGCAACAAGAGAAATTTGATCTCTGACGGAGGGATGAAGATACCGACTCTAACATTGGCTCTAATGGGGATGGTAGCTCCTTGGAGGTGCCAAGAACTACAGATTTCTGGGAGATTAGGCAGTGCCTTCGTCCATTGGGCTATGGAGTCCATAACTTCGACAAATCATGACTCATTTTATTGACTGAAAATTGACTCAAACTGACTCAATCTTGAAACCAAATAACTGAAAAACCTGACTCGACAAACTCAAACCCAAGCGGAAATCAACCTTCAGAGTTATAGCCTTCACTTCGGGCCCCAAACTGAAGAAAATATCACAGCACACACTTGCAATGTAACTGAAATAAATGGTATGTACAATGATAATGTAAACAGCAGAAAACATTTCAGAAATGATACCGCTTGAGCAGCCGAACATTGACCAGCCCTCCTGGACAATCTTCCACGTTCATCTCTTTAAGAAGAAAATCATTCTCACCCCGATATGCAACAATTTTAAAGGGTCCTTTCCAGAGATTTTCGAACTTACCATGCTTACCCTATTCCTCGTTTCTTGTATCCCATTTCAACACCACTTCTTCCAATTGAAATTTGTCCGCTTTGGCTTTTCTATCATATATTTTCTTAATTCTCTCTTGTAGCTTGAATGTGTTTTGAAAAAATTCTTCTCTCGTCTGCTGCAAATGGATCATTTGATTTATTCTTCTTTTCATATGATCATCTTCACTGTCAGCTTCCTGTAGAATTTTGACCACTGGGACTGCGAGAGAGGTAGGAAACATCATGTCAACTCCATATACTAACTCAAAAGGGGACATACCAATGGATTTCTTCTAACTCACTCGATTTGCCCAAAGTGCATTAACAAACTTCTTATGCCAACTTTTCTTGTTTATTTCCAACAACTTTTTAATGATGTTGACCAAAGATTTGTTGGAAGACTTCGCCAATCCGTTTCCTTGTGGATGATAAGTGGTTGAGTGTCCCAAAATGATGTGATACTTGTCACAAAACTCAATCATTATTTTTTATTTGAAAGCTGCTGCGTTATCAGTGATTAACTTATTTGAACAACCAAAACGAGACAAAATCTTATTCTCAAGGAATGAAATTATTACCGAATCTGTAGCTTGCCTAGTGGGAATTTCTTCAATCCATTTCGTGAAATAATCTGTCGCTGTGAGGATCCACTTGTGCTGAGCTGAAGAATTAGGATGGATCTTGCCAATGAAATCCAAATCCCATTGCTGATTAGGAGCACTTACCTCAATGGGCTTAAGCAGCAAAGGCTGCAATTTATTCCTCCCTTCAAAAATCTGACATTCATGATAGCTTTTGACAGTCTTATACACATCAACAAAAAGTGTCGGCCAATAATATCCCGCTCTCAAAATCTTGTTGGCCGTTGTTTTCCAAAAAAGGTGACCCCCGCAATCTCCCTTATGAAAATCCTCCATAACCTGCTTTGCTTCTTCTCCAACCAAACAATTCAGCAAAACACCACCAGGATCTTTCCAATAGAGTGAATGATTCAAAATACAAAACTTAGTAGCCTTCAATTTCAGAGTTCTACTTTTGTTTCTATCCATGCCGGGTAGTGGTGACAAATTTTGAAGCACATATACAATATCTGAATACCAAGGAGAAAGCACAAAGATTTCTGATACCTGAACTGATGAAATTCCCTCATTCTCCTCGGACATAGCAACAATGAGATTGATTTCCAAGGCATGCAAATTTGACTCAGCCATTAGCTTAGCCAACCCTTGTCCTTTGATAAGCTTTGTAGGCTTTATCTCCACATCATACTCCAACAAGGAAGCAATCCATTTGCCTCGTCTCCCTTCTGGATCTACTTGCACTAAAACATCCTTAACAACAGTGTTAGGAACATATGCAAGAATATGAGAATGCATAATATATACCTGAAAATATTTCAACACTTTCACTAAAGCAAGAGCTTGATTTTCAATGATGTTATACTTTAAGGCTGCATCTCTTATAGTTCAGCTGAAAAAAGAAATTGGTTTTTCATGCTCATCTCTTTTCTGCATCAATACTGCTGCCATAGTATGCTCCAAAGAAAATGAAAACAAAATAAAATCCTGAGTATAATTTGGGCTGATCAAAACCGGAGCTGAAGAAAGAACCAATTTTACTAAATTGAAATATTTCACCACCTCCTCAGTCCATTTCACTACGCTATCTGTCTTAAGCATGTTTTTAATCTCCCTTAGATGTTCGGCAAGATTAGGCATAAAGTGGCGTAAGAAATTAATCTTACCATTGAAGGATTGAATCTCCTTTTTGTTCTGGGGAAGATCAATTTTCTGAATAGCTTCAACTCGAGCTGGGTCAATACGGATGCCATATTTTGAGATAATATGACCAAGAAGTTTGTCCTCATCCATGGCAAACAAACTCTTCTTCGGATTGAGTGACACACCATACTTGCTGCATCGCTGAAAAACAATCTTCAAATGGTAAAGGTGCTCTTCATCAGAATTAGAAAAGACTGTCAAATCATCAAGATACACAACTAGAAAAACATATTTCTCATTTTCAAATGCCATATCCATTGCGCGCTGAAATGTTGCACCAGCATTCTTCAAACCGAAAGGCATTTTAGCGTAATGGAAAGTTCCCCACGGAGTGGTGAATGCTGTTTTGTCTCTATCATCCTCATGGACTAGAATTTGGTTATACCCGGAATAACCATCGAGTAGTGACATACGAGATGCTCCAACTACTCGCTGAAGTATGTGATCCATTTTTGGCAATGGATAATTATCTTTCAAGGAAAATTTATTCAGATTCCTAAAATCAATGCACAAACTAATCTCACCTGTCTTCTTGCGTATGGGCACCAAATTGGAAATCCAATCTGAAAATATTATAGGAACAATGATACCAGCTTTGTACAATCTATTCACTTCCTTTTCAATTGAAGGCAGCAACTTTGGATTTATCCTTCTCAACTTCTGCCTGAAGGGCTTTTGATTTCGCTTAATTGGAATGGTGTATTGAATTATGTTGGTATCATATGTCTTCAAATATGAATAGTCCCAAGCAAATACATCAACAAAAAAAGACAATAAAATAGCATGTTTTTCTTTCACCTCCGGTGGCAATGCTTTGGATAATTTTACCATCTTTGGATTTTCAGTTGATCCAATGTTCACATCTTCAACTCCCTTTTCGATTGGCCGTAAGGTTGGTTTTTTAGCTACGTCATCTTGATCGAAGAGCTCCTCTAAAGGTATCAAGCCTTTAGGAATGACATTATCTTTCAACTGCAAAACTTCCATCTGATTTAATTGCACATCAGCCTCACCATTATCATGCTCGATATCAATTGAAGTGTCTTTGAACTTACCTTTGTTTTGCAGAAATTCATCAATCTCATCATCATTTTGGAATACTTGCCAATACCTTTGATTGTCCGGGACATTCAGACGATGCTTCACATGAATTTAAAATTTGTTACTTGAGTTCATCGGAATCTTCAAATTACTTGCTGCCTTTGCAAGCACATCTGCAATACCATTCTGAATACGAGGGACACAAGTCAAAGTATAGTCTGAAAACAATTTCAAGATATCAAGAACAAAATTTCGGTAAGCCCGCATTCGAGGATGCTTAGCTTGGTATTCACCTTTCACTTGCTTAATTACCAACTCGGAGTCGCCATGGACTGCAATCCTCTTAGCATTCAACTTTCTAATAATTTTCAGACCAGCAATCAAAGCTTCGTATTCTGCCTCATTATTCGAACAATCAAAAGCTAATTTATAAGAGAAGACCCTTATATTACTTAGTACCTTGTTTGGGGTGGAAAAAGGGCTGTGTACCCAAATTCCAATTCCAACACCATCACTTCCTACTGCACCATCGAAATCCATGGTCCAGAAACCATCTTCATCTTCTTCCAAGTGCTGAAATTCTGTTTGCTCTGTTATTTCTACTTGCTATCCATCAACTTTTTGCTGCTTTCGGAAGGCTGATTGCTCAGCGGAACTCTCAAGTTCTTTTCTTTCTTTCTTCAAAACCTCTCTAAAATTCTTGGTGATCTCCAGAATGTCCTCTGCTTCAACTAACTGACTATTTACATCATTGAAACTATATGAATATAAAACAAATGACTCTAAATTTGTATGTACATAATTAATAGGATGATTTACCGGTTTCTCCTTGTTGGTGATCATATACTTCATATTCTTTTCCTGATACGATCTTCTCATCTGACAAAACACAGGAATGGTAGCATAGGAGAAATCAAGCTGCAATGTTCCCTTCAGTTTCGCTCCCCAAGATCTGGAAAGGAGCATGCCAAATCTAGGAGGAATATCCGCCACAACCACATCCATCAAAACATTCTTAGTTGGAATCTGATCAAGCTAACCACCAAATATTTGATAAGCCCAATGCATCTTACTCTGCTAGAATCGAAAGAATAAATATCATGATACTTCCTAGTGATGTCCAATCCCAATTTCTCCATGATTGCTCTCGACATGAGATTATGAGATGCTCCGGAATCAAACATGGCATTATGCAACACAAAATCATGCAATCTAAGGCTGATATAAAAAGGAGGCACATCACTATCGGGAGACTCACCATCCAATGCTGGTATAAATATCAACTTAGGTTGATCATATTCCACATTCACCATATCAGACATTGGATCTAAATTCAGAATTTTAGATACCTGACCCTTATAACTGCTATTTTTCATCAATTCAGTCAAAGGAATGGAAACTTTTAACTTAGCTATTTCACTCTCTAAGTTAAAAACTGAAGCTTTTTCTACCTCTTTGACTGGAACATCCTTCTTTTCCGCTTTGTCCCTCAATATGGTTGGCTGATTGGATCTTTCATTTGCTGATGGGGATTTTCTAGTAGTAGGATCAGCTATCTCTTTTCCCTTATTTTGTGCAATGGGTGCATCATTCTTTGGTGCTGAAACTTCCTTTCTCTTTTGGATTGGGTTAATAGGAACATCTCTGTTTCTAAGTGAATATTGACGCTGTTGGGCGGACAAAGCATTCATATAACCTCTCTCATACTCATCCGACTCTTCTTCAAGAGCTGTCTCATTTGCCAAGATGAAATCCTCATCTTTTTGTACAGTTGAGTTTTCTGCATACTCCTCATCTTCAGTGATAAAAGTTGGCAAATCATCAGGTGTAAAGAAGTGATTTTCTTCTCCTATTACATTATCTTCATCATCTGATTCTGGACCAACAAAATTCTGCTGTAAAGGTGTCTTTACCTACTATTGTACTGGCGGTTCTTGTGCTCGTTGTTCTTGTTGTTTGATCCTGAATTGTGGTTGCTGCTGGCCACGGAAGTTAGGATTTCTGATCTGTGGTTCAGGCTTATCAAGTGTCAATCTTTCAATCATCTTTTCCACCTTGCGAAGTACTTGATCTGAAGTAGAAGCCTCTTCCTTAGTTACTACTTTCTTTTCAGCTCTCAATCTAGCTCTCTTGTCATTCAAATTAGCTTCAACACTCACTGTAATTTTCTGCATATCCTCCAAAGTGGCCAGATCTCTTTCTCGTAAATGATAGGCCATGTTCGGATCAAAACCATCCGGAAACTTAAGAAAATCTGACCTCCTAGATGGCCTTAAATCATCAGGAATTACATTGTAAACCGCATTAAATCTAATACAGTAATCTTGGACAGACTCACCAACATTCCGCTTGATCTTGGTATATTCAGAAGTGATCTGAAGAGGATCTTTCTTTACTTCCCACCGATCCAAAAATTGTCTCTGAAGCTCAGCTAATGTAGCAATGCTCCTGGGCTGCAAAGCTCTGAACCACTTTCTCACTTCACCTCCAAAGGTTTGCACAAATAATCTCATGGTAACATTCTCTGCATCAATTTCATGAAGGTCAAATAAATCTGCCATTCTATCAACATGTTACTGAGCAAGAACACTTTGAGGAGTGCCATCAAATAATGGGATCTTACTTCGATAATCAGAGGGCATATAATTCAAGTTCTGAGGCAACACAAGAGGTGCAAATCGGGCAGCCATTGCTCTTAGTGGATTTACAATTGGATTTGGAAATATGGGAGGAATAGGAGCAGTAGATGTATGAGGTGTGGATGGAGGCGATACTATTGCAGATTGTTGATCAAAAATAGATGGTTGCACGGGAGGGGTAGGAATGAAAGGAGGCTCGGTATGAACTTGTGAATCGGAAGTAACTGCTGATGGCCCAAGAGTTTCAGATGTAGACTCTATAAACTCAGGAATGTTTGCTTCCACAATGGAATTTTGAATGTTCAAGATGTAACTGTCAATGGATCTATTAGCTTGTTCAATTTCAAGGTACTTGATAAACTCTGGATTTATGACTGTAGAACCAATATCACTTTCAGAATTCGTCTCAAACAATGACAACCCAAATTGTTCATCAAATTCAAGATCTTCAAGATATTCAAACATAGCAGGACATGAATGAGATTTAAACAGAGGAATCACAGGACTTTCTCGACGAAGAATTATTGAAATCAGATTGGGATTTTCATACACTAGAGGTGGATCGGGATCTGGATTTGCTCTAGTATGTCTTCTGGAAGCCAATGTGTTAAATTATTTTCAAAAATCAAAGGGACAAAACCAACTTGTTCGGCCTATCAAATTCTAGACTCATCACCCAAAAGTCCAGAACGATCTGATGTATTGGGGGCAATTTACAAGTCAAGTGTCACGTTTACAAACTAGACCGGAGATTGACTGAAGCAACGTTTATCTACTTTCACTAATGCAAAGCAAGAGCGTTTCGAAGGCTACCTGGCATAACTTCAGGCTTCATCTGTAGCTTATAAAAAAAATAACACTAACAAGAAAACCATTTTGTTTCCCCAGTATGGTCGCCACTATGTTATTTCCTAAATATACCTTAGGCTGAAAGAAGGCAGAATTCAGGGTAACATCAAACCACGCTCAGTCTGGTAGCTAGCCCTACCAGAACATGAGAGGGCTCTCTCCAGGTCAATCTTAGCTAAAATAATCAATAAAGCTTGGGACGACTTGAAATAAAAGCTAATTTTAGGCTAGGTATATAAGTAAAAGAGTTTGATTTTTATTTTGGGGGTTTTTTTGGAAACAAAGGTAAAGGAAAATTTGGGTCCGGGGATGAGGCCTAGTTTTTGCAGAGTTCTGATTGGGGCAAGGAAGGCAATTTTTTTGATGCTTTGGATTGAATGAATGGATATCTTAGGCTGGTGAGGAGCTGAAGAGGGAAAGAGGCTTTCAAGAATCCTCTTCAAGCAGATGAAAACATGGAAAATTAAACAAAAACTCAAGGCAGAGCAAAGCACTCTAATGAATTCCACCTTTATCACTTATTTGTTTAATTTAAGAAGAAAGGGGAAGGGAAATGATACACATAAACATCAGTGAACTTAAAATCACATAGATAAAAACACCATAAAAACATAGAACCACATGGATCCCAAAGAGTGCTGCAAACCCTGGTCTATTCCTTTGCCAAAATTGGAGAGATGAAATGTACAATGAAGTGCCAGGAAATCCCAAGTGTCCAACCCTGAAAATGACTGAAGAAATACACAATATAGACAAGAATAACTCATTCCCATGCATCTAGGGGTCGATATCATCATTCTAGGAGCTGTTTCAACCATATCTAAACTAGGAACTGGAAAATAGGCAATGAAACAACTTGCCTCTATATGATAGGAAATTGATTCATTCACTTACATTTCATTCACTTACATTTCATTCACTTACATTTCACTTTTTGGTGAATGAATCTACTAAGATGAGTAAAAATGTGCCAAAATTACATCAAATTCATTAAACTACATCAAATTACATCATGAGTTACATGAAAAAATCAAACTAGCCAAAACTAGGCGAAATTCTGAGTTGCTGAGTGAGAAATAGGGCAAATTTCCCAATGCGCCGCGCCTGAAATCTCTATGTGTAGCACAACTTTGAGGCTGATTTTGAGGGCCTTCCAGAAGTCCAAATTGAGTGTAGGATAGCTCGTTGGAACGCCCTGCCTGTCTACTTTCCAACCCAAGTGGAATTTCTGAATTTGGTTTCCATTTTCCCTTCCAAAAATCCAATCTGCCAACACTTCTTCCTGTGTGTGCAAAAAGTGGCAGAAAGGTCATTTTTAGGGTGTTTTTGACCCTTTAGGCAACCCAAAACTTGTCAAAACCCTTAGGTAATCCATAGGCATGCACAAATTTTGATGAAAAATCTAGAAATGCAAAGTTTTCCTCCAGAAGAGCTGCCATTATAAGCGCGCGCCAAGTGGCACTACGCATCGGGCAGGAAAATCTGTGTTTAGGCCCAAAAATTCAAAATTGAAATTTTTTTTCCCAAATTTCTTGAAATTTGGGCTGGATGTCCACCATCAAGTACTATGTTGGGCAAAAGAAGCTTCGGCCAAAATTTGGAGTCTATCATGCCTTTTATGATGCTTTAGTGCCCTCCTTAGCCTTGCCTTTAGGATTTTGATCCTCGCTTTGCAAACATGATTTCATGCCCAATAATGGTTCTTCATGTGCCTGAGCATGTTCTTTTCCTTTTTCACCTTCTCCAATAGCTTCTCAAGATGAATATTGACCCTCTCAAGCCAAGTCTCTCTATCAGCCTCAATCTCCCGCTCAATGGGTGTCATCTCGGTTTGGCTTCTACGCGCAACTTGCCGGTTCTCATGGATGTTTTGCAACTCCATGATTGTTTGTTGATCCTCCAACTATTTGTTCTGCTGCTCCAGGTATTTTATGATCCATTGGGCTCTCTACAACTTGACGGTCAAGGTATCGATCTCAGCCTTCTGCTCCTGAATGATCTTTCTCAACTTTGAGCTTGGAGAGCTCAAATCCTCATCAATCAATATGAAATCAGTATCATAACCACCTGAAGGGCCCTCATCCTGCATAGGCCTCTTACCTCTATCTTGTACCTGTACCTGTGCTACTGATGACGGCAATGAGATCCCTTCCACCCCGGGTGGAGATAGTACTCGTCGGGCTGCTGCAAACAATATTCTGGTGCCTCTCTGATAAGTGACATATACTGGCACACCGATAAGCTCTGTCTTGTGACCTTCAGGTTGATGTGAAGATTCACCTGGATCATGAACAACCTCTGGAGGAACCTGAGGTGCTGTGAAGAAATCACGAGAAATGAAATCCTCCCATGAAATTCCCTGCAATCCAAGCTGATGTACAACCACAATCTTGATGAGTGCATAGTGATAAATACTGTTGTACTGCTGCTCGGGAGTTTTCTTCTACACAAGCATGGCCATCCTCTCGATATTCCGGCACATGAAATAAGGTATGTTAATCATCCTCACTCTCGTGAAATGGATCAATAATCTGATGTGGTAGGCATAGAGGCGTGAGAACCGACCCTCACAACTGAAGTATCTAATAATAAGTTTCATCAAAGGCACATAAGATTCCTTTAGGAACCAGAATGGGAACACCCTGCTGAGCTGTCTCACATAGCTAGGCCTGATGTATGGTTCATAATGCACTCTATCCACCTGTTGTCTTTTGTTCCACTATTCACCCACATTCGGTATCCTGGTTTCTTGAGAAATTATTTCTGGTGTCAAAGTGAGATTTACACCAGCAAGATTTACCTGACCATCATGTAAATGCAATAGAAACAAACGAGCCATCTCCTGATGATGATGAATCCTAGCAATCATCTCACAATACTGATAGCATGACTGCTCTCGAAAACATGCCATGGCAAGTGGGCAAGCCTGCAATTGAGTCAATGAGGTGGGCTCTTCTCTCACATGTTTGCCACCTTTACGAGGCCTTCTCAACGCATGTAGCGCAGTGGTAGAATCACTATCTCTGTCATAGGATGTATCAGTGTCTATCTCCATGATGTTTCAAGGTCTATGTTTGGCTTATATGAGATGAAAATGAGAATTTTGTGCTTTGTTTTAATTGCCAAATGTGTGTCAAAAGGGAGGGACTATAGGAGATATAGGGCAATGAGAACAATGGGGTTTAATCAAATGATAACTTGTCCTTTGAAAATTTGACAAACTTAGGGACAACGGACAGCTACTGAATTTTTGGGATTCTTGGGGTTTGGGAATTTTTATAAGTGCAATGGGAAAGTGAAAATGGAGGGAAATGAAATGATTTTATGGATAGGGAAATGGGAATGAAATGATATGAGTGGTTTGGGATATAAGGGAATAGGGGATTAACAATGATGATAGGATTACAGTGAGGGGGAGGAATAACCAAGAGGGGAATGAAATATTTGGCACCAAAATTACTCTTTAAAACACCAATTCAGAACCCTAAGGAGCAGTTTTAACAAGGTGATAGGGTTTATGGTTTTGACATTCAAACTCTCATATTCCCTTTTCAAACAACACCAAACACTAATTTATGGCAATTTCAAGATGACTTGAACTTACTTGGAGCAGGGGAGATCGTTTCGTTTTGAAATTTGGAAGAGATGGCAAAAAATTTTGTTTTTCAAACTAATGCGCCGCACGCACAACCTAGTGCGACGTGCTCTCTGTGTGCGCCATGACCGTTGTGAATTTCACGGTGAAAAACGGTCCTATGCACCACGACCGTTGTGTGCGCTGCGCAGGTTGCCCAGTGAGTCGCAACGGTAAACTCACCAACAGTTCGGCCTTCCAAACACTTGTTTCGCTCTACCACAATTTCTCTTGGCTCTTTGATGACTTTTCTTGCAAATGGATTTTTTGAAACACCAAAAATATCTTATATATGATAGAATTTGATTTTTTATTTAAAAAACCCCACTTTCTAAAGTCTGAATTTTGACACTTTTTGAATAAACTCTGTTTTTGTTTCCTTTGTGATTTTTGAGCTGAATGATGAATCTCTTGTCTGTCTTTGCAGGGATAGTTGGCATGGGATTTTAGCAAAGGTGACCAGGGTCGTGCCTGAAGTACTTCACAACTTAAACAACTTTGAGAATTACATTACATTTATTACAAAAGACGAAATTGACGATTTTTCTTCAAAACAGAGTTTTGAAGAAGAATGATTATCAAGGATTATGACGATGAAATTTTTGCAATGAAAACTTATTTCGAACCTCCCTCATGTTCCCGCTGACATTATTAGACATTCTGAAGACTAAATTAACGAGACCCTAGACCTAATGAGACTAAAAATCTTAGAATGACTTTTTGTTGACCAAGAAACCAAACATGACTGTAAATGACTGTGAATGATTTCGATGGACAAACACGGACCAGCAGGTACATGACATGAGGGATATGAGAGAAAATACCCTTCCGTCAGATAATCCATGCTCCTAATGGAATGCAGCTGACTGAACTGAATGAGACACCTAAAATGAAATGCAACAAGAGAAATTTGATCTCTGAGGGAGGGATGAAGATACCGACTCTAACGCTCCCCCACTAAACCCTTTTGTTTGAGATTTATCAATTGGATAAAGAAGGTGTTGCTCTTTGTATCCTCATAATGTGCTATCATTTCCTCCATGAAAATTGACCAAGTGACAATTTTTTTACTGGAGGAAAGCCATCGATACCATATAAATGTATTTTGTTCAAAATGTAAATTTGCAATGCATACCTTTTGTGTGTTTTGCACATTATGGAGATAAAAATATTGCTCCATTTGTAGTATCCATGTTACAGGATCCTTTCCATCAAACTTCCTCATATCCATTTTTGGAATATGGTGGTTCTTCCCGCCAACATTAGAGTTTATGAAATCACGATTAACATTTATTTTGTTCTCATCATGAGTTTCCACTACTATCTTTTCACCATTAGGAAACATTTCTTGTATCAACTTTGTCAAACCTTCCATGTCTACTTTTAGATCATTCTTCATTTTTTCGATTTTAGCTTCCATGTCATCCATCTTAGATTCCATGCCAGCTTCCATGCCATCTATCTTAGATTCCACGCCTTTCTTCAAACCATCCATATTATTCTTCACACCATCCATCTTCGCTTCCATGCCTTTCTTCAAAACTTCCATTTCATTTTTTGCTGCTATTTGCGAGATAAAAATTTGGTGCACCTTCTCTTGTAATTTTGATAGATCATGTTGCAATTCTTCATCTTCATGAGTCATAGTAGAGCCTTTTGAAGGCTTAATGGGTTTTGAATTATTTTTACGGGGAATTTTTTAGAACCCAATACTGATATCTATTCTACAATATGCCTTTGGAATCAATTCAAATTGATTATTTAAACAAGACTTATGCAATTCGGAAAAAAATACACACCTTTTTCTTGCTTTTTAGGAGCTCGATATTGAAATTAGATTATATTTTTGATTGCGACTCTTCAATATCTGAAATTAAGCACTGAAGTCGTTCTCTAAATTCTCTTTTGAATGCCACAGGTATGACCTAATTTGGATTCTCCAAGACAAAGTTATGTCAGATCTCCCACAATGACCTAATTATGGACTAGTTCAGTAGAGCTAACTTGTACGACTTTCCACATGTCACTTTTTCTTCCTTCGGCTCTAAAATTGATAGCCAAGAAACTAAATTTTGTGTACTCACAACCAATTTTTACAGAACTCAAATACGATGCTCAGAGAGAGAGTTATGAAACATTTCCCACGATCACCTCTTTGAGATGAAATCCAGGAGCCTGAAAAAGCATTACCTTCCACAGATCATATCTCCGAAAATGTTGCAAACCAAGCTCTGAAATTTTTTGACGAGTTTCCTCCAGATTTCAGCTTCACACCCTAAACATTTCAGATTCTTAACCTTCGTAGAAATAAAGTTATAGAAAAAATTCCACAATGACCTGTTTAGAGCAGCGAAACCCTAGAATCCAAAGCTTTGATACCAAATGGTGTGTAACCAGCTCCAAAAATAGAAGAAAAGAGATATCAACGCCTTAGAAATAAGCCACTTCAAGGAGGAAACCTCCAATACATTACATAGATGAAAAATTCTTGGATGATTCAATTTACAAAACCTCCTTTCTATATATAGGAGTCCATTGGCCATAATGTAATCCTAGTGGGCCACAATGTAATCCTAGCCGACCTAACAATAATAATTTAAGGACACAATAATAACAATATGGGGGTTACAAGGGTACAATAATAACAATAAGGGGGTTACACTAAAAATAATAAGGGACTATACTAGTAATATAGGGACCTAACATGTCCATTCAAGAAACCCTCGTTTCCTGTCTTATCTTAGTTTACATTCTCTAAGAAGCCTAACTAAGAAAAAAATACCGACAAAGACTATCTTCTGCTTAATTGCCCAATTCATCCTCTGAAAAAGAAAAATAACCTCTGCAAACAATTTAATCTTGCAGAAGTATCCCAGAATGACTAAAAAGCAGAGCACAGTTAAACTTGGAGGATCTAAACCAACTAAGCCCGGGGGATCCAAAACCCTAAATCTGAAGGATCTAAAGCTGTTAAATCTACTCCAGTCATTATTGCTAAATCCACTGTGTCAGTGAATCCCCTCCAGCCACTTGTATCTTTTGTTGAATGCCTCCCATTGACTGATATTAACTACAAAATTGTTGATCCTATTGTAGAATTCAACCTCTTGGAAATACATAATTGGTGTTATGATAAATACTTGGACAAGGATGGAATGCCTATTTGGGAGACCAATTTTCCCAAATATATAGTTCCATTGACCCACCCTGGCCAAGATCTTCTCAGATATGTCAAAAATATTATGAACCAGATCAAAGGGCCATAGTCGATGCTGATAGAGAAATTATTTTTAATATCACAGCAGAATCAATAAATCAAATGCTTCAATTACAGTTTGATCCTCAATCAGTCCCCCTGACTATAGAAGCTTTGACCCAATTGTACTTAGGTCTAGAATTTCCTAAGAAGTTCATGATATTTCAAAATTTTATGCCTTCCCATGTTGACATTCCTAAGTTAAACCCTCCTTATTCCACTGCTAAATTCCCTTAAGGGTCTAGACATATTATCTCTATGCTATCTTTTATACTTGGATACTTTACAGATGGATTCACTAATGATTCCATTCTAGGTTTTCTATCCACCTTGTCCCCAGGCCAACCTCCTTCAATCATCTTTGATTTTGTTGGTTTCATATCCAACAATATACATTATCAGCTGACCAAATTACCCACTGAAGGGATTTTTAGATACTCATCCTATCTATCTCATTTATTATTATTCTTTCAAGCTGATAGATTTCCTATTGCATTGCAAAAGATGGACTTGGAGGGTAAGCCTTTATCCATTATCTTCTGGACTTCCTTGCTCAGGAAAGAGGGTAGTGATTTCACCTACGCAGATTTTTCAGACCTCTTTCTACATCCAGCAATGAAAATTTTGAATAAAGCAGAACAACCCAAATTCAGTGAAGAAATGAAAAGAATCCTACAACTTTCAGAACAGAGTAAAATGGGAAATTGGTATCTATATGAGAATCATACAGATTTAATAATTTTTGGATCCAACTTATTACCTTATAAGTTGCCTAGATATTTGAGCATGAGAATTTTTGCACTGGAATATTTGAGACAAATTCTCAATTCTGATTCTATTAACTTCATGGTTGCTAGAAAAATACTCAATTTAAGTTAAAGAATCAGTTTTGTCCCTTTATCATAAACAATAGAGATGCAGAAAAAGATATCACAAAGAGATTAGCAAAGTTTAAATTTCAAGAAAGTTTTCCATGGAACTATGATCCTCAAGGGATGCTGAGTAGTCTAAGGGTAAAATGCAAATTGACTCCCTTCATACATGAGCTTAAGCCTGAGATTGAGAAGTTTTCCAACCAAGCAGAATGGGTGGAAAATACACTAATAGATAAAACAAGTAATATAGAGACAACAGGAAAAATGTATACATCACGAGCTCTTGAACTTGTAAAGTAGCCAGAAATATCAACAAAAAGAGGCAGCGAAGAAGGAGCATACACAGTAGAAACAACTTCAAAAACTAAATTCAAACTGATTTATAATAAAAGGCTTAAATTCAATTTAGTTTGGAAAGAAAAGGTAATTGACATTGAAGATACAAATGCTCCATAAGTAAATACTGATGAAGCAATAATGATAGTGAATGAAATACTTGCATAAATTTAAAAATACAAAAAAACAAGTAAAGATGACACTCAAATGATCGAAAAATAGAATAATATGGAGGCCTCTTCCTCACAAACAGCTAAGGAAAAAGATTTAGATATCAAGGATAAATATAAGCAGATAAAGCAGAAGAATTAGGAAATCAAATCAAAAATATATTCTCAATTCCTCAAGCAAAAACCTGGGAATCAAAATAGGCTACTGACAGCCTTTGATTATTCTACAAAAAAGATGATTATGCCATTTTTACTACCAACTACCTCAGCACCAAAAACAGTGGCAGATTATAAAAAGGTGGAGTTTGAGGTAGACACTGAAAATGTTCATGAGCTGGACCAAATTGAATTTCATAGACATAGCTCTGAAATGTTGTATTCAACAGTGGTGACTAAATCAATGAGTGCTACCAAGTTACAGAATAGTATTCTTAATATGCAGGATCAAATAAAGTTAGACAAGGGATATTTGTATGCAAAGGACCTAAGGATTAAAGCCTTAAAGTATTTATTTTTACAGGTGGGATATGATCCCTCAAATATTCAACCAGCAGAATTGTTGGTAAAGAAAAAGAATGAGAATATAGCAGCTTTGAGGAAACAACTTAAGCTTCCTCAAATTGAACAACCAAAAACCAAAGAAATCCTTTAAGATCAAACTGAAAAAGAAGAGATGATGAAGCTCATCCTCAAATTAACTACTCAGTTCAAAGAAATGGAATCCCAAATGGACCAGCTAGTCCAAGAGAAGGAAATTGTGAAAGAACTTGACACTCCTATCATTCCTTTAGTTATACCAGTGATTACCACAACAGTGGCTTCCACATTAGAAGAGAAAATAGCACCAAAAGAACCACTGGAAACTACAGTGCCAATTATTTCAACTACTACTTCAACCACAAATTCTTCTACAACACAGGTTCAACAAATAAATGAAGCAGGCCAAATTATTAAAGCTATGGAGGAAATGTCTTTGAAAACTAATGAAATCAACATCATAACGAAGATGATTGATAATCTTGAAGTTGCAAATAGGTTAGCTCTGATAAATGCTAAAACCCATGAACAAAAGGAAATCATACTTGGAGAACAAATCAAGGGCTTACAAAAAGAGCTAACTTTCACTGAGCAAATTTCATTTGTGAAAAATAATCTATGGACAAACATAATTGAATCCATTCACACTCAATGGCCTTCAATTCAGGTTATGTATGAGCAGAAATATTTATTATTAGCAGCTCAGTCAAAGATTCAGAATACAAAAGATGAGTTAACTAATAAGCCTACTCATGCTTTAAAACTCATCACATTCTTGAACAGCAAGAACAGGGCAGAATTGGAGGAATTACATGTATTGGACAGAACAGAAGCAATATTACAGATTAAAAAGGTTGTAACTAAGAATAATTTGATGAACAACCTAGAAGAGAAATGTGAAGCAATGAACATTGCCATAACAAAGTTTATGGTAAAATACACAAACTTAAGACAGAGGGATCTACCAGACATCCATGTTTTTAATGAAAAATTGATGCCTCAGAAGGATTATGATAAAAAGATCAGGGAATTTTCCAAAGAACAAGTCAACAAACCATTACCATAAGCCACTCCCACAGGAAAATTCCTCCTTCAGCAATTTGAAGATTTGTTCTTTTTACAATATGAGATTAAACATCTCTTTGTTTTCAAGCCCACTTTTGCTAAATACACGGAGGCTGATGAGAATTATAGAAAGCTAAATAATGCCAAAATTCCCAATGAAGAACAGTGGCAAACTTTTACTAATTTAATGTAAAAATGAGAGGTAAAAAAGTGAAGAAAGGTTACCTTCAAGAAATAGTCAAGAAACCAGTCAAAAGAACAGTGAAATAAATAAATAAACAGTTTGTTGATTTTACTGCAAAAGACATATTTTTATAGCAGTAAAACAGTGAAACTGTAGCATCATTAAAGAGTATCAGGTAAAGAGTATCAGTTAAAGAGTATCATATGAAAGAGTGACAGCGAAGGCAAGTCAAAAGCCAAATAATTTCTAGCAGCCAGCAAGCAGGAAAACTAATCAATTAAAAGCTCCTTATTAGATAAAACAGTCCTATTTATTTTGGATAAGAGGACAACTTGCCGATATGTTAAGCAGTTGTCCCTCTTATTATGTAAAGATATTTTCTTTTTCCTAAAGATATTCCTAGATTTCTCCTAGGATATTTGTAATTACATTTTGTATAAATACTTTTACATTATAAGTATTCAGTGTGGAAAAAAATTGTTGGACTTTACTATAGACATTTCTGTTGAACATTGGAGGCTATTGTGTGTTTGATTTCAAAGTAGCGGACTGGACAAGCTAACTGGCATCATAATTCAGGATCCCTGTGATAAGATTATGAGTAAAGTACTTTCTACTTTTCACTGTTTCCTTTTCTAAGTTTCATGCATTCATATTATGTTTGTTCTGTCTGAATGTGTAACTAGGAGTATTACTATAGGATTAGTCAAGTGCTGCTTGTCTTTAACTAGTTTCCATTTTAATGTTTTCTTCTGATTTCCGTTGCTGAGAATCCTTAATTTCTCTCACTCTCGTTTGACCTCTGCCTCCTACTTTCATTTTCCAGATCAAAGGATCCATAAGTGCCCTTAATCTCGATCATACCATCTCACAAAAAACACTTTCCCAAATATTTGAGGGTTATCTATCTTGCCCTTAATATATTTGTACCTTTTAGTCTTGATTTCTAGTGTTGCTAGATCTATTTAGACTCCATAGCCCAATGGACAAGTAGATTTATCTGTATTTTACCCCCAAGTGATTTTCCCCCAGCAAACCCTTTAAATCAAAACCAAATTGTACTTTTATAGCTAGCATAACATTTATAAATCAAAGAAAGATAAATCTTAAAGAGAGAGCCCTCTCTGAATTCTAGGAAGGCTAGATCCTAGAATTTGAAGTAGGTTTATGGTTACCTCTAGTATTCTTTGACTAAGAACTCAAAATCCCACAACTAAAGAAATTACTAGAGTGATAACATATTGGCGACCATACTGGGGAACTAACTAATCTCCAGTCATTTTGGCTTCTAGGAAAACCTACTATACCAGGTCTAACCCAGATCCTAAGCCTGCAATTATAGTAGATAACCGCGATCAGATCGGTAAAAAGAAAAAACAAACTGTCAATTTAGAAAATGAAGTACCATTAAGAAAATCCAATTCTTTACCCAAAGAGTTAGTGAGTTTAAATGATATTGATTTTGATCTGAAGTTTGAAAATTCATTGTTTAAAACTAAATTTGAAACTGATTTGAAAAATACTGTTACAGATCCTGTTTTCCTTTCATTTTTGAATGCAAAATAGAAAAATATTTCAGTAGGAACAAATTCAAATAAATATGAATATCAAAATACAGTTGAAAAGATTAATGTTTCATTGATTAAAGATATTAATGAAGCTATTGAATTAGCTCATTTGTTGTCTTACATAAAACCTCTAGTTTCTCAATTGCATACAACAATAATACCAACAACATATTCATGTTTATATGTTGTTACTTCATTTATAGATACTGCTGCAAGTTCATCTACAGATCATTTTATTCCTAGATTTCCTTTACAGCCTAGGATATTATTTCCTTCATCCACTCAATCCACTGCATCGATTTATTTGCATTCAGATTTTATAAGCACCACAGCTTTATTTCCCAGCAATTCCATTTACATACCAGCTTCATTTCCTAGTTCTTCAACTATAGTTTACAGTTCATCAGCTGCCATATCCAACAATGCCCCTATAATTACTGTTATACCTCCCAGATCATCAAAGCTTCAAGCCATGGCTACTAGGTATGCTCCCCTTGTATTACCCCAAAACCTCCATGATATGCCTCAAGATTACCAAACAAATGTACCACTGTTTTATGGCATTTCACAATATACTTCTCAACAACATGTAACAAAAATGACAGATTTCTATGAAATTTTTGAAATTGATGAGTCAGATGTCCTGATGAGGTTATTTTCCCAAAGTTTGACAGGAGAAGTTAAGAAATGGTCCAAAAATTTAGCTCCTGGTAGTGTAGCTAATTTAGCTGTATTTCATAGAATATTTTTAAATAAATGGGAAAAGGAAAAGAACCCCCTTCAAATTTTGTTTGAGTTTGATGCCTTGAAAATATCTCCTACTGAGTCTATCTAAGACTATTATACTAGGTACAACAGTGTCTACAATACAATACCTGCAAATCTTAAACCTACACCTTACTCTGTTCTGCTCAAATTCCCTGATGGATTTGATATAGATATGGCCTATCAATTAAGAGAAAGAGATGCCCAAACCTTAGAATAGATGCAATTAGATGTTGTCAGCGTAGAAATCAATATTTTAGCTAGGAAGGCCAAACTTAGAAATGAAAGAAGAGTTACAATTAAAGAGGAAAGCTCAAACTCAGATGTTAAAATGGATTTATTTGCTAAATTTTTAGAAAGGGTGGTAGAAAGATTAGATAATATAGATAGAAAACCTCAATGGGATAATCTACCTTAGACTAGAAATCCCAATTTCAGAAAAAACACTAATTCTAGAAAAGCTAAAGAATTAGCTCCAAACCAAAACATTAGGCCCCCATTCTAGGAGAACTATGCTGAAAGTTCTCAAAATAATGATGAAGATAAGGATGACATCAATCATCTAATGGGAATAGATGAAAACACACCATTTTCCTCACTCAGGAATATCTGGAACTATTTGAGCTTCAAGAACTCAAATCAAACTCCAATGAATCCTTTGACTACAAACAAGGTTATGAATTTTCTATAAATGAAATTCACAGTTAGTATAACCTTATAAGCAAGAAAAATAATGATTCTTCTACTAAAAACAATTCCCAAAATCAAAATAAGAAAAATGTAGAAGCCCCAAAAACAAAAGTTTTGCAAATTCTCCCAAGGTAAAATAAGCAAAATTCCAATCCTTCCAGTCCTAAAAAATCAACTAGCCCCAAAATTGTTGATATTACTGATGAAGTAGCTCAATCTTCCAAAGATGCACATAAAGCTAATACTGCTAAAGCTTTGAATTCAATGAAAACAACAAATTCTGATCCTAAGAAGATTTCTGCTGATTCTAAATCAGCAAATCCTAGAACAGATAATCCCAAAACACGTGTTAATAATTCTAAGTCTGATAAAATTTCTGCTGCCACACAAACAGTCCCTGAAAAGAAAATTAAAAGCAGCAAAACTCAAGAAACTCAAACATAGAATTCCAAGAGAATTGAAGATAGAAATACAACTGTTGAAAATCAAGAAAAACCAACTCAGATTACAGTTACTAAAGATGAATTATTTCAAATTAGTAAATCTCAACCCTCATTCAATATTCAGTCTGAAATTGCTAAGCTAAAAATACCTATTCATTTAACATAATTGGTTAAAAATGACTTGTAAAAATCAACTATAACTAAAACTTTGAATATGAATGATGGTGAAGATGCCATTAATTTGAATGATGATCAATTAGAGTTGATTTTTGGCCCTGATGTGAATGGAAAGCATTCAGATGGATCATTCCCTCATTTCTATATCAGTCTTACCATCCATGATCAGATTTTACACAATGCTATGTTAGATTCAGGAGCTTCTTATAATTTAATGCCCAAAGCTATCATGGAAACTCTTAATCTATAAATAATCAGGCCTTACAAATATTTGTTTTCATTTGATTATAGCAAAGTTAAGTGCTTAGGATTAATTAAAGACTTATGTGTGAATTAAGTTCAGTACCCCAGTAAGACTATGGTAATGGACCTAGCTGACATCCCACCAAAGTATGGTATGCTTCTTTCTTGCTCATGGGGAGCAAAGTTGCAGGGATCTCTACAATTGGACATGAGCTATGCTACAATATCAGTGCTTGGTCAACCCAAAAATCTATATAGGGAAACATTAATGAAATTATTGGTCAATAGTGCTAAGAGATCCATAAATTACCCCATTTATTCTACACAAAATGACCTTGACTCTTTTATTTTATGTAATTATGATAACAATGAAATCCAAACTGAACTGATTGATAAAAAGCCAAAACCAAACAATGACAACATATTTCATGTGTCCCTTTGGTACTTAAACTTTGATGGCTCTGTAAACAAATCAGGAGTAGGAGCAGGAGTATGGATTACAAATATGGAAACTAATCATTCAGAATGACATGCCTTCAGACTCAACTTCAAATGTACCAATAACATGGCAGAGTATGAGGTACTCATTCTAGGCCTCTAGATCATCAGAAACTTAAGAAGAAAAATAATACTAGTCATGGGAGATTCAGAATTAATCATTAAGAAAATAAATGCAGATTATTTTGTTTATAATCCTAGACTAGCCAGATACAGAGACACAACAATTGATTTAACTGATGATTTATTGGAATGCAAGTTTTCTGCTATACCTGGAAAACAAAATATTCAAGCACACTGTCTAGCAACATTTTCTAGTACTTGTAACTTACCATTCCAACCAACTCATAGGTATACTGTTGAGGTTAAACACAGACCAATTATCCCAGACAACCTCAAGTACTAGCAGATTTTCTCTCAGAATGAACAAATTTACCATTTTTTAAACAATGAGGAAGAATTTCAAAATTGTAAAATAGATACAGACTGTAATATACATTCAGATTTTGATTGTGAATAGATAACATAGATGTACATAAATTTAGTAAACCAACTATATTTACTCAATCTGTTATAGATAACTTAGAGAATATAGATATTGAGGAAATAATTGAAGAATAAATTGACATGTTAGATTTAAAAGATAATTTTTTGCCTAAAGGTTTAACCCCTTTGGAAGACATTTTTTATTCCAATGATGTGCCTAAAAAGCTAGAAATGGAACCAGTTAGGTCTGACATTGAGGAATGTAACATTGGGACAGAATTACTGCCTAAATCTTTACCTCCACAAGAAAAGGAAAAATACATTGATATTTTAAAGGAATATCAAGATGTGTTTGCTTGGAGTTATGAAGATCTCAAAGCTTATGACACAAACATAATTCAACACAAATTTCCCATAAAAAATGATAAAAAACCCTTCAAACAAAAATTAAGGAGAATTAATCTTGTTCTATTACCTTTGATAGAAAAGGATGTAAAACGCATGTATGATGCTCAGATTATTGCACCAATTAGATATTCTGATTGGGTTTCAAGCCTAGTTCCAACAAGAAATAAAACTGGAGAACTTAGGTTATGAGTCAACTTTAGAAATCTTAACAAAGTGTCTTTAAAGGATAATTAACTTTTACCAAAGATGTATCATATATTACAAAGGGTAGTTGGCTCCTCTAGAATTTCTTTGTTAGATAGTTTTTTAGGATACAACCAGATCCTAGTCCAAAAGGAAGATCAGACTAAAACAACTTTTACCACTCCTTGGGGCACTTTCATGTATGTGAACATGCCCTTTGGTCTAGGCCTCCAGATCATCAGAAACTTAAGAAGAAAAAGAATACTAATCATGGGAGATTCGGAATTAATCATTAAGCAAATAAATGGAGATTATTATATTTATAATCCTAGACTAGCTAGATACAAAGACACAACAATTGATTTAACTGATGATTTATTGGAATGCAATTTTGCTGCTATACCCGGAAAAAAAATATTCAAGCACACTGTCTAGCAAATTTTGCTAGTACTTGTAACTTACCATTCCAACCAACTCATAGGTATACCATTGAGGTTAACCATAGACCAATTATCCCAGACAACCTCAAGTACTGGCAGATTTTCTCTCAGGATGAGCAAATTTACCATTTTTTAAACAATGAGGAATAATTTCAAAATTATAACATACAAACTGTAATATACATTCGGATTTTGATTGTGAATAGATAACATATATGTACATAAATTTAGCAAACCAACTATATTTACTCAATCTGATATAGATAACTTAGAGAATATAGATATTGAGGAAATCGTTGAAGAAGAAATTGACATGTTAGATTTAAAAGATAATTTTTTTCCTAAAGGTTGAACCCCTTTGGAAGACATTTTTTATTCCAATGATGTGCCTAAAAAGCCAGAAATGGAACCAGTTAGGTTTGACATTGAGGAATGTACATTGGGACAAAATTACTATCTAAATCTTTACCTCCACAAGAAAAGGAAAAATACATTGATCTTTTAAAGGAATATCAAGATGTGTTTGCTTGGAGTTATGAAGATCTCAAAGCTTATGACACAAACATAATTCAACACAAATTTCCCATAAAAGATGATAAAAAACCCTTCAAACAAAAATTAAGGAGAATTAATCCTGTTATATTACCTTTGATAGAAAAGGATGTAAAACGCATGTATGATGCTCAGATTATGTTGTGTAACCAGCTCCAGAAATAGAAGAAAAGAGATATCAACGCCTTAGAAATAACATGGAATATTTTCACCTATAACCTTCTTTAAGCACGAAACATGGAAAACTGGATGTACTCGCGAAGAAGCAGGAAGCTCCAATTTGTATGCCATAGTACCAATATTTTGCAACACCTTGTAAGGACCATAGTACTTTGGCGATAATTTATTATCCTTCTTAGCTTGCTTGAGGGACATTTGTTTATATGGTTGTAGTCGTAAAAATACCCAATCTCCTACATCAAAACTTCTCTCGCTGCGATGTTGATCTGCTTGTTGTTTCATTCGATTTTGTGCCAAATTCAGGTTGTCCTTTAAGAGTTGGAGAACTTCTTGTCGATGCTCGATGTGATCTTCCACTACTTGAACCTTTGAATTTTCTCTTAAAGATGATGTGATGGATGGTGGATGATATCCATAAAGTGCCATAAATGGGGTCATTTTTGCTGCAGTATGGAAGGAAGTGTTATACCACCATTCTGCAAGAGCTAACCACTTGACCCATTGTGTTTGTTTATCAGATACAAAACAATGAAGATGTCCTTCCAAAAATTTATTTACTATCTCAGTTTGACCATCAGATTGAGGATGATAAGATGAGCCATGAGCTAATTGAGTACCCAAACAAGAAAATAACTCCGTCCAAAAATTTCCAGTAAAAATGGGATCTCTGTCGCTCACAATAACCCTTGGGCTTCCATGTAGCTTTTGAATTCTGTCCATAAATGTAGTAGCAACTGTACTTGCTTTAAATGGATGAGATAATGCACAAAAGTGTGCATACTTGCTAAGTCTATCAACTACCACCATGATGACACTCTTTCCTTCGGACTTAGGTAAACCTGTGATAAAATCCATTGAAATCTCCTCCCAACGTTGACTTGAAATGGATAAAGGTTGTAGAAGTCCCGGGGTCTTAATTGTTTCCACTTTATTCTGCTGGCAAACCACACATTCCACCACAAACTTTTGAATATCAGATTTAAGGCCATCCCAAAAAAATTCTTTCTTCACCCTGTGGTAAGTTTTTAAAAATCCTGAGTGTCCTCCTAAAGGAGAAGTGTGCAATTCCAAAAGAATCTTTTGTTTTAGTTGGGAATTATTACAAAGATACAAGCGATCTTTGTACCATAAGGAATCATTTTTCCAACTAAATGTATCAGATGTACTAGGATCTTGCTGCAACTTTTGAATGAGTGTCCATACATATTTTTCCCTCTTCCATTCATCTCTTGCTTCAGTTATCCAATCTGGTTGGATAATAGAAATGGCACAAAGCAATGCTTCCACCTCTTCATTCTTTCTTGAGAGTGCATCTGCAACAACATTAAGCTTTCCTTTTTGTAGATTATTTCAAAGTCATAACCCAACATCTTTGTGACCCATTTTTGCTGCTCTTCTGAAGATAGTCTTTGTTCCAAAAAGTGTTTAAGACTATCATGATCAGTTTTTACCTTGAAGTGTCTTCCCATTAGGTAAGTTCGCCATTTCTTTAGTGCATGCAGTATTGCTAACATTTCCTTCTCACAAATAGGTTTCTGTAAATACTTTCCTTTGATTGGACGACTTTCAAAAGCAATGGGTCTTCCTTCCTGCATTAAAACTGCACCAATTCCATTTCCTGAGGCATCACATTCCACAATAAAGGTTTTCGTGAAGTCTGGCGTAGCTAAGACCGGTGCTACGCACATTGCCTTCTTAAGATGTTCAAAGGCCTTAGTTGCTTCAGGAGTCCATGAAAATGCATATTTCTTCAATAATGTTGTTAGAGGTGCTGCTATTCTCCCATAATTCTTAACAAACTTGCGATAATACCCTGTTAACCCAAGAAATCCTCGCAACTGCTTTATGGTTGTGGGGACTTTCCATTTCTTAATGGCTTAAATTTTATTAGGGTCTACTTTAACACCCTCGTGAGATACAATATGACCCAGATATTCCACCTCTTGTACTCCAAAGAAACATTTGGATTTTTTTGCATATAATTGTTTCTCCTGCAATAGTTTGAGCACCCTGTCAACATGTTCAACATGATCCTTCCAAGACCTGCTATAGATTAGTATATCATCAAAAAATACTAGCACAAATTTTCCAAGGAAGGGTTTGAAAATGGAATTCATCAACCCTTTAAATGTAGAAGGTGCATTGGTAAGGCCAAAAGGCATGACCAAAAATTCATAATGACCCTCATGAGTTCGAAATGTTGTTTTTGGAATATCTTCTGTCTTCATTCTAATTTGATGATATCCTGAACGAAGATCCAACTTGGTAAAATAAATTGCTCCATGTAATTCATCCAATAATTCATCAATCACAGGAATGGGAAATTTGTCTTTAATGGTGAGTTTATTGAGCTCCCTATAATCTGGACACATTCACCATGATCCATCCTTCTTGTGTACCAATACTACAGGAGTAGAGAAAGAACTTTGACTAGGTTGAATTATACCCGCCTCTAACATTTCTGCAATCATACGTTCAATTTCTCTCTTTTGGAAGTAAGGATATCTATAAGTCCTGATGTTTGGAGGAACACTTCCTAGAATAAAATGAATAGCATGATCATGATCATGAATAGGTGTGAGTCCTTTGGGAGTTTCAAACACCTTGGAATGATTGTCCAAGACTTGTTGGAGATCTACAGAAATAGATGATTTTGATGTTGGAACTTCTAGTGAGCATAATTGTGCAATTACGCCTCGTTGTTCTTTCTTTAGAAGCTTTGTCATGCCATTAGAGCTTATTATCCTTCCCGACTTCCCTTCAATACCCCGTAATTCGACTTCCTTTCCTTCTGAAAAAAATTTCAAGAAAAGTTCTTGAAAATTAAAAGCTACCGTCCCCAAATATTGTAACCATTGTACTCCTAGTACAACATCAGCACCTCCCATAGGAATGGAAAGCATTGGAATAGTCAACACATCTTCCCCCATTGTTAGCTTGATATTATGGCATTTTCCAGAGCAATTTATAGTTCCTCCATTTGCAACCATCACTTGACATTCTGGTGCTGGGTATAGGAAACAATTTAATTCCTTGGCTACCTTACGATGAATAAAATTATGGGTGCTACCTGAATCAATCAACACTATTACCTTTTTCTTCTTGATTTGTCCTTGTATCTTGAGAGTTTGAGGAGTGGTAATTCCCGCCAGTGCATTACACGATATGGTCGGATTCATTTCTTCCTCTTCTAGGGTTGGTTCCCGGTGTATATCCTCTTCTTGTTCATTTTCTTCTTCCTCTTCACAATCTATGTAAAATAATTTCTTCTCAGCACACTTATGACCTTTAGTGTATTTGCTATCACAACCGTAGCAAAGCCCTTTTGCTCTTTTTTCTTCCAATTGTTGTGGTGTCAACCTTGTAGGTTGTGGAAATCTAGGCGTAGCAACACTTCCTTCTTTATAGAATTGAGTGGTAGGCTTCCTTGTCGCCATAATTTTACATTCAACTTTTCTCGCCAACCTGAATGCCTTCTCCAATGAATCAGGTTCCAAAACGCGAACTTCATGTTGGATGTTATCCTTTAAAGTGCCTATGAAGAGATCAATCCTGTGTTCCTCTGGAATATCAGTTACTCTTATATTCAATTTTTGGAAGTCCTCAATGTGCTGCCCCACTAAACCCTTTTGTTTGAGATTTATCAATTGGGTAAAGAAGGTGTTTCTCTTTGTATCCTCATAATGTGCTATCATTTCCTCCGTAAAAATTGACCAAGTGACAATTTTTTTACAGGAGCAAAGCCATCGATACCATACAAATGTATTTTGTTCTAAATGCAAAGTTGCAATGCGTACCTTTTGTGTGTTTTGCACGTTATGGAGATCAAAATATTGCTCCATCTGTAGTATCCATGTTACAGGATCCTTTCCATCAAACTTCCTCATATCCATATTTGGAATATGGTGGTTCTTCCCGCCAACATTAGAGTTTATGAAATAACAATTAACATTTATTTTGTTCTCATCATGAGGTTCTTCTACTATCTTTTCACCATTAGGAAACCTTTCTTGTATCAACTTTGTCAAACCTTCCATGTCTCCTTTTAGAAAATTCTTCATGTTTTCCATTTTCTCATCGATCTTAGCTTCCATGTCATCCATCTTAGATTCCATGCCAGCCTCCATGCCATCCATCTTAGCTTCCACGCCATCCATCTTAGCTTGCACGCCATCCATCTTAGCTTCCATGCCTTTCTTCAAACCGTCCATCTTCACTTCCACTCCATCCATCTTAGCTTCCATGCCTTTCTTCAAACCGTCCATCTTCACTTCCACGCCTTTCTTCAAAACTTCCATTTCATTTTTTGCTGCTTTTTGCGAGAGTGAAATTTGTTGCACTTGCTCTTGTAATTTTGATATATCATGTTGCAATTATTCATCTTCATGAGTCATGGTAGAGCCTTTTGAAGGCTTAATGGGTGTTGAATTCTTTTTAGGCGCCATTTTAGAATCCAATATTGATACCTTTTACTTGCTTTGAGGAGCTCGATATTTAAATTGAATTATCTCTGTAATTGAAAATCTTAAATATCTGAAATTCAGCTCTGTAGTAGCCCTCTGAAGCTTCTTTCAAATGCCACAGGTCTGATCTAATTTGGATTCCCCAAGACAAAGTTGTGTCCAATCTCCCACAATGACCTAATTTTGGACTGGTTCAGTAGAGCAAACTTGTAGGACTTGCCACGTGTCACTGTTTCGTCCTTTGTCTCTGAAATTTATAGCCAAGAAACTACAGTCTGTGTACTTGTGACCAATTTTTACGGCACTCAAATCCACTGCCCAGAGAGAGAGTTATTGAACTTTTCCCACGATCACCTCTTTGAGATGAAATTCAGGAGCCTGAAAAAGAACTACCTTCCACAGATCATATCTCCAAAAATATTGAGAACCAAGATCTGAATTTTTTTTGAATAATTTCCTCAGGATTTCAGCTTCGCACCATACGAATTTCAGATTCTGAACCTTCGTAGAAAAATATTTATAGCAAACATGCCACGAACCTGTTTAGGAGCTTGAAAAAAGACCTAACTTCCACAGATGATATCTCCGAAAATATTGCGAACCAAGATCTGAAATTTTTAGAAAATATTCCTCAGGATTTCAGCTTTGCACCCTAAAAATTTCATCTTCTGAAACTTCGTAGAAAACAAGTTATAGAGAAAATGCCACGATGACCTATTTGGAGCAGCAAAACCCTAGATTCCCAAGCCTTTGATACCAAATGTTGTGTAACCAACTCCAGAAATAGAAGAAAAGAGATATCAACGCCTTGGAAATAAGCCACTTCGAGGGGGAAGCCTCCAATACATTACATAAATGAACAATTCTTGGATGATACAATTTACAAAACCTCCTTTCTATATATAGGAGTCCATGGGGCCATAATGTAATCCTAGTGGCCACAATGTAATCCTAGCCGACCTAACAATAATAATTTAAGGGCACAATAATAACAAAATGGGGGTTACAAGGGTACAATAATAACAATAAGGGGGTTACACTAACAACAATAAGGGACTATACTAGTAATATAGGGACCTAACAGATTATTGCACCAATTAGATATTCTGATTGGGTTTCAAACCTAGTTCCAACAAGAAATAAAACTGGAGAAATTAGGTTATGTTTCAATTTTAGAAATCTTAACAAATTTTCCTTAAAGGATAACTACGTTTTACCAAAGATGGATCATATATTACAAAGGGTAGTTGGCTCCTCTAGAATATCTTTGTTAGATAGTTTTTTAGGATACAACCAGATCCTAGTCCAAAAGGAAGATCAGACTAAAATAGCTTTCACCACTCCTTGGGGCACTTTCATTTATGTGAACATGCCCTTTGGTCTGATGAATGCAGGAGCAAACTTTCAAAGAGCTATGTACATAGCCTTTGCAAAGGAGATTCATGACTTCATGGTAATTTATCTAGATGACATTAGTGTACTTTCCAAATCAAATAATGAACACTTGGATCATTTGAGACAGGTCTTTATTAAATGTAGAAGATTTGGCATCTCTTTATATCCCAAGAAAACTCTCTTTGTATTAGAGGAAGGTAAGTTACTAGGAAATATAATTTCAAAAGAAGGAATTCGAATTTATCCTGCTAGGATAGAAACAATTTTGAATATTCATCCACCTAGAAATATCGAAGAATTACAAGATTTCTTTGGTAAAATTAAATTTTTGAGAAGATTTATTTCAAACATAGCTAAAATCATTAGAGAACTGAACAATATGCTAAAAAAAGGCTCAACTTTAAAATGTACCATTAAAGCCAAACAATCATTTGAATCCATAAAACAGGATTTAACTAAAACACCAGTCTTAATCAGTCCAAATTTCAAAAAAGACTTTATAATTTTTTCTTTTGCATCAGAGCATACCATTGCTGTAGTTTTATTGCAGATTAATGATCAAGGTTTTGAATAGCCTATAGCTTTTTTCAGTAAAACCCTTAGATATGCACCTATGAAATATAACATAATGGAGAAACAAGCCTTAGCTTTGGTTAAAGCCATACAAGATTTCATATTTTACATTCTCTATTCCCACGTAATTGCCTATATCCTTAATTCTATAGTTAAATACATTCTTACTCAAGATGGCCCTGATGGAAGAAGAGGTAAGTGGATTTCCACTATCCTAGAATGTGACATAGAAATCAAACCAAAAAAACTCATTAAAGGACAAGGATTAGCCAGATTGATGGATGAATCCAACTGCAATGCATTAGACATAAATTTTATTGCTCAGATTGATGACCAGGAAGAGATGGTGACTCCAATGATCAGTGAAGCCTTTATAGATTCACCTTGGTACTTAGATATTATCTTTGTACTTACAAACTTACAACCTCCTCCTAGATTATCAAGGAAAAAAGATAGATTCTTAAACTTAAAGAAATGAGATTTTGTATTTTAGATAATGTGTTTTTTTGGAAAGAACAAAGTGGGATATTATTAAACTGTTTACTACAAGTAGAAGCTGATAAAATTCTTGAAGAATTTCATGCAGGTGACTGTGGAGGGCATTTATATTGGAAAATTACTACAGATAAGATCCTTAGAGCTGGTTTTTACTGGCCTACCTTATTTTCTGATGTTAAGAAATTTGTTACTTCATGTCATAAATGTCAAATTTTTGAAGGAAAAAAGAAATTGTTACCTTTACCCTTAAAGCTTATTTCAACTGAAATGCCATTTCAACAATGGGGCTTAGACTTCATTGGAGAAATTCACCCCCCATCTTCTGGCCAACATAAGTGGATTTTGATTGCCACATATTACCTCACTAAGTGGATTGAAGCCATTCCTACCAAACAAGCCACAGATATAGTCATTATCTCTTTCATAGAAAACAACCTTTTATCAAGATTTGGATGCCCTCAAAAAATTATTACTGATAATGCAACAACATTTAAATCTAAGAAAATTATTATCACAAGTATCATATTACCCTAGGTCACTCTACTGCACATTACCCCCAGGGTAATGGCCTAGTTGAATCCTCAAATAAAATCCTTGTAAATATCATCAAAAAATTACTTGAAGACAACAAAAAGACTTGGAATAAAAAGTTAGTCTATGCCTTATGGGCAGTTAGACTTACTACCAAAAAGTCAATTGGCACTTCCCCTTACCAAATTGTATATGGGATGGATGTTGTTTTTCCATCATCCTTAGGTGTTCGAGTAATGAAGATCATTCAAGAATCACAAGTGGAAATCAATGATATACAAAGGAGGATAACTCAAACTATTCATCTACAAAAAATAAGGGAAGAAGTCTATGAAAAATTTCAAGTCATTCAGGATAAAATCAAGAAATTTTTGATAGAAGAAGTAAAGAAGATGACTTTTACACTGGAGATCAAGTCTTAAAATGGGATTCTAGGAGAGAGGATAAAGGTAAGCATGGGAAGTTTGATTTTCTATGGAAAGGACCTTATGTAACTTATGGATATAGGGGTAACAATGATTTCTTTCTCAAATATTTGGATGGAACAAATATTCAAGGACCAGTTAATGGTAGAATGCTCAAACACTACTACTACTCTGAATTAACGAATAGTTAGTCACAGTTACTTTTACATCATTGTAAATATCCATTAAAGTTTTTAGATTGGATTGGATATTTTCTTTCCAAAGTTGAAGCCTGAAGAGAAGGCCCTAAGCTTTGAAGAGTAAGATGTCATAAATATGAGTTTTTGCAGAAAAAAAAAAGACAATTTCTGGATCATCGTGGTCAAAATGGAAGGCTACTAGTCTTAGAGTTCTTGACATTTCACCAGGAAATGCCATCCCCATGTGAAGCCATTGTTAGTGTCCTATATATATAGGATTCATAATTTTGAATTGAATTTTAATATTCTTGTAAAAAATGTACATACCTTACTTTCTGCAAGTTGTTTTCCCATATTTTGAAAAAATAAAAAATCAAAAAATCAAAAAGAGGGTAAAAAGTCCTAAAAGAAAGATCAAAGGACTTAAAAAATATAGACCCCAAAATAAAAATATGAAAATAAAACATGAAAGTGTGCAAGTCCAAATGCCACTACTTTTTACTTTTTGCAAATGATTAAGGCAGAGTGTCAATAAATGCCATAATCCATGATGAGTTAAACTCTTTAAATTTGACTTGTCATGTTTTCAATTTCCATGTTTTAGATAGTGAATAAAGTTTTTCCAGACAGTTTAATCATGACAAAGCAGTAGATAGGTAGAGAATAATGAGGAGCTGATCAGTTTAATCTAATCCCTCAGATGAAATAAGGTAGAATTAGATAGTTTATGCTTTCAAAAGAATAAATGTTTCAAGGTTGTAAGCCTAAATGCACCTGCTAAAAGGAAGAAAAAATGTTAGAATAATGTTGGATAGGTAAAAAGAAGTGGAAAAAAGCATGTAATATTCATCACCGGGCTAAAATCACTAATTTCCTTTTCCTATAAGTATTCAATATTCTATATTACTAGTCAAAAAGGCTCAGAGCATTTCTCGATGACTAGATAGTGGAAAATGTCGAGTTCTTATGATAAAATCCCCTTTACCATTATTTATCCCTATTTCACACTTTTTAACTCATTTTCCTAAGTAAGGACTCTTTCTTACTTAATGAAACCTAAAACCCCAAATAATTAACTTCGTTCATTCATAAAGCATACAAAAACCCTCAAAAAACACTCTATCCTAAGTGAACTAGTGAAATCATGAAATGACAAGCTTTGCCTTATCTTATTCACTTTACTTTGTCATTTAGTGTATTTTTGTATATTTCATTTCCCCTTGTCATATTAACTTCTAACTAGCTTTATTAATTCCCTAAAAATACCTTATGCTATTTATATAAATCCCTTTATGTTAAATACCCCCCAAAACCTACTATTATAAAGATTTTGGACCAAATATATTATCCACATGTTAAATAAAAAAACCCAAAAAATGCGCTCTTTGGTCTAAAACTAACTTTAATTAAATATCTCGCCCCTTATGGTTATTAGACCCTTCAATGGTTTAAAACTATATATTAAACTAAATGCCACACCCATTATGTTTTAATTAAGACATATTGCAAACGTTTTGAATAAAAACATATTACCCCCACTCATCAACTTATATCCAATTTTTTTTGAAGAAAATAAATTGTTTTTAAAAGATTCGAAAAACTTATCCCTTCGCCACCATATAAGTCAATGTATGTGATTTAAGTTAACCTTTGCAATACATACATAAACCCCTCCCCGCTTAACCCAAAGTCTGAATTTATACTAAGGTTTATATTTCCCGTATTCCTATTCATTAAGAACATTATATATAAGTCTTAAAAACCATATATATATATATGTGTGTGTGTGTGTGTGTGTGTGTGTGTGTGTTTTACCCATGCCACATGCATAAACCCACCTTATATATACTTTAAAAAAAATTATCCTTTGATAAAAACAAAAAATTTTAAAGCATGTTTTTAACCACCAATGCCCATATGAAGTTTGGTCCCACCATTTCCCTTCGGCTGCACCTTCCCAGTGGTATGTTGATAGCGGTTTCTCAACGCATATGACTAGAGATAGAAATAAATTTGTATCTCTGAAAGATAAGAAGGATGGAACCCTGTCCTTTGGAAATCATGGATCTTCAAATGTTATAGGATCAGGTACTGTCACTCTTAGAAGCAAAGATGCTCGAGCCAAGAATATTCTATTGGTTGAAAACATGAATCACAATCTGCTCAGTGTTGGACAAATGTGTGATCAAGGACACACAATACTATTCAATTCTACAAAATGTGAAATCAGGAAAGGCGTGTATGGTGAAATTGTGGCTACAACAAGTCGAGCTCCAAATGACATATATGTTCTAGATGAAGCAACTAAAGTATGTCTAATAGCTAAAGAGGATGATACAATAATTGGTAGCAATGATGATCGACTACGTAAGAATTTTGCTACAAAGGTGCAAAGTGATTTCGATATGTCTTTAATTGGTGAGCTGACATACTTCATAGGGCTTCAAATATCTCAGCAAGAGAAAGGAATATTTATATGTCAAGCCAAGTACATCAAGGAAATGCTCAAAAAATTTAAAATGGAAGATTGCAAAACCATCCTTAATCCAATGGTAACAGGTTGCAAATTGAGCATAGACGACTCATCTAAGGATGTGGATCAAAGGTTGTATAGATCTATGATTAGTAGTCTTCTATATGTAACAGCCTCCCGACCAGATGTTATGCAAGCAGTTGGACAAGTAGCAAGATTCCAAGCAGCGCCAAAAGAATCACATATTAAATATTCACCAGCATTGGAATATCTTCGCTAGAAGCTTGGGATTCTCCCAAGTTCTCATTAGATTTTCCTTTTTCAGAATATAAAGGGGCAGTGGAAGTAGATTACAGGTCTGCAGGACGATTGTGTGTCAGGGGGAGTGGAAGTGTGTACAGATCTGCAGGATGGTTATGTTTCAAGGTGAGTTACCCTTTTCCATTGATGTCAAAGGGGGAGAGAATGTTGTAGGAAGAGGTGTCATGATCACAGGGGAAGTACTTGTGTTGCCATCAATGCCAAATGGGGAGATTGTTGATCAGCGGTTGTCATTGATGTCAACCCAAGTAGCACCAGGGGCTAACCTAATACTGCATGGGAATTTTGACCTGCCAAATAAATATATTCTGGGTCAATAATTTTTTTTATGGTTTCTACTTTTTGAGATGTTTTCGTTGATATATGGCACACCATGTAATTCTTCACGGTTTGAGAGATATTCATGTTTGAATTTTGTACCCCCAATTAGTGGGCTAAAAACCCATGCGGTTGGGGCATGAGTCATTGAAAATTCATAATTAATATTTTTTATGCTCCTAAAATCCCTCCCACGTTCACTTGTTGAAGCCCCTCTCAACCTAAGCATTTATATAAATTGTGATCCTCATTTCCTCCTTATGCAAGGGATTTCGCCATATGAAACAGGTCATCGTGGCATTTTCACTCTAACTGTTTTTATACGAAGGTTCAAAAGCTGAAATTTTTATGAGGCGAAGCCAAAATCCTGAGGAAGCTTCTCTAAAAATTTCAGATCAAGGTGCAAAATATTTTTGGAGATATGATTTGTGGAAGTCAGGGTTTTTGCAGGCTCCTGAAATTCATCTCAAAGAAGTGACCTTGGTAAATTCGTCATAACTCTCTCTTTGAGTATCGGATTGCAATTCGATAAAAAGTGGTGGACAGTCTATGCTTTTCTCTCTATCAATTTCAGAGCCAAATGAAGAAACAATGACACGTGGCATGTCGTACAAGTGCGCTCTGCTGAAACAGTCCATAATTAGGGCATTGTGAGAGATTGGGTATAACTCTCTCTTGAAGAATCCAAATGTGTCGGACCTGTGGCATCGAAAAAAAAATCAGAGGAATACTACAGGACTAAAATCAAATATTGAGGATCTGAAATAACATAGATACACCAGATTCAATATCGAGCTCCTACAAGGCAAGAAAAAGCTAGATCATGTGTTGTCAAGGGTTGCAAAGGACCAGACTTTCTATGACAGAAAAGAAAAGCAAGGTGCAGTAGAGGGTAGCATGACAAGAGAAGAAACCAAGGTGCATAACAGCAGCAAGAATTTCATCCTATGAAGTCTTCAAGTGGGCAGATCTGCATACAATCATTGTAAAGGTATCATTGTATTAAGTCATTGTAAATACATTATTGTAAAAATTGTACTAGTGTCTATCTACCAAGGGTTGAAGAGGCAGTGTTGGGAGGTCTAGGATCATCATTAGGCGGTTGTGTAAAATTTTGGGTTATGGTCTAGTATATATTCTTCATTTACATCATTCTATATCATTGTAAAGTGGACCATTTTCCCTGGTACGGGAGTCCATTCTTCTTTTATTCTTGTATAGGGTGGTAGGGTGGTACTAGGGTGAGTTGTAGCTCATTGGGTGTTGGGGTATCCGTTCAATTGAATACTGAAAAATCTCGGGCGTTGGAGAAGAATGATTTTCTAGATTCTAGGAAGTTGGAGCTTTATTTTCAATTGGAGTTGAATATTAAAGAATTATTAGAAAAGCATTAGGTGGTTTTTGTCCCGGAGTGGGTTTCCACCTTAAAAAATGTGTGCATTTGTGTTCCTATTGTTTTCTACTATCATTTTACAAACACTGATAATAATTGAAGATTAACTAATGCTATAATTGAAAGGAATACTGATTCACCCCCCGCCCCCCAGTATTTCCAACATCCTCACCCTTCGGTCTCGATCATGAGATCTAATGGTCTCAGATCGATGTCGCACACAAAAATCAATTGTTTGCCCAACCTTCAATTGAATGCAAAATGGGTTGTTTTTCCATTCAGCCCTCTGTGACGTGGCGTTTTCCCATTCGATTATGTCTATTTCAATTGAAACCACTTACTTCCTGAATTGAATGTGAAAACCACTGTCAGGTTTCACGTTTTAAACTTAAACCGCTCCCACCTATGATTTGAACTACAATAAATGATAAATAGACAAAATCCAAATAAGGTTAAAACCTTTGAAATATACATATCATTTCATTTTCATGCAGTGTATCTAGTACTTCCCTTTTCTCTCGATTCTGTAAAAGCCTTTTTAAGCCCCGATTGCAGATTTTATCCACAGAAACTCAAAAATTGACCACAAATTCACCATTTAAGAATTGATAAGTAACTATTCACTGCACTAGTATACCAGCAGACTTTAGATTCAACCATGATCCTCTCAAAACCTTTTTCAAGCAACCAAATACCTTCATCTTAAGGTATTTTCCGACAAACTAAAACATGCAAATTTATTTTAGACTATTAGTGATTAAATCAAGCCCTTGATTAAGATTTTTGACCGGCTTAATATTTCCTAAAAAAATGCCGAAAAGAGGCCAAACCCTAGAAAATTTTTCTAGGAAGTTCTATATTGCAAAAGTCACTCCTTGAAGCCGATTTCCTCAAGTTTTAAGCCCCTGAAGACCAAATTTAAAGACAGAAAAGGGTTTGAAGCTTAATTTTACCTTAAAAAATTATTTTTCAATCAAAATCCATTTAGGAAACCCTCGTTTCCGGTCTTATCCTAGTTTACATTCTCTAAGAAGCCTAACTAAGAAAAAAAGACCAACAAAGACTATCTTTTGCTTAATTTCCCATTTCATCCTCTGAAAAAGAAAAATAATCTCTGCAAACAATTTAATCTTGCAGAAGTATCCCAGAATGACTAAAAAGCAGAGCACAGTTAAACCTGGAGGATCTAAACCAATTAAGCCTAGGGGATCCAAACCCCCTAAATCTGAAGGATATAAAGCTGTTAAATCTACTCTAGTCCTTAGCTATTGTTGAAAGCCTCCCATTGACTGATATTGACTACAAAATTGTTGATCCTATTGTAGAATTCAACCTCTTGGAAATACATAATTGGTGTTATGATAAATACTTGGACAAGGATGAAATGCCTATTTTGGAGACTCATTTTCCCAAATATATAGTTCCATTGACCCACCCTGCCCAAGATCTTCTCAGATATGTCAAAAATATTATGAACCAGATCAAAGGGCCATAGTCAATGCTGATAGAGAAATCCTTTTTACTATCACAGCAGAATCAATAAATCAAATTCTTCAATTACAGTTTGATCCTCAATCAGTCCCCCTGACTATAGAAGCTTTGACCCAGTTGTACTTAGGTATAGAATTTCCTAAGAAGTTCATGATATTTCAAAACTTTATGCCTTCCCATGTTGAAATTCCTAAGTTAAACCCTCCTTATTCCACTGCTAAATTCCCTTAAGGGTCTAGACATATTATCTCTATGCTATCTTTTATACTTGGATACTTTACAGATGGATTCACTAATGAGTCCATTCTAGGTTTTCTATCAACCTTTTCCCCAGGCCAACCTCCTTCAATCATATTTGATTTTGTTGGTTTCATAGAGAACAATATACATTAGCAGCTGACCAAATTACCCACTGAAGGGGTTTTTAGATACTCATCCGATATATTTCATTTATTCTTATTCTTTCAAGCTGATAGATTTCCTATTTCATTGCAAAATATGGACCTGGAGGGTAAGCCTTTATCCATTATCTTCTAGACTTCCTTGCTCAGGAAAGAGGGTATTGATTTCACCTACACATATTTTTCAGACCTCTTTCTACATCCAGCAATGGACATTTTGAATAAAGAAGAACATCCCAGATTTAGTGAAGAAATGAAAAGAATCCTGCAACTTTCAGAATAGAGTAAAATGGGAGATTGATATATATATGAGAAACATACAGAGTTAATAATTTTTGGATCCAACTTATTACCTTATAAGTTGCCTAGATATTTGAGCATGAGAATTTTTGCATAGGAATATTTGAGACAAATTCTCAATTCTGATTCTATTAACTTCATGGATGCTAGAAAAAAGACTCAATTTAAGTTAAAGAATCAGGTTGGTCCCTTTATCATAAATGATAGAGATGCAGAAAAAGAGATCACAAAGAGATTAGCAGAGTTTAAATTTCAAGAAAGTTTTCCATGGAATTATGATCCTCAAGGGATCCTGAGAAGTCTAAGGGTAAAATTCAAATTGAATCCCTTCATAAATGAGTTTAAGCCTGAGATTGAATAGTTTTCCAACAAATCAGAATGGGTGGAAAATACACTAACAGATACAAGAAGTAATATAGAGACAGCAGGAAAAATGGATACATCACATGCTCTTAAACTTGTAAAGTAGCTAGAAATATCAACAAAAAGAGGCAGAGAAGAAGGAGCATACACAGCAGAAACAACTACAGAAACTAAATTCAAACTGATTTATAATAAAATGCTTAAATTCAGTTCATTTGGGAAAGAAAAGGTAATTGACATTGAAGATACAAATGCTCCAGAAGTAAATAATGATGAAGCAACAGTGATAGTGAATGAAATACTTGTAGAAATTGAAAAAGACAAAACAAAAAGTAAATATGACACTCAAATGATTGAAAAATGGAATAATATGGAGGCCTCTTCCTCACAAAAAGTTGAGGAAAAATATTTAGATATCAAGGAGAAATATAAGCAGATAAAGCAGAAGAATGAGGAAATCAAATCAGAAATATATTTTCAATTCCTCAAGAAAAAACCTGGGAATAAAAATAGGCTACTAACAGCCTTTCATTATTATACAAACAAGATGATTATTTCATTTTTGAAACGAACTACCTCAGTACCAAAAACAGTGGCAGATTATAAAAAGGTGGAGTTTGAGGTGGACACTGAAAATGTTCATGAGCTCGACCAAATTGAATTTCATAGACATAGCTCTGAAATGTTTTATTCAACTGTGGTGACTAAAGAAATGAGTGCTACCAAGTTACATAATACTATTCTTAATATGCAGGATCAAATGAAGTTATACAACGGATATTTGTATGCAAAGGAACTAAGGATTAAAGCCTTAAAGGATTTAGTTTTATAGGTGGGATATGATCCCTCAAATATTCAAGCAACATGATTGTTGGTAAAGAAAAAGAATGAGGATATAGAAGCTTTGAGGAAAAAGCTTAAGCTTCCTCAAAGTGAACATCCAAAAACCAAAGAAATCCTTCAAGATCAAACTGAAAAAGAAGAGATGATGAAACTCATCCTCAAATAACTGATTAGATTAAAGAAATGGAATCCCAAATGGACCAGCTAGTCCAAGAGAAGGAAACTATGAAAGAACCTGACACTCCTATCATTTCTTTAGTTATACCAATGATTACCACAGTAGTGGCTTCTACATTAGGAGAGAAACTAGCACCAAAAGAACCACGAGAAACTGTAGTGCCAGTGATTTCAACTACTAATTCAACCATAGATTCTTCTACAACACAGGTTCAACAAACAGATGAAGCAGGCCAAATTATTAAAGCTATGGAGGAAATGTATTTGAAAACTAATGAAATCAACAACCTAAAGAAGATGATTGATAATCTTGAAGCTACAAATAAGTTAGCTCTGATAAATGCTAAAACCCATGAACAGAAGGCAATCAGACTTGGAGAACAAATCAAGGGCTTACAAAAAGAGCTAAATTTCACTCATAAAATTTCATTTGTGAAAAATCATCTATGGACAAACATAATTGAAGCCATTCACACTCAATGGCCTTCAATTTAGGTTATATGTGAGCAGAGAGATTTATTATTAGGAGCTCAGGCAGAGATTCAAAATACCAAAGATGAGTTAATTGATAAGCCTGCTCAGGCTTAATAACTCATCACATTCTTGAACAACAAGAACAAGGCAGAATTGGAGGAATTACAAGTATTGGGCATAATAGAAACAATCTTATAGATTAAAAAGGTTGTAACTAAGAAGAATTTGATGAACAACCTGGAAGAGAAATGTGAATCAATGAACATTTCCATAACAAAGTTTATGGTAAAATACACAAACTTAAGACAGAGGGGTCTACCAGACGTCCATGTTTTTAATGAAAAACTGATGCCCTAGAAGGATTATGGTAAAAATATCAGGGAATTTGCCAAGGAGCAAGTCAACAAACCATTACCATAAGGCACTCCCACTGGAAAATTCCTCCTTCAACATTTTCAACATTTGTTCTTTTTACAACATGAGATTAAACATCTCTTTGTTTTCAAGCCCACTTTTGCTAAATACATTGAGGTTGATGAGAATTTTAGAAATCTAAAGAATGTCAAAATTCCCAATGAAGAACACTGGCAAACATTTACTGATTTAATGTAAAAATGAGAGGTAAAAAAGTGAAGAAAGTTTACCTTCAAGAAACAGTCAAAAGAACAGTGAAATAAAAAAAAATAGTTTGCTGATTTTACTGCAAAAGACATATTTTTACAGCAGTAAAACAATGAAACTGTAGCAGCTTTAAAGAGTATCAGTTAAAGAGTATCAGATGGAAGAGTGACAATGAAGGCAAGTCAAAAGCCAGATATTTTCTAGCAGCCAGCAAGCAGGACAACTAATCAATTAAAAGCTCCTTGTTAGATAAAATAGCCCTATTTATTTGGATAAGAGGAAAGCTTGTTGATCTGTTAAACAATTGTCCCTCTTATTAGGTAAAGATATTTTATTTTTCCTAAAGATATTCCTAGATGTCCCCTAGGATATTCAGTGGGGAATAAAATTGCTAGAATTTACTATAGCCATTTTTGTTGAACATTAGAGGCTATTGTGTGTTTTATTTCAATGTAGCAGACTGGACAAGCTAACTGGCATCATAATTCAGGATCCCTGTGATAAGATGATGAGTAAAGTACTTTCTACTTGTCACTATTTACTTTTCTAAGTTTCATGCATTCATATTATGTTTGTTCTTTCTGAATGTGTAACTAGGAGTATTACTACAGGATTAGTCAAGTGCTCCATGTCTTTAACTAGTTTCCATTTTAATGTTTTCTTCTGATTTCCGATGCTGAGAATTATTAATTACTCTCACTCCTGTTTGACCTCTGCCTCATACTTCCATTTTCCGGATGAAAGGATCCTTCAGTGCCCTTAATCCCGATCATACCATCTCACAAAAAACACTTTCCCAAATCTCTGAGGGTTATCTATCTTGCCCTGAATATATTTGTATCTTTTAGTCTTGATTTCTAGTGCTGCTAGCTTGATTTAGACTCCATAGCCCAATGGAAAAGTAGATTTATTTTTGTTTTACCTCCAAGTGATTTTTCCCCACCAAACCCTTTAAATCAAAACCAAATTGTACTTTCATAACTAGCCTAACATTTATAAATCAAACAAAGATAAATCTTAAAGGGAGAGTCCTCTCTGAATTCTAGGAAAGCTAGATCCTAGAATTTGAAGTAGGATTGTGGTTACCTCTAGTATTCTTTGACTAAAAAATCAAAATCCCACGACTTAAGAAATTACTAGAGTGATAACAAGACCAATGACTAAGGGTCTACCATCCCCTATCATTTCAAGTTGCTACATGCCCTAAGACAAGAACAAGACAAACCAAGCATGACTTTCATCAAGCAAAGGTTTCCAAGGTTTAAAGTTTATTATATAGCATATGAGATCTCACCAACGCTACCTCTAAGGGGAATAAGTGCGTTGCATATGCAGGTAGCCCCATGCAAAGCTTCTCTGCAAATAACTTCCCAACATCTATGGGTGCATTGCTCACATTGGGATTGAAATTCTGATTGTTCCAAAATATCCACTTGGCTAGTGCCTTCTAGAAGAGTTCACATGTGTCAAGCTTCAAATCCAAGTGTCCATTTGACACCTACAAGATTGGGAACATGTCTTGCTTATTATTGGAAATTCATTGATTGTAAAACTACCTCAACCTCTCTATAAATTGAGCACAGATTTGAGTGCTTGGTAAGGAAGAATTTGAGTAGAGAAATGTTGATGGATTTTCAATTGAGAGTTAGATTTGTGTAACAATTGATAGAGAGATTTATACTGTGATGGGGCTAGGGATGTTTCTAGAAGGGCCACCTCAAATTAGTCACTAGGTTGTAACCTCTCCTTCTATCATTAATAAAGAATACAACTTACTTTTCCCTATATGCATCTGTATTGGCTTTGATTTTCCATATTGTAAGATCTTATTTGATGTATATGGTTTATGATTTACTGATTTAGATAACCAACTTAAATAAACATCTTTATTATTGCTATCTTCTGTTGTTTTAGTTTTTTTTCTTGCAGGAAGCATTTTTCCCAAAACCGCTTGAATTTGAAGCTACAACGGAAGTGACAGAAGGAGCCATTTTGAAGCGCTTGGATTACAAGTAAGCCTCTAATCCTTTCCGTGTGTCTATTATGAGTTAGGAGAAGTAGTTGTATAGTATTTAATCTATTTTTCTAGACTATCACCTGTCTAGGGAAGCTTGTTTTATCCGTAATTCACAATTCTTTCCAACACTAAGTAAATAGTTATCTGCATAATAAGATCTCTGGACATCTGCAAGTTTCATTAAAGATAGTCACGTGTATACGCTAGTTGGGTTCATTAAAGACATGTATAGAAATTAGTAAAGAAAAGTAAAAGTTTATAGTAAGTTATAAATATTGATTCACCACCTGCCCCCCTCTCATTATTTTTCCCAACAGGTAACCCTGTCGAGGCTATGAATGTTTGCTGGCAGTAGTGGCTCTACCTCTGAAAAAATGAGTTTATAAAAAGGCTAAGTTTAAAAATACCCCTACTTTAACTTTATAACTTATTAAATGACTGCTATAGATACTCAAATATTTTCATCTATAAAGGTTTTTAAAAGGACTGCAATAAAATGAATTTATTTTATTCAGACTAATTTTAATTATTCAAATATTTCAAAAATAGTTTTCCATTCCTTAATCATTTTTACTTATTGAAAGTTTCAGAAATTTAATTATTATAAATTAGAGATAACTGGTCCTTCCAATGAATCCCAAATTGTTGTGCTATTCAACAACCCCCATTATTTGTGTATCAATACCTTAGAAAATAATGGGGACCCTTTAATTTTTAAAATATAAATCCCCTCATCGTACATCGCATATCGCATATGCAACAAACATCACATAAAATCCTCCACTGAAAATTTGTGATGCGATATAACCAAAGGTATAAAAGGCACAAAGGCTTTAAAAGTTAAAGAAAAACAAATATCAAAGAAAAAGGCTCCCTAACAAGCATTATTTCATAAGAGACATTTGTGGGACTCACTCACTGCCACATCATCCATCACAAATCACAATTTTCTTTAACACCATATACCATACCCTATTCCAAAACTCCCAATGTGATATATCGCATCGCACTTCCGCCAACCTTCCTTGCATTTTTGTTATCCCTCAAAGCACTCACAAAATCACCGATTTTGCGATTGCCATATGGATATCGCATCACAAAACTCCCAACACTCTCTCCGCTCCAAAGTTCCACTTGCTCCAATCTGAAAATAAATAACTAAAGGATTTTCTAAAGGGTAAAACCTTGATCACAATAAGAGAGATGAACACATCGTATGTTTTAAAATTCATGTTCCCAAACAAAGTTGCAATGCAAGATTTTAATTAAACGCCAAGTGTCTAAGTCAGGCACGTGAACCCACATTTATCATAATGACTCAGCCATAATTGTATGATCGTCTCGAGCCTCCAAAGTGATTGATGGCCTGTTATTTAATGTTTTAGATTTTTTCACATTTAAACTATATCTGCCATCATTTCAAGTTTTACTGCTAAATCACTCCTGCATTGTTAGTATTTTTCTTCATTCCTTGTTTTTTACTAAAGGCTAGTCCCGAAAAGAAACATTCTTTCAAGATGTCAAAGGCTGAAAAGAAGAAAAAGAAACCCATAGCTCCTCCAAACCCAGTTGTTGAGCAGGAAAATCCCCTCTACGGACATAGGCGATCCCTCTAGCCCTATGGTGGGTCTAGCAACAAGGGAACATGCTGGACTTTTGGACACCTAGATTATAAATGAAAAATGAGTTGGGATAAATAACCTACCTCGGTCCAACTCTCTTGTCATGGGTTGTAGCAGCGATCCTCTGATCTTTGTCTTGACACGTCACAGTCCTTCAGTGATAATGTTCGTTTACCTGCACAAATATCAAGTGAACGATGACAACATACGAGAATATACTTTCATTTAAAGCTATTCTATTGGTCAAGGAGAATCAAACATTTTTCATATAATCGAACATAAAATTGGAACCAAAAAATAGTCATATATTAATGATAGAGAAAACAAGTTTACAACCTTCATGCCTTGACGTTTTAGCCTCCTTCGACTAGTTCAATTGGGCATGTCTCAAGCATTCATTTGGGATCGGACTCGATGAGGCAATGGTTCTAATCTCTCACTCAACAATGGGTTCCTCTCTACCTTATTCTACACACCAGCTATATTAATGACTATTCAGCTAGCTGAAACAATGTGAGAAGGAAGTATTTATAGGAGAGGAGGGAGTGGTTTGGGATCCCTTATAAGGTGGAAGAGAGGTCTTATCCCTTTGGGGAGTTGCATAATTGTAGGAAACAAGAAGCCAAAGGGAGGATTTCGATGTTATTCAGTTGAAAAAACCATGATGACTCTGCTCACAAAGTTTTTAGGCATAGAAACTTCGTTTCTATTTAAAAAACTTTCCAAAAACAGCTCGGCGCGGGTACCCCACTGAGACAAAGCGCTAATGGGCGCGAGGCTCATAACTACCTACCATCAAATAGACTCATATTTTCATAGCCATCCAATCAGAATATTCATGCATATAGTCATGATAAATCAAATTGTCTCATAGCCTGGATTTCATCAGACAAAACCCAGGGTCTTGCGCTCCATCTCAACCGAAAAAAGTATAAATTCAAGCATGGGAATTAGTGAGCTGAAGTCAAACATGCAAGAAATTCACATGAATACCAACCAATGATTAAATCTTTTAACAAGCGTGAGAGAAACCACCAATAATGAAAATCGCTCTCAAGGTACAACTAGTACAATCCGCGGAATGTGAACAGTGATCTGGAGTCGAACACCCATGAAATCCCTTGATCGAAGGCCAATGATGAGGACCTGTCGTCGAATGCAAATAAATTTCCATTTAGGCATGCAAGCTCTAAGGTACCGAAAGGGAGTCTCTACATCAACTTCCTGGATAATGAGCTGAAGTCGACAGGAAGTGACCGGGTTGAAGGAGGGCCATAATGTTTCCCACATCATGGACACGAGAAAAAGGAACAATATGATAGTGAATTAGGACAAAACATAGGATCAGAGGTTGAAAAAATGCAGAAGGAAACTTCTCTTGAACATATTCGCAACACGACTCTAAAATTTTGCAGTATTTGACATCAAGGAATTTGAGGTCATGATGATGTGGCAAAGAGAAGATGAGAGGTCAAAATAGATAACCCAAACCCATGGAGGAAAAAATGACAAAATTGGATGTCCCCATCCCAAAACGAATTGCAGACAAGTGTCATGTTCAAGAGTGTCATACTGTCGACACGATTGAGAATTGGTTCCATTTTCCCCCACTATTTCTAGTGAGTAACCCAATTATTTTTGGAAACAGGCTTGAAGGGGATAGCATATGATTGTGATATAATTTTTTCCTTAGGAAGGAGGAACTCAGTTACGTCATGGTGACGATTTCCAATGTCATTTAGGTTTTAACGAGTCTGAAAAAGGAAGAATTCTACCTCTTTTCATGTTTAGAGAGTTTGAAAAGATGCAGAAAAGAAAAATCCAGCAGGTCCATTTTCGTAAGTATTCTCACAGATCCAAAAAGGTAGAAAACAATATCTCAGAGAAACTCTTAGTTGCGATAGGCTAAGGTATTTCTTTTTCATAAATAATTTGTCCCAGCCCGAAAAAGGGGTAAATGTATACTAGGTAGATGACATTTCGTAGCCTTTAACAAGTTCAAAATGAAAAGAGTCTCGACAATCTTTTCAATTTTAGAGAGTGAGAAAAGAGCTAAAATATGACTCTAGGGGGTGAATTTTTCGTGTTTTTATAGATTTTGAAAAAGTAATAAAATACAACTCGTCACTCCATCATCACCATGTTTAGACCTTGTTTTTGCACAAGAAATACACGTAAAACCCATTTTTCGAGATAAAATATTAAAATAATCGAAATATAAGAACAAAAACCTAATTAGGGTTTCGAAAAGGTTAAAAAATGACAAAAATAGTAAAAATAAATTATTTTTCACCTTTTCACCTCTTGTGAGAATTTTTACCAGTTTTAACTGTGATTTCGTGGAGCTGGAAGTGGACAATCCAGGAGACCAATCCCGAATCTATTTTTTTCAAGTAAGAGATTTTATCCTTGCCTACATTTTAAGCTATATTTTATTACCTGCATTTTCAAATTTTTATGTTTTAGGGGAGATTTTGTTCAAAGTTGGGTGCAGCGATCGATGTGGGTTCCAAGCATGGAGTCGCTCCAACCCGCCTAAAATTTTAACAAGAAGGTGCCAATTGGCACTAGTGTTTTTAAAACAGTTGCGCCAATCACCACAACCAGATTTGCTCCAAATTTCTAATTAATAGTCCATTTTAAAAAATTCAAAAGTGGATGATTTGACTAATGAAGGCCCCAATGATGGTTTTGCAGGTGATTGAAAGAAAAAATGGCTATTGAATGGAATGAAAGAGAACATGGGGAGGAAGATGAGATTTCCATGGGAAACAAGAGATGCATGGATGCCCTGGCAGACTGTGGGCTCTTAAAATTCTTCATGGCACCATGTCTTCGATCTCAACTGGAGTTATTACAGTATATGGTCAGTGTTTGGGACACCAAACGGGACATATTTGTGATTCACAACCAAGGGTTGGATATTGAAGTATCTGACATATATTTCATTATTGGATTATCACGGATGGAAGAAGCACCGATCCTAACAGGTACCGTCCTAGGATGGAAAACAAGAGCATGCTCATAGACAGAGCTTTTTTTGAAGCAAAGAAAGAATTGAAGAGCGAAAAAGTAGAAATCCAAACAATACCTGATTTGGCACTAAAAGTAGTTCTTCATGCTATAACATGAGCTTATATATCACAAGACCCTCCCAAAGCTACAAAAACACAGCTTCAACTTGTTGTTGATTGTATGAATCCAACCCTTTTCAACTGGGCAGAGGACATAACAATCAACTTGAAGTGTCAATTAACAAAGTGCAAAAATGACAAACTGAAAAAATTTGGCTATGGGTACATCTTGGTTCCATTCATCTTATAATGGTTGCCAATATTTCAATGCCAGGAGGTAATAGTACATGCACCACCAGCAGCATGAAAGCCATGAATGGTCCGTTGGGCGGAGCTCATGCCTCGATCAGGAGGCGGTCAACACATGTCATGGAGATTGGAATTCTTTGACTGGATCCGCCGACAACTCATCATTGTGGAGGACTGGCCCTATACTGGCACCAACTTCACGGGAGATTTGGACCTTCCACTCCCAGAAGGAGAGGATTGGGATGAACCACTGGGTAAGATTCATTTTTTGATTTTGATGAGAATTATGATTTTATTTTATTATATGTGTTCTGATGTTTATCCATGTATCGTAGATGTTGGCCCAGAAAGACCTGTAGGGATGTATCCAATAACACGGAGGGTCCACGTGATTTTGAGGTGGATCGTGTGCAACCTGGAGGGACTCACCAGCAGAATCCCAGATTACGTGATATTTGATGATGTTCCTCGGGCATACCAGAGGCTAATTATAAGGGTGTATAACTACGTCCATCATTTATTGAGGCGGCTTGTGCATGCAGTGACATGCTATCATGAGCATCATGCCAATTAGACACCTAGTATTTTATTTTTGCATATTTTTTGAGAGACATGATGTCTTAGGATGTAACTAAAACACACATATTTTTTGAACTTATGATGCATGTGGATGCAAACACACTCTCTCTCTCTCTCTCTCTCTCTCTCTCTCTCTCTCTCTCTCTCTCTCTCGATATATATATATATATATATATATATATATATATATATATATATATATATATGTCTATTTTCCTATTTAAATATTATCATGTGATGATGATACTTTTACAAATTATACAAATGTCTATCTAATACAATATTGGCTACTGCATCAGTTAACAAATTCATTCGTCTAGGAATATGCTAATATGTGATATAATCAAAATTCCTTTCTTATAAATGAACACAAAAATACAACCTTAAAATTTGAGGATTTCTAACATAGTAATGCTCATTAAGCTGAAGAACAACAAGTTGAGAGTCTAGGTTCACAATTAATGCACAAATGTCAAGAGAAATGGCCTCGGTTAAGATTTCAATGACAAAATTGTATTCAACGACATTATTTTTTGTTCATCCTAGACAAATACCTTGAAGGTCTATCAACTCACCATTAGGATTATAAATTACTTAGGTTGCGAAAGATAGATTCCGAGTACTGCAAGAGGCACCATATGTGAAACCAACATAAGGAGTGACATACATTTTCACAGTAAGCAATGACATAATAAGTAGGAAAACCTGCTCGCAAAGCACACCAAGCCAAAATATTTAAAAAAATGAAAAAACACACTAATGTACAAAAGGACATGCATGGAAAACTCACGCATAGTAGTTTTTGAGGTACAACCCATTTCCGAGCTGATTCAAAGGATAACCTTCATATTCAATTAGCTCATAAGCCATGTTTTGCAAAACATTATTAACGATATAGGGCCCATGCCACATGGGTTCTAATTTTCCTGCCCCTAGCTTATCATGAGCTTGGTCATACAAGAGGACGAGGTCTCCTTCTACAAAGGTACGAAGGGAAACTTTCTGATGAAAATGAGCTTTGACCTGCTTTTTCTGTGCTTCTATGACAAGAGAATAAAAGTAGCGAGTTTCATCAAGCCTCTCCAAATATAGAAGACACTCTTCTTCTAGTGAGGTATTGGGCAGTAATTCAACAACTATCTTGAGAGAAGTGATTTCACATTCAATCGGAAGGGTAGCTTCCAGACCATAAACAAGTTGGAATGGGGTGAATCAGGTTACATATTTCACCAAGGTTTAGTAAGCCCAGAGAGTTGAAAAAAACATGAGATGCGATTTGGGCTTGTGCATCTAAATCGTATGTTGAAGCATAGTGACTAGAACCTTGTTCATGGCTTCAACCTAGCCATTGGCATGAGGGTAGTATGATGTTGAGTTGTCCTGATGCAGACCCAACTTGGAAGTCAACTCATCCATCATGTAATGGCAAAAATGAGAACCATGATCAGTGAAAATGGCTTGAGGGACACCAAACCTATTAATGACATGATTGAACAAAAATTGTGTAGTTGTCTTACCGTCAACTGTGAGTGTAGGCATTTCTTCATCACATTTAGTGAAGTAGTCCATGGCTATGATAATATAAACATGCCCCCCGGTCGAGTGAGGGTTACACATCATAAAATCGATGCCCCACTTCACAAAGGGACCAATGGTAATGACAGGATGGAGGCTTGCAGGTGGCGTGTGCATCTTGCGCTGGTAAATCTGGAAATCCTGACACTTGTAGAAAACAATAATGAATTCTTTAAAAATGGTAGGCCAGAAATATCCATCATGAAGAGTATTTTCTGTAGTAGCATATCTAGAAATGTGACTGCCACATGCGCCGGAGTGGTAGTCATTGTGGACATTTTCGGCCTCCTTGAGAGTTAAACACTGGAGGAGAACAAAATCAGCTTCGATGCGGTATAAAGTATCTCTGTTTATGCGATAAGGTTGCAAATGGTGGCGGATGTGTCGACAAGCATCCTTCGTCAACTCAGATCGGAAGGTGGAAGTCTGGAGATAGATGATGATATCACCGTACCATGGATCGAGGGTGCTAATAATAAAAAGGGTGTCCCCCTAAATGCGTTCCTCAGAACCAGATGGAGAAGAGGCAGACGATAAAGGGAAAATCAAATCGGAAAAAAACAATGATTTCTTCGATTTGGCGGTGGTGAACTCCAAATCAAACTCTTGGAGGATAACAATCCACTTTGAGCATTCCCCCCCCAAAAATTGTCGAGTCAATATAAAAGCCTTGGGGTTACAATTAGAAATCACGGTTACTATACAAAGTAGATTGTAATGGAAAAAACGTTGGACAGCTTGAACATCAGCCAATGCCAATTTCTCGACATGTGCATAATGTGTTTCTATATCAATAAGATTGCGGCTCAAATAATAAATAACATGATCATCACCATCATCTTCGTCCTATACCAAAACCATGGAAATAGTACTAAATGTGGCAGGGAGTAGTCGTGATGATAATTGGGTGGACGCAAGAGAGGAGCATTGATAAGCAATGTCTTCAGTGCATAAAAATATTTTTGGGCGATCGCATCCCAGAGGAACAGGATGCCTTGCTTGAGAAATATTGTGAAGCCTTTGGCTACTTTAGCATAATTCAGTATAAAACAAAGCAGGAAATTAGCTTTCCCTTGCATACTCTGCAACTGATGTAAAGAGGAAGGAGAGGGGAGATTGAAAATAGCTTCAACCTTAAGAGGGTCGAGACGAATTTCGTCTTTAGAAACGATAAACCCAAGGAGTCTACCAGAATCAACACAGAAGAAACACTTATGCGGATTGAGCCGAATTTTATAGCATCTACAGCGAAGAAATATTTGACGGAGGTGATTTGGGTGGTCCTTACACTTAGCAGAATGAACCGGAAGGTAATCCAGGTAACGTTGAATAATAAGCTTAATATCATGGAAAGCGTACGACATTGCTCGTTAAAATGTAGCCCCGACATTCTTAAGACTAAAAGGGAGATTCGTGTAGGCGAAGGTACACCAAGGACAGATAAAGGTGGTCTTGTGTTGATAAGCCATAAGAATGTTGATCTGGTTGTAACCAAACAACCCATCCATAAGGGAAAAAATCTCACTCCCAGCACACTCGTCAATTATTTGGTCGATAAAAGGAGCAGGATAGTTATCCTTAGGAAAAGTGTGGTTGATGTCATGGTAATCCACATAGACACGAATAGTATCTTGTTTTTTATCCACAAGAATAATGTTAGAAACCCATTCTGTCAAGGGAATCAGATAAATGAAGCCAGATTTAAGAAGTTTTTCAACTTCTACCTCAATGGCGGCCGCCTTTCTAGGGTGCACGGGAAGAAGACATTGGCGAACACGCTTTGCATCAAGATAAGTAGGAATCTCATGCACAACTATGCTTGGATTGATGCCAAGCATTTCTTTGTAAGACCAAGAAACAACGTCTCATAAATCTCATAAGAGACTAGTATAGACCTTGATCTCATCAGGAGAATAGGTCACCCCAATGTGGATGTTCTTGGAAACCCCCTGTTTAACGGAGATGTTGATAGGCATCATTTGTGTAATGTTTACCAGGTTACCCTCTACAAAAACTTCATGTGTTAAGATGGGCATCTGAAGCGGATGGGGAGGAGCTTGGGAAGAAAACTTCTCGAGACAAGTAGACATGGCTCCAAGGCTAGGCATAAAGGAGGAACGATGATGACTATCATCCTAAGGAGGATCCTCAAGAGACATGGTTTCCACGATGGCCTCATTAGTGGGAAATATCTCATTTAAGGGATCGAGCAAATCTAAAGTGTCGATCCAAGGGGATTGAGAATACATGTCAAGAGACACACTCAAAGGAGTATGATCAGCGGGAGGAGGAGCCGAAGCTGAAACAATTTCACAATAATCAATTTCTATTAGGCTTAACGGCATCTCTTCACCAAACAAATCAAACTGCTCGGGTGAAGGGATGATCCATGGATCAGAAGATGTGGAGATCATGTTAACCTAAGCAGTGTTGGGTGGAGGAAGAGAAAAAATACCCATAAGGGTAGGATCTTTGAAAATACCCGGTCCTATGCTCTCATACGGCATAGGAATACGATCTACATATGGAACGTTGCTCTCGGAAGACGTAGAAGTGCAAAAGGACAACTGATCGACAGTGATGATATTTCCTTCGTGCGGAAATCAAAGAACATGAACAAGAGTGGATGAGATGCATAGCATGGCATGAGACCAATTGCAACCGAGGAGAATATTTTAATAGAGATTGGCATAAATGACTTCAACCTTAATGTTAACCATTTTCCCTTCTATTGTAATAGGTAAACTGGTGAGAACACCAAGAGGGAAAGATTCCCTTCTGTCAAAAGCTTCTAAAGCGTTTGGATATTGATTGAGAGCTCGAGAACCAATGGATTTCCAGCAGGTAGAAGACATGATGCAAGTAGGTTCACCCTCTTCCACAACCGCTCAATGGATATTCTTTCCATTAATCACAACTTGGATGATTAGCGCAAGTTGGTGAGGGAGATGCAAGACAAAATTTTCCAAATCGAAAGTGAGAAGGCTAGAATCGATGGGGTCAACCCCTCTGATGGCAGATAACAAAGACTTCCGTTGTGACGGGCAGCTCTGAAGTACTTCCAACAGAGACATAGTGGATGGTGCTTGAGAAAAATCCTAAACAATATTGTAATGCTGAGCGACACAAGCATTTGGACTATAGGAAGACTTTCAACACCGTTACTGATGAAATAGGTAACCTGACCTCAAAACGGGAACTCTAACCCAAAAAGACTCAAAAAACATGAAAAAACACCCCAAAAACAAAAACAAAAAAGTGTATTCCAGAACGCACTTGGTTTTTTTTTAAGGTCAAATTTCAACATTTTATAAAATTATGCTAAAAACAAAATTGTTTCTTGAAAAAAAGATTGAAAAAACACCCTCAAAACAAAACCAGTTGATGCTGGAATAACAAAAAAAAAAATTGTGTCATATTTTTGACATTTTTAAAAATAGAAATAACATTTTTTAATTTTTAAAATTCAAACATTAAAAAAAACCTAAAATTTAAGAAAAAAATAAAAACATTTTAAAGCTTAAAATTTAAAAATATATAGGAATAAAAAAATAAAAATAAAAACAAAATAAAATTTTTAATTAAAATACTAAAAAAAAACCTAAATTTAAGGAAAATAAATTAAAGATTAAAATTTCAAAATATATAGAAATAAAAAAATAAAATAAAAATATTAAATTAAAAAAAAAAACAAGTTAAAAAAAAGAAATAAATTATAAAAAATAAAATATAGAAATTGAATTTAAAAAAAAAAGAAAATGTTTATTAAATTAAAAAAAAAATCAATTTAATTTTAAAATAAAAAATCAAATTTAAAGAAATATATTAAATTTTAATAAATTTAAAACTTTAAAATAAAAATAAAAAATACATTATTTAAATTAAAAGTAAAAAATGAAAAATTAATTAAAAATAAAAAATGAAAAATAAAATACAATAAAAATATTAAATTTAAAAAATATATATATTAAAAAAACAAATAAATTTTAAAAATAATATATATATATATATATATATATATATATATAAATTAAAAATATATATATTAGATTTTATTAAATTTAAAAGAAAATGTTAATATTAAAATAACAAATTAAATTTAAAAAAGAAAAATATTAAATTTTAATAAATAAATGAATAAACAAATAAATTTTTAAAAAAAAAAAAAAAAACACATTGTTAAAATAAAAAGTTAAAAAACTTTAAAAATCAATTAAAAATGAAAAATTGAAAAAATGAATTAAATAAAAAACAAATTAATTTGAAATTATTAAGTTTAATTACAAAAAAATCTAATTTTAACTACACAATTTTAATTGAAATAAAAAAATATAGTAATTTTATGTAATTAAAAAAAAATAATAAAAAAATAAAAATTAAAAAAAAAATATTAAATTCAAATAAATTAAAAAAAAAATATAAAATTTATTAAATTTTAAAAAATTAAATGAAAAAACTAAACATAAAATTTAATAATTAAAAAAAAAATATGAAAAAATTTAAAAAAAATCAATTAAATTAAAAAAAAAATACAAAATTTAATAAAAATTATTAACAAAATTTAGAAAAAAAAAATTTAAAAAATTAAAATAAATAAATAAATAAATAAATGAAAACAAATTATATTTTAAATATAAAAATTAAATTAAAAAAAATAATTTTAAATTTTTTGAATTAAAAAAAAAATTTAAAAAAAGTCAAATTAAAAAAAAAAAATTAAAAATTAAAGAGTGCAGTCGTGGTGGCGCCGCCGTCGGCCTCTCGCCGGGTGGTGACGGAGGCCGGCCTGGCGGGCGAGGCCCCATGCGGCCCCTGTCACTCGGTGGCCGGCCTCACGCAGACCAGGCGGAGAGGCATTCCGGAAATCGCCCTCTCTCGTGGTAGAGATGGAGTCGGGGAATCAGCCTTCCACGATGGGGCCGGTCGGGAATCTTAATTTAAATTTTTAAATTTAATTTTTTCTTTTTTGTATTTTTTTTTTTTTTAATCTAAATTTTAATTTTGTAATTTAAATTATTTTTAAATTTTCTATTTAAATTTTTTTTTTTTTAATTATATGGTTTTTTTAATAACTTAGAAAAAATGTTTTTGATGTTTTTTTTTTTTTGGGTTAATTTTTGTTTTTTTTCTTTAAATTTTGTGTGTTTTTTTTTTCAAATTTTGTCATTTCTTTTGATATAATTTTCGAATATTTTTGTTTTTTTATTTATTTTTGTTTAAATTTTTTATTTTTACGAGTTAATTTTGTTTTTTCTTTACATTTTTATTGTTTTTATATATATATTTTTTATCTGAGTTTTGGTGTTTTATTACCAACATGAAAATCACCACTTAAAAAAAAAAAGGTTGATGCTGCATCAATACGTTTCAAAATTAGCATGAAAATCACCGCTCTAAAAAATAAAAGTTGATGTTGCATCAATACGTTTCAAAATTAGCATGAAAATCACTAACATTTTAAAACAAATATTCATACTTCATAAATAAAAATATTAGAGTGTCAAAAATGTGCACAAAAAAAAGGGTGATTATGCATCACCACTTTTCAAAATCGGGTGCTTTTTATGCTACCAAAAAAAAGTAGGTAATAGTGCAGTTACTTATTTCATCGGTAACAATGTTTTTCGTAGGACACCTTTAAAAGGTGGCCGTACAACGGTCTCAATAATGGGCCTTTGAATGTGAAGAGGGCTAGAAGTAGGCGGGGAAGGAGGAACATCAACGATCTCTTTCCCTGCTCCCTGACATGGTTCAGTATAATATTTTGATCATGTAGCAATAGAGATGGGTGCAGGACCGTTCATCATGAAGACTTGAGAGACAAATGGGGCAGAGAACTGAGGTTGCTCCACCATCTGAGTTTGATGCGATGAGAATGGTTCTTTAAGAACAACCGGAGTGCCTTGAGTGCCTTTGAGAAATCGACTCACCTCATCTCATCGTGGACAGTCCTTGGTGTAATGCTCTTCGTCACAAATCAAACAAGGGTACTTCGGTTTGTATTTTGAACCATCATCAGCACTAGGTTTCGGAGAATCTTATTTCGGGGTATCGGCTTTTGCTTTAATTTTACCCTTTTTCTTACCCTTGGAAGCTTTATCCGCTGGATTGGACTGGACGACATTCACTTCCACGGTCTTACTAGGATTCGAATGTGGTTGAGAAACAGTATCAATGGAAGAAGTATATTTTTTCTTTGCAGGATTTGCAGAAGAATTTCGAGAAGTCTGAGACACAGAACCAATCACACCGTCGACAGACGACGTCACCGGTGCTTTGGTAGTTCCATGTCGTGGAGCATCAGGCAAGAGTTCATACGACATGTGGGATTGAGAGTACACAAGATCGAGGTACTGCACACGAGCAATGGCTTGTTCCTCAATAACACATGCCCCCATAGCGATGTCCTTAGAAATCAGACTGATAAAAGGGGTAGTGAACCAATCAGTTAGAAGTTGATCAAGAATCTCAAACTTGATCAAATGACGATGCCGCCTGCATTCATGAATATGATGAGAGATATGATTAGCCTGATCCTGTTTCAAGGATGTTAGGAGGTGTGTCCCATTTTGATACCGAATTGGTAACTAAAAGTTCGTGAGAAATGCCATGGCGAGAGAGTTAAAACCTTGAAATATGTCATGGGAAAGTTCAATGTACCACTTGGCAGCGGCACCAGTGAGAGTCCTTTGGAAAAGATGTAGTCGAATCAAATCGTCAACCCAAGAATTAGAGGAACACCAAAGATGGTAAGTCATAACATGCGATTGGGGGTCTTCTCCTGACTTGCCTTCAAATTTTGGACAATCGCCAGGGATTTTAGTCGGAACTGGAGGCCAATATGGATTATGAAGGATAGGATCATTTTTCAACTTCGACACATTAGGTAGTTCCAACATAAAAAGAAAGGGAAATTGCAGATTGAAAGACATTGTAGGTCTTTGATAGAGACCAGAATTGGGATTCCAACTAGGTTGGGAGAAGTTCTGACCCCAAATGTTCTGTCTCGGAGGATTTCGTCCATAGGGGTTAGAAGCCTGATAATTCTGCCCGTACACAGGTTGAGGACTAGGATATTAAGTTTGGGTGAATCACTAAGGTACTGTCTGAACAAAATATGGATTTTATTGTGGAATGTAAGCAGTGCCTTGGGGCAAACCTTGTACCATCTGAGATTGACCTTGAGGAATAAAAGATGGGCCTTGAGGTTGCACGAGTTTCCCCTGGGGTGCAGGTTTACCCAGATGTTGCGGTTGAATAGGTTGTCCCTGGGGTGCAGGTTGGCCTGGATGTTGGGGTTGGACAAGTTGTCCCTGCAGTGCAGGTTGGCTTGGATGTTGATAGCCACTGGGCTACCCCTGTGGAATAGGTTGGCCTGATGGTTTGGATGAGCTAGGTTTCCCTTAAAAAAAATTTGGTCTGGCTAAGCAGTAGAGGGTTGACCTTGTTGTACAAAATATGGGCCTTGTTGAACATAAGGTTGGTTATGTTGCACAAAAGTTTGTCCCTGAGATGGATAGGTTTTCCCCTGCAGAATGTAAGACGCTCCTTGTTGAACATAAGGTTGACTAGCAGGACCATAAGGTTGTCCCTCTTGGACCGAAGGTTTTCCCTGAAAGGGTTGTCCTTATGGACCATAGGGTTGTCCCTGAAAGGGTTGTCCTTGTGGACCATAGGGTTGTCCCTGTTGGACCGAAGGTTGTCCCTAAAAGGGTTGTCCTTATGGACCATAGGGTTGTCCTTGTAGGTAGGTAAACTGGTTGGGGTAAACCGACATTTGAGGTGTCTGAACATCCAATGGACCTGGCAGGTTAGGCCCATGTAAATAGATGTGATTTATGTGCTCATCGTAATAATGCAGAGGATTGATGGGAGCTTGCAGCTACTGAGAACTCTGAGGGATATAATTTTGTTGTTGAATGGCCAACATGTACTGATCGTATGTCAAACCTTCAAAAATTGGATTAGAAGAGATAGGCGCACTACCAGTAGGTTTATGGAATCCTGATACGTGAGGCTATGATCCACTCAAAGTGAGCCCAACAAGTATTGTGGAAGTGATAGGAATCATCCATCGAATAACATAAGATGGTGGTACTGACAGAATCACACTAACAGATGGGGCAGATGAAGCCACACAGATAGTTGGCTTGGTTGGGACAGACGTAATGATCATCGATGTAATGGGAGTCGAGGGGGATGCACCCGATACAAACGATCCTTTGAATGGAGCTGATGTACCCAAATATATTGGATTATGATACAAAGATGTAGCACCAGAAATGATCTGACTCAACGAATGATAACCAGCTGGGAGAGATAAAGGCTGTGAGGAAGGTTGACCCGAGACATAAGGAAAATTCTTCGGGGAAAACTGATATTCTCCAGTAGAAACATAAATCCCTTCACTATTAATGAGACTCGTAGCATCCATATCAGATGAAGACATGTTGTCGGTGAAAAGGCGATGAGTAGTGGAAAGTAAAGCACGTGTTAATGGTGATTCAAGCGGTTCTAAGGCAAGCGGTTCAAATTTAAGAGGAGGATATTCTTCTTCCTTGAAACTGGCCCAAATGTCCGAAGGTTTCCAATTGATATCAAATGGTTCCTCAGGAGGAAATTTGGTAGCAAGAGGTATAATACTTGGAATAATAGAATGTTAGTAACCCAAAATCCTAGTAGGCTGAGGTTCCTCCAAAGAAACTTCGGGAGAAGGATCTCCACTATGAGGTAATGAAGGGGATGAAGAAACTAGTGGTTCCGCCATTATGACTTTGTCTCAAGAACACGAGAGAAAAAATATGACCAAATGGAGGCTTCAATACCAAACACTAAGGAATTAACTAAGAACAAGCCAAGAAAATACCTTTAATGGGCGTGAGATCGTAGGTAATCAATTTTATGACACTGAAACAAAAATCTGCCTTTACATATGTTAAGAGTCAAGAAAAGGGAAAAAGGTGACTCTAGTCACTTTCAGGTTGGGCAAGATTGAAAGGACAAGCGCTCAATGATACTTTCGGTTTTAGGGATTCATAGAAAGATCAATGTGACTACTCAGGAAATCTAAGCAAGAGGGTCTGCCAAGCTCCCGTGAACTACAATATACACCTAGGTGATGAAATGAAAGAGAAATAACCAAGGAATTAATGTACGTGTAGGCAATCTCCCTGAATGTTGTGTTTGGAGTATCACAGTTACAAGGAGGTAGACTCAACTGCCTATGGATAAAGGATTGCAACCTATGAGGGTCTCCCTTTATATAATCGATGGTATGGGGAGCACAAGTCTGTGCTAGCATTGTCTAATGCCAAATGACGAATGACAGGTACTAGTTTTAACAACGCTGGAACACGTCACTAGCCTAGACCTCTAAATATGAGAGTTAAGTTTCAATTCTTCCTTAGGTTGATTGAGTTCATTTTAAAGTTGATCTTGAATTAATGTTGCAGTTTCAAGGCCTTACCAAATTTAATATTGAATCCCTAATGCACAACTATATGCGAAATAAAATCATTCCAATTCAATGAATAGCTAGCTAAGATAGAGATAGAAGTTCACAATGAAGCAACAATCAATCGAATGCAAGAAGAACTTTTCCTAATGCATCTAACACAACCAAATCAAAAAACGAAAGGGAATTCTCTTATTTTTCACTTTTCAATGAGAAAGCTACTAATGCAAAAGAACACTTTTCATTTTCAAATAGAGAGAAAGAATGCATATTTTTTTCTTTTAGATGAATGAGAAGCAATCATGCACTATTACACTAAAAGACAAAATGAATACTAGTTTCGAGTCACTCGAATGAAACGATCAAAAAGAAAGAGACCAATTCAACACTAATAATAAACAAAATCTGTTAGCCACCTATAATATTTGTTCTACCAAAAGGTGGCTAAGACTTGTTTGAGCCTCCAAGGAACAAATTTTATCACTAAAAATTGTTGGCTCTCGAAGACTACTTGAAGGCCTCATGCCTCTGTCCAAAATCCTCATTTTCTATTCCCATTAAATCCGTTGATTTCATGTAAGAAACTGCTGAAAAACCATCATTTTTCCCCTTCTCTCACTCTCAACTAACCTTCATTTGCTCTCCCTTTTTCCCCATAAATTTCCTCTATTTTTCATGTTTTCCTTTCATGAAAACCCCCTTCCATACGTTAAAAACTCATTTTTTAACTATTTTCAAACCCATCAAATTCCATTTAAAAAACCATGAAAAATTCATAAAAAATACAAGTCTTTACTATGGACTTAAGCCCCTTTGGGTTAAGTCCTAAACCACTTCCCCCACATGCCCTTTCCCCGGAACTAGGCGCTAGTCCCATTGGCGCTTATCGACATCGAAGTAAATAAAATGAGCGCATATATTTCGTTACACAGAAACTCCGATGCGATTGGCTCCCTTTTGATATAACTCCAGGTCTCGTGTTTCTTTTGAAAAACCAAGTGTTAAATACTCGGAGCGCTAATCGCATCAGAAAGAAACAAGTGCGCAAGTCTTTAACCATGTTCTGAAAACTCCGATTGCGATTAGCCTTTATTTCTAAAATCCACGATTACATTATTTTCCATATAACCATAAAGCCCGCCTCAGGCACTTAAACCCCTATATATTTCACTCCCGATCGATATTTTTTCTTTGTAAAAACCCAAAACTCACTTATCCAAAGTTTTAACTTAAAAAATTAAAGTCACATGTTAAAATAAATTAAATGGGTTTATTGAAAAGAGTCGATCGCACAATCGCAATCGGAGAAAACACAATGGTTAGATTGAAAGACCTGTATCAAAGTTCCGATGCGATTGGGTCTCGTGTGTTAAAGCTTTCCCCCCGCCTCTGTTTCATATGACTTTCCCCAGGACCGAGAGTTAAAGGTCCCAAGGCGCTTATTGCATTGCAAATGTTTTTACAAGTCAATTGAAAGACCAATCTCCAATTTCTGATTGCAATTGGCCCTTGTTTCAAATACTCCCCGGGCATATTATCCTCCATATAATTAAAAGCCCCGCAGTCGGGCGCCTATTCATTTTTTGCACATTTTCCGCCCCCGAAACCGAAAAACCTTTGTTTTATTTTTAAACCTTTGTTTTTTTACGTATTATAAAGGTTTGCTCCCGGTTCATCTCTGTCGTTGATCGACAGCCGATCAAACGGCCTGCGCTCCATAGCATCCCCTCATTCTCGACCTCCGATTGAGACTCCCCCGATTCATTTTCCACCGTTGATCTCATTCTTAGATCAACGGCCATCGCTTAATCGCTTCAAGCCTTCTGATAGCGCAATTGCATCGTAGTTTCTTCATCGCATTCCTTTCCTCCTCCTGCCGATTGTGATTTCCCGATTAAATATGGACCGTCCACGTGTCCAGATCCAACAGCTACGCTCCTCTCCCGCCTTATGAAGCAGTTTTTCCCAAAACGCAGGATTTCCTAATTGTTTTTGTGTTTTTTAGGTGTTTTAATGGTTTTCCATTGTATAATGAAGGTGTTAAACACCATGTTGAAACACACATGGTGTATGAGGAAGATGACCACACACACACAAGAGACTCAACACACAATGAAGGATAAGCGTGAGGCTTTCTTCTTTTCCATTATACAAAGATGTACATTTATAGTACAATGGTGTGAATCTTGGTTTCATATTCCAAGGTCACTTGGACTCCATTGTGACTTTTCGCATTCCACACCTACCCATGTAGGATTAGGTGTTCCAAAATCCCCCCTTAATCCGAAGGGGTATGTGTGAGTCCAAGAAGAGAGATGTAATACAAATCTGCAAAGTAAGCATGGCAACACTTGGGCTGAATCAACTCTTTGAAATGTTGGAAAAAAGACGTGGTTTTAGGATGACCACAAACACTGGAACGCAATACTTGTTGCAGTTCCCGGAACTCTTCCAAAACTGGCAAGAAGCTGAAAGCTTCTGCTAGAGGAATTGTCCCTCATAAAAAAGGGAGACCTTCAACCTAAAAGAAGGGAGGTCTACTACTTGTGATGGTTTTAGGATTACCAACAACTCTAGAATGCTTGAAGCATTTCCTGGAACTCAACCAAAGCTGGCAAGAAGTTGAAGGCTTCTGCTAGAGGAAGTGTTCCTCATATATGAAAGGGAGACCTTCGACCTAAAAGAAGGGAGGTCTACTACCTGTGATGGTTTTAGGTTATCCACCAACCAAAGATGATGGTTTAAGGTTATCCACCAACCGAAGGCATGCTCATGGGCATCCGTGTCTCTGGCTACATCTCTGAATCTGGAATGACGAATTGTGGCTCAGGCTCGCTTGAACTGCTGTGTCTCTGGCTACAATTGTGAACATGGAATGAGAGATTGTGGCTCAGGCTCGCTTGATCTGACGTCGAAGCTTGTACATGACCACCATTTTCCCCCCTATCAGGGACAAGGTGAGATGATGGCAAAAACTCAACTGCAAGTTTGTTCAATATCCGTGAACAAGTTCTAACATGTGTCGTAAACATCTTCTTGGCTGCTGATGCCCATTGCCAAGAAGCGATCCATCCAAGATGAATCTTTGTTCTTGCAGGAGGCTTATGTCTGAAGCATCTGTGTGAAGAATGGGTGTGACAACCACAGTTCTTGCATGGATGAAGATCAAAACAGTGATCTTTCATATGGCCAACTCAATCACAGTGTTGGCATTTCACGATCTGTGATTGTTGTTGTAGAGCAGGATCTGGAACAGCTGCAGGTGAACTGTCATACAGGAATCCGACACTCTGAAATATGATGGGCTTGGTGTAGTCTAGAATATGAAAGGACACATCCTTGTCATATCTAAGACCAGTTCGGTGCTTGTTGTGGAAAAGCTCTTCCCAAGGTCTGATGATGGGATTAGGAAGTGCAGGCTGATCTGCTGCATCTGCATGTACATCTTCTCTTGTGCAAGGAACTGAATGTGAATCATCTGCAACTTTATCTTCTTTCTTTTGATGAGAGTCCTTCACAATCTTCTGAACAGAAACAGGTTTAGAATGGTGACTCTTTTGCTAAATTTCTTCTTGTTGGAGCTGAGATTCCAACTGCAAAAACTCAATCTTTTCTTGTGCATCTTGTAAACAAGTTTGAATATTACAAAGAGAATGCTTGCTCATTTTTATCATATCATCAACATTTGAATGAATGAGGTTATTCAACAACTCTAATGCCTCATTGATTTTAGCCATTTCAACAACTTAGGCTCAAAAAATGAAAGTGTGTCGGCTTCAACCGAAAATGCACCCGTTTACAATGTGATGCAACAACAAATAAAAATGACTCCAACGAATTTCCAACTATGAAAATCTCAAAGTACAAAATCTGCTCCTCAAGTGATGGAGGGCAATCAACAATGACTTAACTCAAATTCACTGATTCCAACGATGAATGAAGAGGAAATATAATGTCAGTTCAATACAATATCACTGCAAAATGAATGTGCAGCAAAAACACTTGTGCAAAAGGCCTTTAAGGCAGCTGAATTGTTCTTCAAAGAGCTGTTTTCAATGATGGCAAACTTGTCTTCAAATGTCAATTTCTTCAAAAAATCACCCTTATGCCACAAATCATAATGCAAATTCACTTTTCTTCTCTATGTGTACAGTCCATTTTCTTCATATGTCAATTCCTTCATTTCTGCTGTTCATATCTTTCTTTCCTTTCTCTCTCTCTGCTGTTTTTTTTTTTTTTTTTTTAATTAAAAATTAATTAAAAAAAATTAATGGGAATAATTAAAAATGGGGTTTTAAAAATTTAAAATGGATATTAATAATTAAAATGGAGGGTAATTTAATAATGAGGGAAGATATTTTAAAATATAGGAATTAATTAAAATATGTGGGGAAGGGAATTAAATAAATTAAAAGGGAGAGGAGTGGGAAAACTAATAAAAAATGTGGGGGAGGGAAATAAATAAATTAAAAGGAAGATTAATGAGAAATGGGAGATGAACGAATTTAAAATTAGAGTGGTGGAATGGAGTGATAAGGGAAGTGCGTAAGGGTAGGGGACGGCGTATGTGAGGTTGGTGAGTGTATGCGTTGGGAAGAGTTGTAACGCTTGAGTGGATTCGAGTGTGTAGAGTGGAGAATGAGGGGCGTGGGTTGAGCGATGAGGGCTGCATAGGGGGTTGGGCGAGTGACTGTAAGTAGGGGCCGCGTATGTGGAGAGTGAGAAAAAGGCCGCGTTGAGAGTGTGAGGGAGGCGGAGTTGTATGGAGGGACGCTGTTACAGTGTGGGCAGAGAGCAAGATAGACGGGTTTTGGTAGGATTTGGGAGGAGTGCGTTGTAGTAGATGTGGGATGAGGAGATATGGGTTGGGCCGGAGTGCGCAGATAGGGGCCGGACAAGGAGGATTTGCATGTAGGGTGAGATCTGTTGTTGGTAATAGGAAGTGATGTAGGGAGTGTTGAGAAGGGCGCAAGGGGGATAGCAGAGGCCGTGGGAAAGGCCAAGAGCAGTGAAATTTTTTTTATTTTTTTTATTTTTTTATATTTATTTTTTTAATTTAAACAGCAGAGTAGAATAGAGACTTTTAGAATTGCAGCAGAATTTTTAAGCACTTCAAATGGGCAGTGCTGCCTTTCTTCAAAGCCAATGCCTGAATGCTGCCAATTTCTGAATGCTGCTCCTTCTCCAAAATAAACTTATAAATGCTGCAAAATCACTGAATGCTGCTCTTTCTCAAAGCCAACGCTGCTCTTCTTCAAAACACCTCTGAATGGCGGAAAAAAATCTGCTGCAGAAACTCTGAATGCTGCAAAAATGTTAAGAATTTTTGCAGATAGGCACAGGCCATAAACACAAATGGCTCACTCAATTTGAAGCAGGGCCAGCAATCGCCTGCTTTGATACCATGTTAAACACCATGTTAAAGCACACATGGTGTATGAGGAAGATGAGCACACACACACAAGAGACTCAACACACAATGAAGGATAAGCGTGAGGCTTTCTTATTTTCCATTATACAAAGATGTACATTTATAGTACAATGGTGTGACTCTTGGTTTCATATTCCAAGGTCACTTGGACTCCATTGTGACTTTTCGCATTCCACACCTACCCATGTAGGATTAGGTGTTCCAACAAAGCCGAGGGTCGGGAAAGACATTTTCCACGCCCTTGAGTTATCAAAGAGAACCATTCACGGGGCTTCATTCCATTGTTTTATCAATGCTTCATGGGCATTGATGCCTTTAAAAGCCCAGCGTGGCCTGTACATCGACAAGACACTATGATTAAATCACATTTAAAAAGAGTATAAGTTTGAAGAACAAAACCTAGCAGAGATGAAGATTGAAGACAGATTTAGGGAATTACGGCTTAAAAATAATTATCAAAAGCTTAATTTCCTGAATTAAACACAGTCAGGAGAAATTATAAGTGTTTAACAGAAAGAAAGGACCTCCATCGCCGCATTTGAGGCGAATTGATTCCCCAACTACTACAAGAGCCACCTGTTGCCTCAAACCTTTCAAAACAGAGGTCGAGTTATTGATTAAACAAATATCTGCCTCCAGCGCTGCCAAGAAGTTAATTCTGCCAAAGGAGTTTAATAGAAAATATCTGTATAGTTACTCCAGACAGAGCACAGAAACTTAAAAGTCAACATTTCTTTCCCAGAGAGCTTGAAAAGTTAATGTAACCAATTAGTACAGGAGGAATATCATAATGTTCTCCATCAAGCCCCTCAAAGGCCGAGAGACAGTAATCTATATTAATTGCCTTAAGAGATCTTTTATCAGATCTCACCTCCTCATCCTTCTATAAATACTTCAGTAGAAGATGAGTAGTTGTTGGTTATTGTTTGATCACAAGTTGTAATACTGAAACTCTTTGAAGTAAATACATAGTCTGTTGAAGTTGAAGACAAAATTGAAGTCTTGGAGATCTTGATGATGTGTTGCATGCTTGTTCCTGAGAAGGCTCTATCATTGGATCCATGAGCCGGGCTGTTGGTGAAGTATTCTTAACTGTCTTGTGTTTTCCCCCTGTTTTCATTATGTTCCATAATTTCTTACTATAGTAGGTTGAAAATTTTAGGCTAAGAAATGACTCCTGGAAGCACCTTAGACCTGTTCATCCTTCACTGTTTTATGCTTTCTTCTGCTGAAGTATTTTAGAGGCTTTAAACTTTCTCTTTAGTCTTCATGCTTGTTTATTTCCTTAATAGTTTGAACAGTTGGTTTCAGCATGATTTATGGTTCTCCCTGCTTGTCTGCTGCCACTTAAAAACTGTTATCGAAGTCTCCCTTTGAAGTTCTTTGCTTACAGTGAATCAGAGAGGTATGTTTTGATCTTTCCCTTTGTCCTAACTTAAACAGTTGGCTTAAAGGCCGTTATAATTATGATCATAGATGTTTTTAGGTGTTCCCTCTTCTATGAATGTAATTATCAGTAAATCTTTTATGTTTTCTAAAGCCCTTTAGAATAAAATCTTTGAGGAAATAGGGTGTTCCCCGAATCTTAGATTTCATTTTGAAAGTTGTCTTGAAGCCATTATTTGCTTAAATAATGTTTTTAGAATTTATGGTTAGCCCTGTCTATCAAATATCTCTTTATTGTTTAAATTATGTTTTCAAGTTCCCTTTGTTGAGAATTCAATTTCTCTTTCCAAATCGTTAATGTTCATCCCATTCCAAAAAACAAAAGGATGTCGTGGCCAAGTTAGATTTTCCCTTTGATATCCCATATCCTTTGATGAGTTTGCTATGACCTTTTCTTGACTCCATTGCCCAATGAACTAGATGTTTCTCCATTCTATGTATCTTTCCTATACCTTTCATATTCTGTTGTATCAATTCAATCCAACCAAACAAACAAACAACACCTGCACTTAATAACTAGTCTAAAATCAATACTATAAGCACACAAGATAAATTTTTGCAAACAAGCATTTGAGAGATCCCTCTCTGAGAACAGGAGGACTAGATCCTGTAACTCTAAAGATTGGTTCTAATGTTGCCTTGTCTTTTGATTTTCCAAACTATCAAAACACAGGACACCAACATAATGGCGATCACGGTGGGACTTTCTGAGTCAGTGATAATCTAAGTACCCCTTAGGACTCCAGAAATCCCTTATTTTCAAGAATATCTAGTGACCCTGAGTGAAATATTTAAAATTAAACACTCACTGTCTAGCATAACATAAGTAACCTTCTTCAAGCACTACCAAGCATAATGGTAATCATGATAGGACCTTTTGAATCAGTGACAAACTAAGTAACCCTTAGGATTCTCATAAAGCCTTGTCAAAACCTTGAAGATTTCAGTTACCAAGCCATAAGAGTAGACTTTGTACGTTTTGACACCATAGCTAAGTGTTAAATTAGACTTAGAACACTCTCTTAACCTATAAGACCAAAATAAATCAGAAAAACCCAAAAAAAAATTCAGTTTGGCTTCATAATAAACTTGGTGGTGGACCATAAAACCTTTTACCTCCAAAAGAGCTAAAAATTCCACTTGGCAACTCCACAATCCTAAAAACAGACCTTAAGACTCCACTGGGAAGACCCCAAGTCTTAGTAGCATCATAACAAGCTCAGCTAGAAGGCTTTAAGATTAAAATTTTCCTTCTTCTGAAAAGATCAGTTAGCCTCTTAAATATTGTCATATTTGGTTAAACTCTCTTTCTAACCAGGTCTGAAAAACATAGCATAGTGGCTCCTAAAAATATTCACACTAGAGCCCATCCCCACCCAAACCCACCGGGAATAGTTGACAACCCTGAAAGTATCCTTAGGAAGTCTCCTAAGATAAAATTATCAACTGTTTTAAGATCACCCTTGAGAGCTAATTTAGTTCCTGAAAATATTTCAGCTCTACAACAACCTCAAGTTGACTTAGTAAATCCATTTAGAACTAGGTCTCTTGTTGATTTAGATCAGTTAGATTCTGAGTCTTCACTATCATCTCCTGAAACAAGTGAACCTCTTGGTAGTGTTGGGGTTCCCATGTTTTGGCCAAGTTGGCAAGACCAAAATATGAGACAACATCAAACCACTTTCAGAACCTAGGATCCAGCCCTCCTGTGTCCAGAGAGGGATCTCTCCGTGATTGTCAAAGGTATATGTCTTTGAGGCTCAATTTTTTATGATATTAGGCTAGTTATTGGCACGAGGTTTGTTTGTTTAATTTGAAGTTTGGTTGTTGGGAATCAGGAAGGAAGGGTTCAATATAGAACAAGGATGAACAAGAGAGATTTTAGGCGAAGGAGAGGCAAATCAAAGAACATCAAGACCATTGGGAAATAGAGTCAGGAAAGGGTTTACTTGCCATCAACATGAAAACTTTCAGTTGGGCTAGTCATCTAAAGCAATGGATCCTAAAATGATTTGGTGGAATGGAACAATAAGGAGAGCAAGGTGAAAAGATGAAAAGGGAGATAAACACCAAATTTCCGTCTATAGATCAGGTCAGAGATCATTTAACTCTAGAACTTCTTGGACATACTCATAGGCAACTCTCAAAGGTGGTTAAAAGTAGCTTGGGGGAACTTATATAGGTTTAAGAGACTGAAAGGATCCTAGAGAGAAAGAGACTAAGTTATAAACTCCTAGCATTACCGATTCATTCAATTAAACACTAGCAAGAACATCTAAGAAATAGATTCAATAATTCATACATCAGCTAGTAGGAAATATCATCCACTACACTGGTTAAACCATTTGAAATCTATTCTTAGACAACACATTAAGTAGAAAAAATTAAGGTAAGGAGAGCAGAAACATGAGGTGCCTAACAAGGGCAAATCTCATGCCAGATTTCTGATGCAAGCCAACAGAAATGAAATGAAATGGAAATAAACACATAGACAGGAAAACATCACCTCAGCTTTAGATCAGGATCCAAAGAAATGTGCTTGCTATATTAAGAACAAAACCAGTCAAATACAACATAGCCAAAGCTTGATATTTTGTCTGAAGACCTTCCTCAGCATATATTACAGTCTTACACAGAGAACTTGTCTCAAGAGAACAACTTGCATTCTACTGATATCCAATCAACAACCCTTACAATAATTTCTTCCTGAGTTTTATAGCAGAACAAGAGCCGAGGAGGTAGGTGAAGCACTAAATGAAACATTAAATCACAGAAAAGGAGGAGAGGGCCGAAGCCCATTTTGTTTTAAATCCCTGCATTTATCCTGGGTACCCTTTGGAACGAAGGGTTGATCCTCTTCGGTGTCCATTTACTTCTGGTATGGCCCTAATGTACTCTGGCTGCAGCGGTACTCTGTGGTACTGGGGGTGAATAAACAAACAAATTTGAGGCCTTCCATGTTGCATAACTAATGCTTTAAGAGCTTTGGATTATGTTCTAGGCGGAAATCTCCTCTGGAGCACAGCATATAATCAAAACTGTATGGGAAACCCATCCTTCTTCGGAGGAAAACATTCTGCTGATGGGGAAACCTATCATACATTAATTCCCTTGCCTCTGTTAGTGAAAAACTTACTATTGTATCAAAAATGTGCCATTATGGTAGCATTTCAACTCTTGTACCTTGCAGAACACGCAACTGGACTCAGAAACACAATGCAATGAGAGGGTGGATGAAATGGTGGCGCGGTGGCGGCGGAATGGTGGCTTTTCACTATATAATGGTGACAAAATGCAATGAAATGGTGAAACTATGAATAATAGAGTTTGTTGGTTGAATGCAGCGCAGACCGTTAGATCATGGTCTGGGAGTGAAGATCAACAGCGAAGATTGACACAGCGGAATGATATATGAAAACGAACGAAAAAAACATGAAATGTAAGACTTTAAGGAAAATATGGAACTTTGGTTAAAACCCAAAATGCATAGGAAATGGGTGAAAATGAAATGAAACTCGCAGACATGAACGTACATGGTGGGACCCACCGAAGGTGGAAGGCGATTAGATCTAGGCCGTCAGATCGCTAGATCCAATGGACGGTCAGATTTACTTCAGAGCATCGCAATCGGGAAGGGCAAGGGTGACACATTAACATACTTCTGATTGCAATTGGGAAAGGGTTACGATTGGGGTGTGCGATGACCATCGGATCGCGGGCTAGATGGATGGTCAAGATCAGATCGGGGGCTAATGTGATCGGGCGATCAGAAGGGGGGAATGCGATTGATCGGGGGGGATAGTGATCGAGGGAAGTTGCGATCAATCGCATCGCAGGTATTTTCAATGGACCAATCGAGGGATAAAACACAAGTGTTTCAATTGCAAAGGTTTGCGATATGCGCGGGCCGTCCGATCCTGATAATAGATCAACAGTTGAAAAACAAGCCGCGAGACATAACGTGATAAGCCAATCGCATCGGAACTTTTCTATGTTACAAAGGATTTCAGCCCTCCGCCAACCTTCCGATTGCGATTAGCGCTTAGGACTTAAGCGCTTGGTCCTAACGCAAGGGCATGTGTGGGAAGTGGTTGAAAGGGGCTGGCAGGGAGGGGCTAGGCCTATTATATGGTCTGAAAGTGGGTTTTTAACCCCTTTTTATGCATTTAGAGGTCTAAGGAGGGTAACGATAGGGAGATAGAGGGGAGATTTCGAGGAAACAAAGGGCAAGGGTGATACTTCATGGGGATTTTGGGAAAATTTAGGAGGTAAAGGGGGGAATTAAGGGGAGCAAAGGGGGCTTTGGGAAAAGGGAAAAAGAATAATATGGGGAATTTTGCAGGGCTACAAGGGATGACATAAGGCCTTTTTGACCAAAATTTCATCATTCAGCAAGGCTCATGGACAACAGTACAGCAGGGGTGAAACAGTCAAAGGCAGGAAATCTAGGAAGGCTTCAAGGATGATGTGTTTTCAAGGGAAATTCATTCCTTGAAGGCTCACAAAATAATCTAGCCCCTTGCTTGCATTGTCAAGGGATTCATAAGGGGCTAACAGGTAGCAGAGAAACAACACCTCCTGACTTACATTTTCTTCACAACTTAGGTGTCTCTCATCCAAGATCAGCTCAACAGTCTATTCCTGGTCCATCCACTTCTGCTCACCCTTCATCCACTGTTCAAACCACTACACCTCAGCCTACTGTTCATGTTATAAATCCGCTCCTTGTAAATCCACCCCCACCACCTATTATGACAACATGGTATGATCCCCTAGTCCTTCCTGTACCATTAGTTAATCTTCCACAGGACTATCAGTCCAAAATTCCATTATATGATGCTAACAATGCTACAACTGCATCACAACATGTAGATAAAATGAATGACTACTTTGACAGAAATGAAATTGATGATGATTCTGTCAAGCTTAGGTTATTTACTCAGAGCCTAGGGGGAGAAGTAAGAAAATGGTTTAAGGGTTTAGCCCCCCATAGTATTAATGATCTCCAAGGCTTCCATCAAACGCTCTTAAACAAATGTGAAGTAAAGAAAAACCCTCTCCAAGTCATTTCTAACTACAAGAACCTCTATAGAAACACTGGGGAAAGTGTGCAAGCTTACTGCACTAGGTTCAACAGTGTATATAATGCACTTTCCCCAGAACTAAAACCTCCACAGGGCTCAGCTTTAAATAAATTTTCTGAAGGGTTTGACTTTGACATGACCTATCAGCTGAGAGAAAGAAATTTTACAACTCTGGAAGATATGCAACAGGGTGCTCTTTCTGTGGAAGTCAACTTGATGGAGAAGAGAGCAAGAATGAAAAATGAGAAGAGAGTTTCTTTTAGAGAAGAGTCCACTCCTTCTACTTCAAGCTCAAAAAAGGAGAGGATGTTGGAAGAAATGATGAAATAGATGAGCATAATTAAGAAAGCACAAGAAAATCAAAATCAAACTTCTCCTCGAAATAGAAATAAGAATTATAGAAGAGAAAACAATCAAGACAAACAGAATGAAAATGACCAATATATTAGACCTCCCTTCCAACAAAACTATGTGGATCAATATGAGGAAGATAGGGAGTTGGAAAGGTTGGAATAATCTCATGTAAACTTGATTGGGTCAGACAGTGGAGATGATGTTTTCCTCACTGAGGAAGAACAAGGATTCTTCTCTGATGACCAAAATACAAACACCTACGAAGACTCTGATGACTATAGATTGGGTTTTGAAAATGAAATAATGGAGGTACACAAACAGTATGATCTTAGGAGCATGGGAAACATAGATAATTAAAAGGATAAGAACACTAGCACTGCTGTCAAGAAAAACGCAGAAAACCAACCCAAAAAGACAGCAGAGAAAACCAACATTTTGGCCAAAAAACCAGACTTAAACAAAGACAAAAATATTCATCCAAATGTTGAAAAAAGTACCCCTAGCACTTCAGCTAGTGGTCATAACAAAACTGTCCCAATTACCAGTCCAAATAAAGTTAAGCAAATCAAAGTTGCTGAAAATAATTCAATTGAAAAAGCAGATGTAAATATCAACAAGTCAATTATTCCTTTCAACCTTGAGGGAGAGATTGTCAAGATAAAAATTACCACCCCCCTAGCTGAACTAGTAACCCAAGAGGTGTACAAAAACCAAGTTTTGAAAGCTTTGAACTTAGGAAGTCATATTGAAACTTTGAACCTAACAGATCATAAACTTGAGTTGTTATTCGGTCCTGAAGTTGAGGGAGAATATCAAGAAGGGGTTGTCCCTCCCTTCTATGTTAGCTTGAACATACACGAGAAAATTTTACACAATGCCATGTTAGACTCAGGAGCTTCACACAATCTAATGCCCAAGGTGGTTATGGAGAGCTTAGGCCTAGAGATTACTAAACCATACAAAGATTTGTATTCTTTTGACTCAAGCCGAGTCAAATGTTTGGGTCTAATCAAATATTTATGTGTTAATCTAGCTCAGATCCCTGCTAAAAATCTAGTTATGGATATAGTTGTAGCTGACATTCCCCCTAAATATGGCATGCTCTTATCAAGATCTTTGGGAGCCAAACTTCAGGGAAGCCTTCAAATGGACATGTATTATGCCACCATCCCTGTTTTTAACCAAAACAGAAGACTATATAGGGAATCTCACATGAAGTATATGGTGAGCAACCTAGACAAACCGAACAACACTCCAATCTATTCTACTCGATCAAGTTTAGATTCCTTTATCTTATGTAACGAAGATGAAATTACTCAACAATATAAAGAGAACATAGACCCCATCGATTCACCAGAAAAATCAAATTTTCTCTCAAATCAACTTCAAAACATCGACAATCAACAGCAACAAGTAAACGAAAATGAGTCAAACATAATTTGGACAATAAACTTTGATGGATCCTGTAATAAAGCAAGCGCAGGTGAAGGCGTATGGATCCAGAATATGAATCAAAGTTTCTGATACAAACTGGATTTCCCATGCACTAACAATATTGCTGAGTACAAAGCACTTCTCCTAGGTTTACAATTGCTCAAACAATTACAAGCCCAAAAGGTAACAATCTTAGGAGATTCTGAACTTATCATAAAACAAATCAAAGGGGAATACTCAGCCATAAATATGAGGCTTAGGTAATATCGAAATGCTGCTCTCGATTTATTGAAAGCCTTTGAAAAATACGAACTTGTTTTCATTCCTAGAGCATTTAATCATTTGGAAAATGAACTCGCTTATAATGCCAGTAACTGTCAAATACCTAAGATAAATGAACAGCTTAGTGTAAAGGTAAAACATAGGCCTGCAGTGCCTGATAACGTAGATCATTGGCAAGTTTTTTATTCTGACCAACACATAGATGATTTCTTGAAGTCAGAAAATGATTTCGCCATACCAACATCATAATCAAGACTGTCCATATATTGAAGAAATCCAAGAAGTTGAAATAACACACTCTGCTAATATAAGTCATTATGAGAATACGTTTGAAGTAGAGTCAATTGACAACATGGACCAAAAAGACCTGGAAGTTTTCGAATGTAAAAATGGTTCAATTCCAAGAGGTCTCTCACCTTTGTAACACCTTTTCGACTTTAATGATGTAGCCAAAGAACCAAAAATGGAGCCTGTAGAAACAAATGTAGAAGAACACAACATAGGCTCCCTAATGGAACCCAAGATGATTAAATTTTCCAGCACTCTTCCAACTCACATAAAATCTTGATACATTGATCTGTTTAAAGAGTTTAAAGATGTTTTTTCCTGGGCATACACAGATCTGAAGTCTTACGATACCAGCATCATTCAGCACAAGATTCCCTTGAAGGAAAATCAAAAGCCCTTCAAACAAAAACTGAGGAGAATAAACCCACTTTTATTACCTTTAGTTAGAGCCGAAATTGAAAAGATGCATGATGCTGACATTATATTACCTGTTAGATTTTTAGAATGGGTATCAAACTTAGTTTCTGTTAGGAAAAAGACAGGAGAGATCAGACTTTGTATCGACTTCATGAACTTAAACAAAGAATCCCTAAAAGAAAACTACCCATTGCCCAAGATGGATCATATAATTTAGAGGGTAGTTGGGTCAAAAAGGATATCACTCTTAGATGGGTTCTCAGGTTACAACCAGGTGTTAGTGCTCCCAAGTGATCAAATCAAAACTGCTTTTACCACACCTTGGGGCACCTTTATGTATGTCAAAATGCCTTTCGGGTTAACGAATGCAGGGGCCACCTTCCAAAGGGAAATGGACATAGCCTTCTCTAAAGATATTGGCTATTTCATAATTATTTACCTTGATGACATAACTGTCTTTTCAAAAACTGATGAAGAACATTTGACTCATGAATTTTTTTTGATAAATGTAGGAAATTTGGCTTGTCATTGAATCCCAAGAAGACACTCTTCAGTCTCTAAGAAGGAAAGCTTCTTGGTCACATAATTTCAAAAGAAGGAATCAAAATAGACCCTACAAGGATAGATGGAATATTTCAAATTAGCCATCCAAGAAGCCTCAAAGAATTACAATCGTTCATTGGAAAGATTAATTTTTTGAGAAGGTTTATCCCCAACCTTGCTAAGCTATTAAAAAACATTACAAACATGCTTAAGAAAGATGTGGGTGTAAAATGGACTTTACCAGCTAAGAAATCATTCGAACTGGTCAAACAAGCTCTCACACAAACACCAGTGCTGATTAGTCTAGATTTTACCAAAGACTTTTACATCTTTTCCTTTCCATCTGAACATACAAAAGCCGCAGTTTTACTTCAAAAGAATGATTTGGGGCAAGAGCAACCAATATATTTTTTTATTAGGGCCTTAAGAGATGCTCCTCTCAAATATAACATCATGGAGAAGCAAGCCTTAGCATTAGTGAAAGCATTAAAAGACTTTAGGGTCTATATTTTACACTCTCACACAATTGCTTTTGTTCCACATACTGTTGTCAAGGACATTCTAAGTCAAGACCCTGATGGTAAAAGGGGAAAATGGATTGCAACTATTCTTGAATATGACTTAGAAATTAGGCCCACCAAACTAGTTAAAGGGCAAGGATTAGCAAAACTTATGGCCGAATCTAACTTCCAAGCACTAGACATGAATATGGTAGATTTGTTAGAAGAAATAGAAGAATCTGATGCTACTGTTATTGAAGAAACATTTCTAAATTCTCCTTGGTATGCTGACATTATTTATGTGCTCTTATATTTAAATACCCCTCCTTCTTTGTCTAAAACTAAAGCTAGATTCTAGAAACAAAAGGCTTTGAGTTTTTGTATCTTAGATAGAGTATTATATTGGAAAAATGCTGTTGGAATTTTTCTTAAATGTTTACTTGAAGAGGATGCAGGAAATATCATGCATGAATTGCATAATGGAGAATATGGAGGTCACCTCTACTGGAAGGCCACACCCAACAAAATTCTTAGATCTGGTTACTATTGGCCTACCCTTTTCCCGGACACTCAAAATCTGGTCATGTCTTGCCATAAGTGTCAAATATTTGATGGCAAAAGAAAACTCCTTCCCTTACCTTTACATCCTATCAGAGTTGAGGCACCTTTTCAACAATGGGGGCTGGACTTCATTGGGGAAATTCATCCATCCTCCTCAGCTCAAAATAAGTGGATCCTCACAGCCACTGACTTCTTTACCAAGTGGATAGAAGCTATACCCTCCAGAAATGCTAATGAATATGTCATTATAAAGTTCCTTGAAACAAATATCCTATCTAGATTTGGTTGTCCCAGAAAAATCATAACAGACAATGCTGTTGATTTTAAATCTTAGAAAATGGTTGATTTATATTACAAATACCACATAACCTTGGGCCATTCCACTGCTTACTATCCCCAAGGAAATGGATTAGTTTAATCCCCCAACAAGAGTCTCCTCAATATAATCAAAAAACTGTTGGAGAAAAATCAGAAATCATGGCACAGTAAGCTACTTCATGCCTTATGGGCTGATAGATTAACTACGAAGAAGTCAATAAATATGTCCCCCTATCAGTTAGTTTATGGCATGGATGCAGTTTTTCCCACCTCATTAGGAATTCCAGTCATGAAACTCCTTCAAGAAGTGCAGATTGAAGAAAATGATATGCAGAGAAGGATCAACCAAACAATCCATTTACAACAGACAAGAGAAGAATTTTATGAGAGAACACAGTTAGTCCAAGAAAAAATGAAGAAACTATTTGATAAGAGGACTAAGGCAAACAATTTCCAAATAGGAAATGTTGTTCTTAAATGGGATTCAAGAAGAGAAGAGAAGGGAAAACATGGCAAGTTTGACAACTTGTGGAAAGGACCCTATATTATTCATGCTGAAAGGGGTCACAATGCATTTTTATTGAAAGAATTGAATGGAGAAGATCTATATGGAGGTTTGGTCAATGGCAGGATGCTCAAGCATTACTTTTGCCAGGAATCTTAAGTTTTAAAGAATTTTATTTTTTCATTGTAGATATCACAGTCTAAACCATTGCATTCAAAGTTAGAAAAATCAAAAATACAAAAACAAAGAAAGAAAGAAAAGAGGGCAGATTGTCAAAACAAGAAAGGTATAAGCCCCATACCATAAAAGAGAAACAAATCTGAAAGTGTGCAAGCTTAAATACCACTACTGAAAAACACACTTATATTTAGTCAAACTGCCTAATCTTGACTAATTAGCCTTTAAATTTTCTGTTGATAGGATAGTGAATTCGATTGGCCAAACTGTTTAATCTTGGCTTATCAGTAGATAGATTAGGATAGAAATGAAAGGTTCAAACATGTTCAAAATCTGAACCTAATTTTCCAAAAGAGAGATGACTCAAATCTGTTTTATTTTTCTGAGTCAAAAAGAAGAAAATATGGTTCTAATCAGCTCAAATTCTGAACCAGAAAACAAGAAAAATAGCTCAAGTAAGAGTCAAAACAGAGCTGTAAAAAAGTGAAGGAAGTGCTTGAATTGTCAAATCTTAAGCCTTCCATTTTGATTTAATTTTTTTGCAAAATAAATGTCTATGTGCAGCTTATTTCATGCCATAGATCAGCATCAAGTTAGACTGTTTAAACCTGACTTGAATGCTTTTAAATTTCTGTTGTAGAAGTTAGAGAATAAAATCTGTTGGACAGTTTAATCCCAACAGATAGTAGAATAGGTAGAGAAGCATCTGAATTCAACTGTTTAATCTGAGTTCAGGGAGAAATAAGGAGTAGAAATAGATTATATTTCCTGCTTTCAAAAGAATAAAATATTGTAAATAGAGTTTTCCAATCCAAGTGCACTCTAAATGAAGAAAAAATGTTAGATCAGTAGGATTGGGTAGGTAGAAAGCTAGTAGATGAAGATCCATTGTTTTCATAGCTACTAATATGTTTTCAGAGCAATATCATCTCCACAAAGGAAGGGCAGCCCAATGCATAAGACACAGGTCAGTCTCCTAGAGAATGCAAGTCTGAAGTTCTTGATGCCTTCAAGAAGGCACCATCCCCAAGTGGAGCCACTGTTAGCAACCTATAATATTTTTTATACGAAAAGGTGGCTAAGACTTGTTTCAGCCTCCAAGGAACAAATTTTATCACTAAAAATTGTTGGCTCTCGAAGACTCCTTGAAGGCCTCATGCCTCTATCCAAAATCCTCATTTGCTGTTCCCATTAAATCTGTTGATTTCATGTAAGAAATTGCTGAAAAACCATCATTTTTCCCCTTCTCTCACTCTCAACTAACCTTCATTTTCTCTCCCCTTTTCCCCATAAATTTCCTCTATTTTTCATGTTTTCCTTTCATGAAAACCCCCTTCCATATGTTAAAAACTCATTTTTTAACTATTTTCAAACCCATCAAATTCCATTTAAAAAACAATGAAAAATTCATAAAAAATACAAGTCTTTACTATGGACTTAAGCCCCTTTGGGCTAAGTCCTAAACCACTTCCCCCACATGCCCTTTCCCCAGAACCAGACGCTAGTCCCATTGGCGCTTATCAGCATCGGAGTAAATCAAATGAGCGCATATATTTCGTTACACAAAAACTCCGATGCAATCAGCTCCCTTTTGATATAACTCCAGGTTTCATGTTTCTTTTGAAAATCCAAGTGTTAAAGACCCAGAGCGCTAATTGCATCGGAAAGAAACAAGTGCGCAAGTCTTTAACCATGTTCCGAAAACTCCGATTGCAATTAGCCTTTGTATCTAAAACCCATGATTACATTATTTTCCATATAACCATAAAGCCCACCTCAGGTGCTTAAACCCCTATATATTTCACTCCCAATCGATATTTTTTCTTTGTAAAAACCCAAAACCCACTTATCCAAAGTTTTAACTTAAAAACTTAAAGTCACATGTTGAAATAAATTAAATGGGTTGATTGAAAAGAGTCGATCGCACAATCGCAATCAGAGAAAACACAATGGTTAGATTGAAAGACCCGCATCAAAGTTCCGATGCAATTGGGTTTCGTGTGTTAAATCTTTCCCCCCGCCTCTGTTTCATATGAATTTCCCCAGGACCGAGAGTTAAAGGTCCCAAGGCGCTTATCGCATCACAAATGTTTTTACGAGTCAATCGAAAGACCAGTCTCTGATTTCTAATTGCGATTGGCCCTTCTTTCAAATACACCCCGGGCATATTATCCTCCATATAATTAAAAGCCCCGTAGTCGGGCGCCTATTCATTTTTTGCACATTTTCCGCCCCCGAAGCCGAAAAACCTTTGTTTTATTTTTAAACCTTTTTTTTTATGTATTATAAAGGTTTTCTCCCAGTTCATCTCTGTCGTTGATCGACAGCCGATCAAACGGCCTGCGCTCCATCACATCCCCTCATTCTCGACCTCTGATTGAGACTCCCCCGATTCATTTTCCACCGTTGATATCATTCTTAGATCAACGGCCATCGCTTAATCGCCTCAAGCCTTCTGATAGAGAAATCGCATCAGAGTTTCTTCATTGCATTCCTTTCCTCCTGCTGCTGATTGTGATTTCCCTTTTAAATCTGGACCGTCCACGTGTCCAGATTCAACGGCTACGCTCCTCTCCCGCCTTCTGAAGCATTTTTTCCCAAAATGCAGGATTTCGTAATTGTTTTTGTGTTTTGCAGGTGTTTTAATGGTTTTCCATTGTATAATGAAGGAAAGCCGAGGGCCGGGAAAGACGTTTTCCACGCCCTTGAGTTATCAAAGAGAACCATTCATGGGGCTTCATTCCATTGTTTTATCAATGCTTCATGGGCATTGATGCCTTTAAAAGCCCAGCACGGCCTTCACATCGACAAGACACTATGATTAAATCACATTTAAAAAGAGTATAAGTTTGAAGAACAGAACGCAGCAGAGATGAAGATTGAAGACAGATTTAGGGAATTACGGCTTAAAAATAATTATCAAAAGCTTAATTTCCTGAATTAAAAACAGTCAGGAGAAATTATAAGTGTTTGACAGGAAGAAAGGACCTCCGCCACCGAATTTGAGGCGAATTGATTCCTCAGCTACTACAAGAGCCACCTGTTGCCTCAAACCTTTCAAAATAGAGGCCGAATTATTGATTAAACAAATATCTTCCTCCAGCACTGCCAAGAAGTTAATTCTGCCAAAGGAGTTTAATATACAATATCCGCAGAGTTACTCCAGACAGAGCATAGAACCTTAAAAGTCAACATTTCTTTCTCCATTGAGCCCCTCAAAGGCTGAGAGACAGTAATCTGTATTAATTGCCTTAAGATATCTTTTATCATATCTCACCTCCTCATCCTTCTATAAATACTTCAGTAAAAGATGAGTAGTTGTTGGTTATTGTTTGATCACAAGTTGTAATACTGAAACTCTTTGAAGTAAATACATAGTCTGTTGAAGTTGAAGAACAAATTGAAGTCTTGGAGATCTTGATGATGTGTTGCATGCTTGTTCCTGAGAAGGCTCTATCATTGGATCCATGAGCTTGGCTGTTGGTGAAGTATTCTGAACTGTCTTATGTTTTCCCCCTGTTTTCATTATGTTCCATAATTTCTTACTATAGTAGGTTGAAAGTTTTAGGCTAAGAAATGACTCCTGGAAGCACCTTAGACCTATTCATCCTTCACTGTTTTATGTTTTCTTTTGCTGAAGTATTTTAGAGGCTTTAAACTTTCTCTTCAGTCTTCATGCTTGTTTATTTCCTTAATATTTTGAATAGTTGGTTTCAGCATGATTTATGGTTCTCCCTTCTTGTCTGCTGCCACTTAGAAACTGATATCGAAGTCTCCCTTTGAAGTTCTTTTCTTACAGCGAATCAGAGAGGTCTGTTTTGATCTTGCCCTTTGTCCTCACTTAAACAGTTGGCTTAAAGGTCATTATAATTATGATCATAGATGTTTTTAGGTGTTCCCTCTTCTATGACTGTAATTATCAATAAATTTTTTATGTTTTCTAAAGCCCTTTAGAATAAAATCTTTGAGGAAATAGGGTGTTCCCCGAATCTTAGATTTCATTTTGAAAGTTTTATTGAAGCCATTATTTGCTTAAAGAATGTTTGTAGAATTTATGGTTAGCCCTATCTATCAAATATCTCTTTATTGTTTAAATTATGTTTTCAAGTTCCCTTTGTTGAGAATTCAATTTCTCTTTCCAAATCATTAATCTTCATCCCATTCCAAAAAACAAAAGGATCTCGTGGCCAAGTTAGATTTTCCCTTTGATATCCCATATCCTTTGATGAGTTTGCTATGACCTTTTCTTGACTCCATTACCCAATGAACCAAATGTTTCTCCATTCTATGTATCTTTCCTAGACCTTTCATATTCTGTTGTATCAATTCAATCCAACCAAACAAACAAACAACACCTGCACTTAATAACTAGTCTAAAATCAATACTATAAGCACACAAGATAAAAAATTTCAAACAAGCATTTGAGAGATCCCTCTCTGAGAACAGGAGGACTAGATCCTGTAACTCTAAATATTAGTTCTGATGTTGCCTTGTCTTTTGATTTTCCAAACTATCAAAACACGGGACACCAACAAACTCAAAATAGAGACGCATTCCTTCAAGAAAAAAGGTGATTTTTCAAATCAACTCAGTGAGCAATGTAATCTATGCTGAGGGTGATAGATGGAAGGTCAAACAGACACCAAGACGATAGTTCAATGACCCAATGACATGTAGAATTGAAATAAACAATCAAATAATCAGTCAACAAGATAAAAAGATGAAATACTAGACTAACTCAAACTCAACTCAAAAGGCTGAGTAAGGATATGGATGAATAAAGGACAAAAGACACCTAGAAATCCTAGGATGACGAACCACACTGATCAGATTAGGGGCAAATAACTGGGACGAATGAGACAGGAGATTCAAAGCAATTCAAATGGACTAATTCAAGAGGTAAAAACCAATCTAGAGGCAAGGCACACTGAAAAAACTCAGGGAAGAGGAAAAAATCCTAACCTACAGGATTCAACATGTTTGTTTAGCTATAATCCGTGCTAAACAGGGGAAATCACACATGTAAGATAGGCAACAAGCACCAATCGGCAGGACTGTTAAGGAAACAACATCAACGAGCTAGAAAACCTTGGAAAGGATAAAAATCCACTGAGAAAAAGCCAGATTCAACACTCTGAGATTAAGTACGATGGCTAGAAATAGTCATACAAGCAAAGCAAAGCAGAAAAGTGGTAATATGACCAAAGTCAGACAAACAAGCAAGACGCTAGTTGAACAAGGAGAGACGACAAACACACTGATCCCCAGTGGAGTCACCAACTTGTTGAGTAGGAAAATCCCCTTTGTGGACAGATATGATCCCTCTAGCCCTAGGGTAGGTATAGCAACAAGGGAACATGCTTGACTTTTTGACTCCTAGATTTTAAATGAAAAAATATTTGGGATAAATAACCTACCTCCATCCAATGCTCTTGTTATGGCTTGTAGCAATGATCCTCTGATCTCTGTCTTCACACTTCATAGTCCTTCAGTGATAATGTTCGTGTACCTACACAAATATCAAGTGAATGATGACAACATACGAGAATATACTTTCATTTACAGCTATTCAATTGGTCAAGGAGCATCAAACATTTTTCATATAATCGAACACAAAATTGGAATAAAAAACTAGTCATGTATTAATGATAGAGAAAAGAAGTTTACAACGTTAATGCCTTAATGTTGCAGCCTCCTTCAACGGGTTCAGTCAGGGGCATCTCAAGCATTCGTTCGAGATCAAAATCGACGAGGAAATGGGCCTAAACTCTTTCTCAACAATGGGTTCCTCTCTCCCTTATTCTAAATAGTAGCTATAGTAATGACTGTTCATTTAGCTGAAAAAATTTGAGAAGGAAGTATTTATAGGAGAGGAGGGAGTGGTTTGGGATCCCTCATAAGGTGGAAGATAGGTCTTATCCCTTTGGGGAGTTGCACAATTGTAAGAAACAAGAAGCCAAAGGGAGGATTTCGACGTTATTGAGCCGAACAAACCATGATGACTTCACTCACGAAGTTGTTAGGCATGGAAACTTTGTTTCTATTTAAAAAAAATTCCAAAAAAAACTCGACGTGGATACCCCACTGAGACAGAGCACCAATGGGTGCGGGTCCCATTGTTAATTTCTCGATGGGTGCAAGGCCATAACTGCCTACCAATTTCGACCCAAAATCACATGTTTTTGAGAGTCTATCAGCAGAGGAAATGTTCTTGACATGCCAAGGGATGTAATTACACTTGTAGCAAGGTATAAATATACAAAGAAGTCACTGAAATGGTCCTCCAATGTTCGGGATGGGAATTGCACGGACGATGACAAAATATTTTGTAACGCATTCGAGTGGGTCAGGTTGGGTCAGGTTGTGTGAGGGTGCCTAAGGAAATGTGTTCGGGCAGGCCAGGTAGGTTTGAGTAGGGTCGTGTGAGGGCACCCAAGGAAATGCGTTCGGGTGGCTCAAGGTGAGTCGGGTTGAGTCATGTGAGGGTGCCCAAGTAAATGCATTTGGGCAGATCATGTTGGGTCGTGTCGTGTGAGGGTGCCCAGGGAAACACATTTGGGTGGGTCAGATCAGGTCGGGTCGGGTCGGGTCGTGTGAGGGTGGTCGTATAAAAAATTCTAAGTTGTGACCACCCGTGTATCTTATGCACGTTTGTGCTACACATTTTCCGTTTTCTCCCTTGTGCCTTCAACGTTCGAGCGGGTTGGGTCGGGTCGGGTCATATGATGTTACCCAAGGAAATTTTTTCCGGTTGGGTTGTGCCATACTATAAGGGTGCCCAAGGAAACATGTTCGGGCGGGTCGGGTCGAGTCGGGTCGGGTCATGTGAGGATGCCCAAGGAACGCATCCAGGTCAGGTTGTGTCGGGTCATGTGAGGATGCCCAAGGAAACACATTCGAGCGGGTCAGGTCTGATCCGGTGTGGTCGTGTTGTGTGAGGCTACTTAAGGAAATGCATTCGGGCGGGTCGGGTTGGGTCATGCTGTATGAGGGCACCCATAAAAAATGTATTAGGGCGGGTTGGGTTGAGTCGGGTTGGGTCGGGCCAAGTTGGGTCGTGTCAAGATGGGTCAAGATAGGTCAGGTAAGGTTGGGTAAGGTTAGGCCGAGTCGTGTCAGGTTGGGTCAGGTTGGGTCATGTGAGGTTGAGTCATGTGAGGGTGCCTAAGGAAACACGTTTAGGCAGGTCGAGTTAGGTCGGTTCGTCATGTGAGGGTGCCCAAGGAAACTCGTTTAGGCGGGTCACGTTGGGTCAGGTCGTGTCATGTGAGGGCGCCAAAGGAAACGCGTTCCGGCAGGTCATGTGAGGGCTCCCTAAGGAAACATGTTTGGGTGGGTCAGGTCGATTTGGGTCGGGTCATGTGAGGGCGCCCAAGGAAACGCGTTCATGCGAGTCGGGTCGGGTCGTGTGAGGGCACCTAAAAAAACACGTTCATGCGGGTCAGGACAGTCTGTGTCATGTGAGGCCACCCAAGGAAACTTGATTAGGCAGGTCAACACCGGTCGGGTCAGGTCATGTGAGGGTGTCCAGGGAAACGTGTTTGGGCGGGTTAGGTCAGGTTAGGACATGTAAGGGCATCCAGGGAAACACATTTGGTTGGGTCAGGTCGGGTCGTGTAAGGGTGGCTGTATAAAAAATTCTAAGTTGTAATCACCCATGTGCCTTATGCACGTTTGTATGAGCCATTTTCCATATGCTCCCTCGTGCCTTCAACATTCGGGCAGGTCGGTTTGGATCGGGTCGTGTGATGGTGCCCATGGAAACACGTTCAGGTCGAGTCATGCCATACTATGAGGGCGCCCAAGGAAACATGTTCAGGCAGGTCGGGTCATGTCGAGTCATGTGAAAGCACCCAAGGAACATGTCCGAGTTGGGTCATGTCGAGTCATGTGAGGGCGTCCAAGGAAACGTGTTCAGGCGGGTCAGGTTGGGTCATGTCGGGTTTTGTTGTGTGAGGCCACCCAAGGAAATGCGTTCGGGCGGGTCCGGTCAGGTCATGTTGTGCGAGGGCACTCAGGAAAACATGTTTGGGTGGGTTGCATCAGGTCAGGTTAGGTCAAGTCAGGTTCAGTCATGTCAAGTCGAGTCAGGTCGGATCGTGTCAGGTCGAGTCGTGTCAGGTTTGGTTATGTGAGGTCAGGTCATGTGAGGGCAACCAAGGAAACATATTCAGGTTGGTCGATTTAGGTCGGGTCATCATGTGAGGGCATCCAAGGAAGCACATTCAAGCGAGTTGGGTCGAGTCGGGTCATGCCATGTAGGTTGGGTCGGGTTGGGTCGTGCCTTGTGGGTCAGGTTGTGTCGTGTGGGTTGGGTCAGGTGGGTTAGGTCGGGTCAAGTTGCGCGAGGGCGCCCAAGGAAACGTGTTCGGGAGGGTCGGGTCAGTTTAGGTTGGGTCATGTGAGGGCGCCCAAAGAAATGCGTTCGTGTGGGTCGGGCCGGGTCGTGTGAGGGCACCTAAGGAAACGCCTTCAGGCATGTCAGGCCAAGTCGTTCCGTGTGAGGGCACCCAAGGAAACACGTTCGGGTGAGTCGGGGCGGGTCAAGTCAAGTCGTGTGAGTGTACCCAGGAAAACACGTTCGGGCGGGTCTGGTTGGGTAGGGTCGTGTGAGGGCGCCCAGGGAAACACGTTCGGGTAGGTCGGGTCTATTACACAAAATTTTGGCACCATCCCTGAAATCGCCATTCTGCACATTGGAGGACCATTTATGTGACTAATAAGAAGTGTCATGCCTTGCAAAAACCATCATTGCTTCCCTTGCCATAAGGACAACATTGTTTCTGTTAACAATTTCCTTAGCAGACCATCAGAAACACATATTTTTAGGTTGGTGCTGGTAGACCGTTATGCCCTCACGTCAATGAGGAATATTAAAACTGGGCCCCATGCCCCTTGGCGCTCTGTCCCAGTTAGCTACCCACGTAAAGCTATTTTTGGATTTTTTTTTTTAAATAGAGGCAAAGTTTCCATCATAAAAACTTTGTGGACGAGTCAGCCTGAGTGGTTCGACTGAATAACTACGACCACCCTCCTTTGGCCTCTTGTTTCCACCTTTTGGGGAAACCTCCCAAAGGATAAGGCCTCCCTTCCACCATTGTAGGGACACCAACCCCCCCCTTGCCCTCTATAAATAAAGCTAATGATGTTTCAGGATGCCTCCTTCACTATTTCTTGTTGCAATCTTCAACACCAATAAGAAGGCCTAAGGCAATTCTATGTATTATTCAGCATTTATATGTCATATCTAGTCATTTTTAATACATTTTTGTAGTGAACTGCGTTATTTTCTGCAGTGCTGCTTTGTACATGCATTTTTCCGGAAACCTTACCGAGTGCCTTGTTTCTACTGTATAAGTGATTAAACCTCCATTTATTTGTTTTGTGATTAATATAAGTTTTATATCAGAACTCTTTCTTCATTTGATGTACAAACCCTCATGGGAATTACGCTCTCACTGTATTCAGAAATTTCTGCTTAGTTAAGTCATGGGAAATCAATGTTTTCTAGCCTAGTTGGGAAAGGAGGAGTTGTTTAATATATCTAGAAGCATTAGTTTGAGCTGAAATTTAGATAATAGGTCCCTCTTGACCTAAGCTATCATATCCAGCCATTTCCCCTACTTATTTTTACGCTCATTTCTGAAAACAACCTTTTTAGGGCATAAAATCCCCTTTTCCCCCACCTTCTAGATCATGAAACGAAATACAAGTTGCTTCTATAACTAAAAATTATTTCTATGTGTTTATTTTGTATATTTTAAGCTTATTAATCATAACAGGACCATTTTACAGCTTATTCATTGCAGAGTTTCAGATTTGGAACATTACAAAGTTGCATGGATCCTCCTCGTCTTCTTCCACAACAACATTGTAACATTCTTGTGCCAGTTCCAACTATGCAGCCCATTCAGGTTGTACCAAAGTCATTAGCTCACTCATTATTTAGAATATTCTTATTCTGACTTCCTAAAGGGAGTCATTAATACACACCCAACCATCTGCGAATATATAAGTTAATAATAAACCTTTAGTCATCTCGTACCAATCTGTGGTTCTATGGCACAACTCGGTTTCACGATACAACTTCTGAGGTATTATATCCAAGGTTTGGAGTAATATATTTACCCATTCAGGTTGAGGTTCTTCGCCCCAAGCCTTAGTCCAATGAGACAAATGTTTGCGAGGATCATCCTTACCATTGTACTTTTCCATGATCCTAGTGTTTGCATAACCAAACTTGAGCCTCATCAATATTCGATATTCCTTCCATCCTCCTAGGTGTTATCTATCTACACCCCACCACTTGGCTAGGGTGGACCTCAAAGCAAAGTCCAAAGCTTCATATTGATTTTCTTCGGGCACCTTCTGTTAGCCACCTATAAATTCTGTTGTACAAAAAAGGTGGCTAAATTTGTGACCAAGCCTTCAAGAGATATATTTCCGATGAAAATACATCATCCTTGAAGTCTTATGATTGTCCTATCCTGGAGGTTCATCTTCACTGTTGTTTCCATCTTAAATCCATGCTGATTCACCAAAGAAAGTTGTTCTCAAAAAGGCCTCCATTTTCTCCATTTCACCCCCACAAAATTCCCCATTTTCATCCTTATTCCCTTCATGAAAACCCTCTATAAACATTCATTTTAACCTGTAAAATCATCAAACTCCCCTTTTTAAACCTTATATTTCTCCTTATTTGGTTTGAAAATCCCTTATTCCATCTATCAGAACCTCCGAAATCCTCGAAAAACCCTTCAAAATCCTTAAAAATCTTCATTGCCTCACTTAGGGCTTAATCCCCTTTCAGATTAGCCCTTAGCCCTTTTCTCTGCATGTAACCCAGAGCCATAGCCAGGCACTAAGCCCTTATCGCTAATCGCAAATGGCGTCTTCACCTTTTCTGACTTTTCCTTTATTTTTCCAATCTTCCGATGCGATGAGCCCTTTCTCCTCCCGACCTCCAATTTAACCTCCAGCGTCGATCAAGTTAGATCTGACAGCCCGCGCTCATTGCATAAAAAATATTCATCCCATCACAATCGGCAATCGCAAATTCCATTTATCCTTTTCCTTTTCCTCTTCCGATGCCGATCCTTTGATTTAATCTCGACCGTTGAAATCCAAAAGAACCAACGGCCCAGATTTGATCGCGCTTTGCTCGCAGCCCTCGCCATCGCATCCACCGATTTAATATGGACTGTTGAATACACAAGAACCAATGGCCCAGATTCAATCGTGCTCCGCTCATAGGCCCTTCGTCATTACACCCTTCGATCAATCCTGACCGTTGATCTCCCCCCTGATCTGACGGCCAACGCTTAATTGTACATCACAAACTCAAAAACCCCGGTGCTTTGGCCTCTTTCCTTTTCTTCGATGTGATTTAATCCTAGCCGTTCATTCTGCCAGATCCGACGGTTCGCGCTTCATTGCATCACGCTTGTCCCTCATGCAATCCTCCACCCTCCCAACCTCCAATTAAATCTCCGTCGTTGATCAAGTTTGATCGGATGGTCCACATTACTCCCATGCTTCAAACCCCACTCGTCTCATTCTTCCCCATCGACAGATCTCGACTATCAATTCCCATGTTTCAACAGCTCACATTGACCTCAACAATGGACCTCGACTCCTTTTCGCCCATGCATCTAACCCACTATCGCATTTATTCCGCACCATCCGATCAACACATCACGATCCGACGGCTGACATCCCTTTTCGAAAAATGTTTATGCCCAAGAGTTAATACCCAAAAAATTTCTGAAACCGACGATTTTCAAATGGACACGCGTCAAACGTTGTGTCATATCACATTTTTTTCTGGGCAAACTGCTTACCACCCAAACGCAATGTGAAAAGCACTGCCAGTTTTCCGCCAAACTACTGACCCTCTGCAACATTGATTCCATGTTTAATCATAGCCGTCGATCTCTGAGATTGAACGAACCACATTAAATCGCAACCTATTTCATTTTCTTGTCATCTGTTCTCCCGGTCCCACTACCAAACGCCCCCGTTTCCTCTCATTTTTGCCTTTTTCCTATGTATTTGCCTAGGCATTAACTTTTACATTTTAACACTAAAAGTTATTTTTTGCGCCTACTCAATCTAAACCCTGGATTCGTGGTCTTGCGCCATGAGACCTTTCTCCACTGCATATGCCTTCTCTGCACTCTCTCCTCCGCCTCTGCTAAAGCCTTATGAAGCATTTTTAAGCCCTCGCGCAGGATTTCATAACATTTTTGTCGTATGATTGCAGGTTTTCATGGCTGACGAAGCATGAATTTCCTCCACAGTCACTAGAAGTGACACAGAGGCTCCGATAATTATCTCAAGGTCAAAAATCAAATTCAAAGGGAAATAAATAAAAAATACAAGGTTGTATCAATCAATAGATCAGATCCATGAACCCTCAGTGACCCTCCAGCTCAGCGAAACCCTTCTCCTGTACACAGAACACTCAAAGGGATGATGATCACATATCCAGTGGTGGAAGACACGACATAGAAATTAACAAAGCCTTTGAAGACATCAATATAGAAGGAGTTTGAGCAATTAGCAAAGTTAAAACATAAAAATAGCCAAAACAGGTTAAAGTACAGAGGAACGAAGCAGTTATTGGCACAGAACATTGAATGACACAGACAATATTCCACCTCGATGCGCAAATGCCTGTCAAGAAGTTATTACATCAAAGGAAACTACTTCAAACTATCAGAAGCAGTTATTTAGAGGTATGGGAGTCCTCAAGGCCCATTCTTCCTCTTAACTCACCCTAGAAGAGATAACAGTACCACTGCAGGTAATGTTTTCTTCTAAAGGACACCCTGTAGGGTAATTTCTGTCATATCAAAATTGCTTCAACAAGCTACGAAGTCACTGAGTCTGTCTAGGATTTAATGTAATGTTTATGACATGGAATGGAGAACTCAAATACACTTCTCCTATCTCTGTTGTTCATTAAATATTTCTTCACCTACTTTTCCTCAGTTTTCCTTTAAAGAGTCTCTGAAGTCTCATTGTAAAGGGTTGGAATTTTGCGAATTCTAAAGTAATACATATTGTTCATTTGAAGAAGAATTGGTGTTCTGAAAGAGTGTGGAAGTCTCTGTGTTTTCTGTTGATGAAGGAGGCTGGACCCTTGGATCCCTGAGCCTGGTTATGGTGAAGTAATCTCTATTGTTAATGTTATTTCCCGTTTATCACTCTGTTCCATTATGCTTTGACTTACAGTAGGATAAAACTTTTAGGCAGAGAAATGTATCTTAGAAGCACCTCTAACATGTTTATCCTTCACTGTTTATATGTTTTCTTCTACTGAATATGACAGGGTAGTCTAATAGCTCTCTCAAGTAATCAGTTTGTTTTATTTCAGAAATGGTTAATTCATGTCTGTTAAAGACTGTTTAGGCATTCCCTCTCTCTTTACCACTGAATATTGTATCTGAAATCTCCCTTTGATTATTAATTCTTGTAGTTTGATAGAGGAACTTGTTTCAATCATACCCTCTGATCATTATTGTAATTATTGTGTTAAAGGTCTCTATAATTGCAATCTTAGATGTCTAAGGTGTTCCCTCTTCTTTGAATGAAATTGTACGTTTTTGTTGATTTTAAAACTCTCAAAGGTGGACTTATAGAAGGAAATAGGGTGTTACCCGAATCCTATATTTCATTAAGAGGGTTTTGGTCTACATTTCTCTTTGCCTTTGAGTGATATATTGATTAAGTCCAAGCAATGAGCTTACTGGAGGAAATAGGGCGTTCCGCGAATCCTTTAAGTCATTGTTTAAGTATTTGGTTTGTTTTTCACTCTTGGTCCTCAATGTTCATCCCATTTCACCTATATTATTCAAAATATCCTTGACCAAGTTAGATTTTCCCTTTGGTTTCCCTTCCTTCTCAATCAGAACTTTTTGGACTTTCACATGATTCCATTGCCTAATGGCTTGTAGATTCCCATGCTCTATCTATACCACATGAAACACATTTGTCCAACCAAACAAACAAAACAAATCCTTGTGCTCTATAACTAGCCTAAGACCTTAAATTGAACTTCAAAGATACAATATTCTTTACCTTTATAAAAATATCCCTCTCTGGATCCAAGAGGGCTAGATCCTGAGATCCCAAAGTGGTTTTGATGTTGTCTTGTCTTTTGGATAGCCAATATACCAAAACACAGGAACCCCAACTTAATGGCAATCACGGTGGGACCTATTGAGTTCATAGTTTCCTGAATACTTCTTAAAAAACTCTTTAGGCCCTTAGCTTGACAAAGAACACCTTGTGGACTTATCCCACCACTCACACCAACATAATGGCGATCACGGTGGGACCTATTGAGTCTATAATAGCCTAGCAAACTATTATAAACCCTTTAGTCCTGTAAATATCTAAGAAAATCAGTTATTAAGCCATAGAGTAGACTCTGTTTGTTTTAGCACCTTAGCTAAGTGTAAGATCAGACATAGAACACTCTCATAACCATAAAAATGCACAAAATCCAAAAATATCTTAGATTGGCTTCAAAATAAACATGGTGGTGGAACCATAAAACAATTTTACCTTCACAAAAAGCTAAAATTTTCCACCTGGTGACTCCATTAGCCCCAGTAGGCCTATTACCCATCTAGGTCTCCAAATTTCTTTAGGACTGTGTTAACCAGCCTTGAAGGAATTGAAAAGCCTAGTCCCACATTAGATAAGACATTCTGTGAGGCAAAACTTTCAAACAGTTCCTACAAACTTCAGCCTCCCTAAATTTTTGAAAAACAATTGGCTTCACATAGGATCAACACTAGATCCCATCCAGACCCTAATCCTCCTACAATAGTTGACAATCCAAAGAGAATTTTGTGGCAGACTTCTAGAGCTGGAAAATCAGCTGCTGATAGGAACATTCCAAGAAAAAAATCTCTCCCTGAAAACCTTGTTGTCCTGAAGGATTTACACTTTGACTTACATCGTAATAAGAACATCTTTAGATCCAGATCTCAAATTGATCTAAACCAAGATGATCTTGAAACTGCAGGTTTGCAACAGAGCTCTAGTAGAGAAGTTTCACCTTCTACTCCTCCTGATCCACAACTTCTCCACCACTTTAGCCTCTTTCATAACCAATCTGCTCAAAACTAGTTTGCTGGCCCAAGTTTTTCTTCCACTCCAATCCACACTACCACTGTCCAAAACACTCCACTCTAGCCCACCTTCCCTCTTGTAAATCCACCCACTGTAAATCCACCCTTCTTTCCAGCCATGGAAGCATGGTATGCACCATTAGTGTTACCACAACCTATGGCTCCCTTGCCAAATGACTATCAGTATAAAATTCCCCATTTCACTGGAAAATAATCTACCACAACTCAACAACATGCAGATAGGATGGAAGATGCTTTTGATTATACAGAAATAGAAGATGAGATCATCAAGATGAGAATCTTTGCTCAAATTTTAGGATGAGAAGTAAAGAAATGGTTTAAAGGCCTAACCCCTAATAGCATCGATGATCTTCCCTCTTTGCACCAAAATTTCATAAACAAATGGGAAATCAAAAGAAACCCCCTCTAGATATTAGAAAAATATAAAGGTCTCAAAAGAAATCAGGGGGAGAGCGTTCATGATTACTCCACCAAGTTTAACAGTGTCTACAATGCCCTTCCACCTCACATGAAACCTCCCCAAGGCATGGCCTTAGTGAAATATCCTAAATTTTTTGATGTTGATATGGCCTATCAGCTAAGGGAGAGAGATTATGTAACTCTAGAATACATGCAAAAGGGAGGAGTGAGTGTAGAAGCAAACTTGATTGAAAAAAGAGCTAGGCTAAGGTTAGAGAAGAGGGTAACTTATAAAGATGATTATGCACCCTCAACCTCATCCTCTGATACCAAAATTGACAACCTAGTGAAGGTATGGAGAGAATGCTTGAAAATATAAAATTAAATGATAGAGTGCCACCGAGATAACCTCAAAAAAACCTCCAAAATAGAAACAGAAACCAGAACTTTAGAAGAGAAAACAATCAAGATAAGCAAAGAGATAATGATCAAAAAATTAGGCCACCCTTCCAACAAAACTACGTCGATGAAGAGGAAGAAGGAGAGATTGAAGGGTTGGGAGAAAACCATGTAAACTTGATTGGATCAGACAATGGCGATGATGTTGTCCTCACTGCAGAAGAACAAGGTTTTTTCTCCTCAGAACCAAAGGGAGATACATATGAGGAGTCTGAGGATTATAGATTGGGGTTTGATAATGCAATCATGGAGGTGCAAAAACATTATGATCTAAGAAGAAAAGGGAACGTAGGCAATCCAAATGAAAAAAACACTGGCTCTGCTGTTAGGAAAAAAATAGAAAATCTACCTAAGAAAACAAAAAAAAAACCCATATTTTGACTAAGAAAATAGATTTAAACAAAGAGAAAAGTAACCAGCCAAATGTTGAAGAAAGTTGCCCTAGTACCTATGTTAGTGGCCCTATTAAAATAGCCCAGATTGACAGTCCTAATAAAACTCAGCAAATCAGAATTTCTGAAAGGAATTCAACTAAAAAAACAGATGGAAATACAACAAAATCTATAGTTCCTTTCAGCCTTGAGGGAGAGATTGCGAAGATTAAAATCAACATACCTCTGGTTGAATTAGTGACCCAGGAAGTGTATAAACCAGGTCTTAAAGGCTCTGAATATACACATTGATACTGCTACATTGAACTTGACAGATGACAAGCCAGAGCTGTTGTTTGGTGCTAAAGTTGAAGGAAAATACCAAGAAGGGGATGTGCCTCCCTTCTATGTCAGTCTAAACATACATGACAAAGTTTTACATAATGCCATGCTGGATTCAGGAGAATCACACAACCTTATGCCTAAAGAAATAATGGAAAGCCTAGGCTTAGAGATTACTAGACCATACAAAGACTTGTATTCCTTTGATTCCAGAAGGGTCCAATGCTTGGGGTTGATTAAATATTTGTGTGTTAACTTGTCTCAAATTCCTGTCAAGAATCTTGTAATGGATGTGCTAGTAGCTGAAATTCCCCCGAAATATGGTATGCTCTTATCTAGATCATGGGGAGCTAAGATTCAGGGCACCATTCAAATGGATATGTCTTACGCCACCATACCAGTGTTTGGCCAAACCAGAATATTATATAGGGAAACCCTCATGAAATACATGGTGAGCAGCAAGGACAAACCTCACAACACTCCTATTTATTCCACTCATTCAGATCTAGATTCCTTTATTTTATACAATGAAGATGAAGTCACCCAAAAAAAGGAAGAAAATGAGCAGGACTTTAGTGCACCAGAGCATTCAGAATTGTCTTCCCCTCAACCTATAGATATCTCAACTTCCAGCAACCTAGAGCAACACAAAACATATGATAATGAAACAGAAACACTTTGGAGAATGAGCTTTGATGGCTCTTGCAGCAAAACTAGTGCAGGGGCTGGTGTATGGATACACAACACAAACAAAGGACATGCCTACAAATTAGATTTTTCATGCACTAACAACATTGGAGATAATGAAGCCCTTCTCCTAGGTCTGCGCATACTCAAAGATTTAAAGGCCAAAAGGATATCAGTATAGGGAGATTCCAAGTTAATTATTAGACAAATCAAAGGGGAATATTCAACCAAAAACCCCAGACTCAGAGAATATAGAAACATTGTTTTAGATCTCCTAAAAGCTTTTGAAAAATATGAGCTTATGTTCATACCAAGAGCCCAAAATCACCTGGCAAACGAACTGGCTTTTACTGCTAGTAATTGCCAAATACCACAAACTGATGAGCAGTTCATTATAAAGGTGAAAACCAGACTAGAAGTGCTTGATAAAAGGATCATTGGCAGGTGTTTGATAATGATAAACATATAGAGGATTTCCTGCAGTCAAAAAATGAGTTTTCCACAGCATCACCAAGTTCCGCCATGAAAAATAATGTTTAGATGGGGAACAAATTCCTGAAACAAAGACCTCCTCTCCTATTGATGTAAATCAGTTCGATCATCTTTTCAAAGAAAAATTATCTAATGATCCAAATCAAAGGGACCTCAAAATTCTAGAATGTAAAGGGGATACCATACCCAAAGGCCTTGCCTTATTATAACAACTCTTTTATTTCAATGATGTGGCTAAGGAACCAAAAGCAGAAACCACAGAAACTAATGTGGAAGAGCACAACATAGGCAGCCCAACTGAGCCTAAAATGATTAATTTATCTAGCGCCCTTCCTGCCCACATCAAACAATGATACATAGCACTCTTCAAAGATTTTATAGATGTTTTTGCATGGGACTATAAAGATTTGAAATCTTATGACACCAGCATCATCCAACACAAAATTCCTCTTAAGGAAAATCAGAAACCTTTCAGATGGAAATTAAGAAGGATAAACCCTGTTTTACTGCCTGCAGTAGAAAAGGAAATTAGGAAGATGTATGAGGCAGGGATCATTGTTCCTCTTAGATATTCAGACTGGGTTTCCAATCTAGTATCTGTCAGGAAAAATACAGGGGAGATCAGGTTGTGTATTAACTTCAGGAACCCTAATAGAGCCTCTCCAAAAGATAACTACCCCTTGCCAAAAATGGACCACATTATTCAAAGGGTAGTTGGGTCAAAAAGAATATCATTGTTATATGGGTTCTCGGGTTATAACCAAGTGTTAGTCCTCCCAAGTGATCAGCATAAGACAGCCTTTACCACACCTTGGGGGACATTCATGTATGTCAAAACACCTTTCGGTCTGATGAATGTAGGGTCCACCTTCCAGAGGGCCATGGACATAGCCTTCTCAGAGGACATAGGCTATTTTATAATCATTTACCTTGATGATATTATTGTTTTCTCCAAAACTGATGAAGAACATTTCGAACATTTAAGGAAATTTTTTGAGAAATGCAGAAGATTTGGTTTGTCTGTAAATCCCAAAAGGACACTCTTTGGCCTCCAATAAGGAAAGCTTCTTGGTTATATAATTTCTGAAGAAGGGATCAAGATAGATCCTAAAAGAATTGATGGCATACTGAATATTAGCCACCCTAGGAACCTTAAAGAATTACAATCTTTCATTGGAAAGATTAATTTTTTGAGGAGATTCACTAACATTGCTGAGCTATTAAGAAACATCACTAACATGCTCAGGAAAGAAGGAGGTTTTAAATGGACAATGCAAGCTAAACAATCATTTGAACTGGTAAAGCAAGCCCTTACTCAAGCACCAGTCCTTATCAGTCCTGATTTCACCAAAGATTTCTATATTTTTTCCTTTGCATCTTAACATACAATAGCTGCAGTATTGTTGCAAAATAATAACTTGGGGAAAGAAAAACCTATATCCTTCTTCAATAAAGCCTTAAGAGATGCCCCACTCAAATACAATATCATGGAGAAGCAAGCCTTAGCACTGGTAAAAGAATTAAAGGACTTCAGGGTGTACATTTTACATTCACATATCATTGCATTTGTGCCACACACCGTAGTCAAAGACATTCTAAGTCAGGACCCTGATGGTAAGAGGGGAAAGTGGATTGCCACTATCCTTGAATATTAATTGGAAATTAGGCCTACTAAACTCATCAAGGGACAAGGATTAGTAAAACTCATGGCTGAATCTAATTTCAAAGCTCTAGATATGAATATGGTTGATGCCTTGGAAGAAATAGAAGAGTTCCCAGCCCCATTTACTGAAGAAACATTCATGAATTCTCCATGGTATGCTGATATTATTTATGTGTTGCTTTATTTGAATGCTCCTCCTTCCTTTTCAAAAACAAAAGCCAGATTTTTCAAATAGAAGGCTTTAAATTATTGCATGATAGATGGAGTTTTATATTGGAAAAATGCTATTGGGATATTATTAAAATGTTACTTGAGGTTGATGCAGGAAAAATCATACATGAAATGCCTGAAGGATAATGTGGAGGGAACTTAAATAGGGACACCACGGCAAACAAAATCCTCAGATCATGTTACTATTGGCCCACCCTTTTTCCAGACACCCACAAGCTAGTAACATCTTGCCACAAGTGCCAAATCTTTGATGGTAGAAGAAAAATCTTGCCCCTGCCATTAAAACCCATTAGTGTTGAAGCACCCTTCCAACAATGGGGTTTAGACTTTATAGGGGAAATCCATCCATCTTCCTTAGCCCAGCACAAGTGGATCCTCACAACCGCTGACTATTTTACCAAATGGATAGAGGCCATACCCACTAGGAATGCCACTAATTCTATCATCATTAAATTCCTGGAGACCAATATATTGTCCAGATTTGGCTGTCCTACGAAAATAATCACAAACAATGTTGTTTCCTTTAAATCGAAGAAGATGGTTGATTTTTGCCATAAATATCAGATCACCTTGGGCCACTCCACTGCCTATTACCCCCAAGGGAATGGACTTGCTGAATCCACTAATAAGAGCCTGATCAACATCATCAAGAAGTTATTAGAGCAGAATCAGAAAGCATGGAATAGTAAGCTTGTTCATGCCTTGTGGGCTGACATATTAACCACCAAAAATTCAATCAACATGTACCCTTATCAGCTGGTCTATGGCATGGATGTTGTTTTCCCAACATCCTTGGGATTTCCAGTCATGAAACTCCTTTAGGAAGTCCAAGTTGAAGAAAATGATATGCAGAGAAGGATCAATCAGACCATCCATTTGTAACATAACAGAGAGGAAGTTTACCAGAGAACTCAAGCAATCCAAGAAAACATCAAAAGGAAATTTGAAAAAAGAAATAAAGCAAATGACTTCCAAGCAGGAAATGTGGTTCTCAGATGGGATTCAAGGAGAGAGGAGAAATGAAAACATGGTAAATTTGAAAATCTGTGGAAAGGGCCCTACATTATTCATTCCATAAGAGGGCATAATTCATTTTCCCTGCAATAGCTGAATGGTGAAGAAGTGTTAGGAGGTCCTGTCAATGGTAGGATGCTTAAACACTACTTCTGTCAAGAGTCTTAGGTTCATATTTTTTATCCATTGTACATACCATTTGCATCAAGAAAAATGAAAAGAAAAATACAAAAAAAATAAAAAATAGAAAAGGGGGCAGAAATAAAACAAGAAAGGTATAGCCCCATACCAAAAGAAAGAAAATGTGAAAGTGTGCAAGCTCAAATGCTACTACTTCAAAGAGCACTACTGTCCAATCATACAACCTAATCATGATTGGGTGGATTTCAATTTACTGCTGATAGGATAGTGAAGAAGATATGCCAAACTGTCTAATCTTGGCTTATCAGTAGAACAGATTAGGATAGAAGAAAGAGAGGTTCAAACATGCTGAAAATTTAAACCTAGAATCATAAGAAAATATGGCTCTAATTCTCTCAAAACTTGAGCCAAAGTGAAGAAGAGAACTGGTTCTAACATGCTCAAAACATGAACCAGCAAAGAAAAAGGATACAACTCTAGCAAGATCAAAACCAGAGTTGGAATGAAGAAAAATATGACTCTAAAAAGCTCAAAATCTGAGTCCCAGGAAGAAGGAAGAATGTTTTTTATTTTTAGATCTTTAAACCTTCCAAGTTTTGTTTTAATTTTTGCTATTTTCAATTCATGTGCAACTTGTCTTTATGCCATGGACCCACAGCAAATCAGACAGTATAATCCTGGTGTTAGTATGAATCTTTTGTCAAAAAAATATCACTTTAGCTACGCATAAAAAATAGCCCTAACATCGATTATGGCTGCAAATATCTTTAAATCTGCAATTAGGTGATCCAAATAAAGTTGCACAAATCCAGATCTAAGCATAAAAGATATTAAGCAGTGAAAATAAAATGTCACTCCATGCATCCAACAGACAAGAAAAGAACGATGTATTTGAAAGAATTTTTTATATTAAAAGGGGGCACCTGAGAGGAAAACAAGAAAGGTTTTTGGTTCTCCTCAATGGGATGGGTTCTTCAAAGTCCTCAGCATTTCAGATCTAAAATTTCTCTCTCTTGTTGGTGTAGAAAACCCAGACAAACATAGAACTCAATGGGAGATCACGAGGCAAAAATGGAGAATGGGACCAAGAGTATAGATCTAGAGTGATCTAATGCAATGGAAGGTGAACAATGAATGGGGAAAACCCTTCTATTTATAACAAAATATTAGGGCGATCTAGAACTTGGTGCATGAATAAAATATTATTAATCAAATTCTAGAACCACCCTTTAGGAATATTTTATTATATTTGTTGGAGGGAAAAGGATTTTTAACTTGGGTCAATTCCTTTATTTATAAATAATAAATAAATAAATGATTTATTTATTATTTTAAGGAAATGGTGGGAATATAATTAAATAAATAATGATTTATTTAATTATTTATAAATTATTTAGTCAAATTTAACTAGGAATATTATTTAAACAGGATTTAAATAACTTATTCCTAAGAAATAATCAAATAAATAAGGATTTATTTAATTAATTTCCTTGTTTTGGGTTAAATATGACCAAGGAATATAAACAAATATAGATTTGTTTATTATTTCCTTTTGGGGTTTCCTGTTTAGACCATAAACAACTTAATAAAGGTGTTTTACTAAGTTATTTCACATAGTGAAAGAAATTTTACTTTGGGTAAAATTGGTCTTCCATGATGTACTTGGGTTCATCTAATGATAGTGGGTTAGATGACCAAAAAATGGTGTAACAGATTTCCCCCCAACATACGAGTGTTAGGAGCAAATCGTATGACCGAAGTACGTTGTAAGAACTCAATCACTAGACATCAAGAGGGAAGTCAGAGAGAGAAATGTAAGGTAGTCTAATGTGCTAAAAGACTAGACCCTGAGGAGATGAGACTTACAAGTGCAACAAGTATCTAGTTTATGAAGTGGTACCTATACGAAAGGCGGCGGGGGAGGCATACCTATGCCCGCCGAGACAAAGTACAAAAGAAAAATATGTCCAGTAAACAAGGAACCGAACTATAAAGTACATGCTAGCATAAATACGAGCCAAAAAATAGAATGATGAATCCCACATACATGCCGTGCCTGGAATAACAGCCAGGACTTATACAATAATATTTTAGTACATGTGATACAAATACAACCCAAATTCCCCCTATACTCGGGGAAGGGCTCGCAAAATCTGACTGATACGTGCAAATCGAAAAGGTGCTGCAAGCGGCTGAGGCCGATATAATCAAATGTAAGGAGCTACATCAAAGGCTGAAAATGAAGAATTCATCTGGGCATGTGGGGGGCTACCTGCAGGGCCACCCCCTCACGAGGGTTGAGACATCTCACACACACCCGAGAATCACCAATAGCTGTTGTTGCATCACTGGACCATCGAGTATACAGATCACGATCATGCTGAAAGGAGCTCGAACGAAGGTACACCGCTCTCTAGACTTGGCTTCTGGAGTAAATGAGTTGGTGTCGACAGAAGGAGGTCCGCCATAGGTGAGGTGATGAGGGATCCCCAACTAAGGCACGAGAGAAAATAGTAGAGCGACAAACAGACGGACACTAATGATGATGATGGAATGAGGGATACTGAGTAGCAGATGGATGACTTCCCTTGTTAGAGCATAAAGGGCATGAATGGCTTGGCAGCAACTAACACAATATCATGAGGGATAGGGGACAATGGTACTGAAGGCCATAATGTGCAACACGAGAGAGGGACCAAGCAATGAAGGATGGAGGACTATAGTGGGATACAAAGGGACTCGAAATAGACCCCATGACTGATGATGACTCAACTCAGATGCTCTAACCAAGGGTGACTCGATGGTGCTACCACATAGTGAAGGTCCAATGGGGGACCATAAAAACATGAGTACAATAGGGTATCTCATGACGAAAATCAACACGAACAAAGACAAGTAAGGAGGCAAAGTGGTGCCCCAAGTACAAGTATTGTAGGTGAGAAAATTCGATTTGGAGGAGAGGTGAATAGAACCTTCCTGGACAAAATGGGTCCTGGTGAAGTATGAAAACATGAAAAGCTAACAAATACCCATTTGAGTGCTCGGTGAGAGCTTTCCAATGGTGCAGGCGATGTGTCAAATGGGGCTATGGTTTGGTCGCAGCGGGCGAAAGAAAAAGCAGGGGTTTTCTTCTAATAAGCCATTTTCCCTCCAAATTCACTCATTTTCTTGTGTAGCTGTGGTGAATGAGGAGAGGAGAGAAGGCCCTAAATATTGCAGCGATCGTAGCGGACAAACCGAATGTTGGAATCGAGATCCGTCAGTTGCAGGTAAGAAGCCTAATCCTACTCTTTTTTTTTGATGGATTAAAAGTTCAGATTAGGATCTAAAATCTCAATAACATTCCCTACCTCATCCTTACGGTCGGGTCGCACTTTTTGGGGAAAAAACTGTGACCTGGGACACAGGTTTGGGCCTGAAAATTGCAACCTGGCCCAGTATTTGGCTAAAAAGTGCGACCTGTCAGATGGAGGTGGTTATAGTGCTGTTGTGGGCTAAGATTTAGTTTTTGTGTAATTAAACTAGTTTTACCTATCTGTAGATTGATAAAGATGATGGTTTTGTGTAGATATGGAAAATATACGGATCAAGTGGAGAGATAGAGACTTGGGTACATTACAGACGGAAATCCAAGTGGATCAGGGTGTCCGTCATGCATTGGCCAGGTTTTGGGTTCTGAAATTTGTGGAGAACCCCCTGATGAGAGCTGGGGAGCCCTTATTGGGTTGGATTATCAGTTATTGGGATCCAGATCATGAGGTTTTTATAGTGCAGGGGCACAGGATTGAGCTGATAGTCTAGGATCTGTATTTCTTGACTAGTCTCCCACCATTAGGGATGGTGGGAAATACACAGCCAGTGTTACCGCGTGGGCATAACATCATGGAGTTCGTAGAGCGACATTGTCGACCAGGTGTTCGAGTCAAAGGGACTCGGATATCGATTGGGGATCTAGAGAGGTTGCAGATTTTGGGCATCCAGTCGCTCCATCACATCACTGGAGGGCAAATGATGATTGTAGAAAGTGTGTTGAGTGGGACCTACTATGGGTGGGCCCAGATGATGTTGGTGTCGTTGAAACGACAGTTGTCGCTGTGTAAGCAGCAAGTGAACCATGATTGTGCGTATGGGACTGTATTGTGCTCCTTCTTTTTTGAGAAGATCCCGACCTTGCGACCTCATGTAAAACTACCTCATGGGGGTCCAAGAGAACCCAGGATGCGTCAGTGGGGACGACTACTATGTAGAGGAGGGGGAGGGGCGGTCGCACGAGTGTTCCGACCAGAGTTATTTGCCCATTGGGATCAGATGCCATTGTATATATATGACTATCCCTATAGTGGGATGAGTTATTGGGGAGATCTGGACATGCCGCTTCCGTCTGGTCGAGTATGGGGGCATAATGGTAAGTGACAAGTAACTAATCTGTTATGTGCATTTTAAGGTTTGTGAATAGTATTTATGGTACTGATCCTTATAATTTTTGGAATGCAGATATAGCTCCAGTGAAACTGGCCGAATATATGGGACGACCTGCAGCAGCTTGAACTACAGGTGCTAGTGCGTCGAGGACGACACATAACAAGGATATGGCCGCTCTTTTGGAGGACATTCGTCGTAGATGTGAGGGGCTGCTGACCGGTGTGTCGGAGCGGGGTTGGCAAGATTTAGACGACCAGTACATAGTTTTGGGGTTCCCATGTTTTGGCCAGATTGGCAAGACCAAAAGATGAGACAACATCAGAACCACTTTGGGGACCTAGGATCTAGCCCTCCTGGACTCGGAGAGGGATCTCTCCAATAAAACAAAGAATGATATATCTTTCAAGCTCAAAATGAGATGTTAGGCTAGTTATGAAGCACAAAGGGGGGTTTTAAATGATTTGGTTGGTTGGTTGCTGGGTTGGTCATGAGATCATAGACTGAGAGAGCAATGGGAGAAAAAGGACAAAGCAGCAGGATGTTTTCAGCAAAGACGATAGGTCAAGAAAGTGCCATCCATTGGGCTATGGAGTCATGAAAGGGAATTACTTGCAAAAACTAGCTTAGGCTTTTAGAGGGAAAGTCATCTACACTAAAGGATCTTTTTAGGTAGATGGTGCGATGGAACATTAAGGATTGAAAGTGAAAGAAGGAAAGACACCCAATTTCTGTCTATAGATCAGGTCAGAGGTCATTTAACTCTAGACCTTCTTGGACATACTCATAGGCAACTCTCAAAGGAGGGACAAAGGGGCAGCTTATAGATCAGACCAGAGGTCATTTAACTCCAGGTTAGCTTTAGCATGCTCCAAGGGAAAATAGAGATAAGTTAAACAGAGCCAGGGTCTGTAGATCAGAGAAGCACTTTGAACCTTCAATTCTTTGACACCAGCAAGAGATATTAGAAAGGACAGTTGGTCGCACAAGGATCCTAGTGGACAGGGCTAACTCTGATCACCAGTGTTCCCAAATCTTCCAGCTTAAACCCAACAAGAACATCTAAGAACAGATTCATTTAATTCATAAATCAGCTAGCAGGCAATGACATCCACTACACTGGTTAAATTAACTGAAATCAAGCCTTAGATAACATATACAGCAGAAAAAATTGAAGGCAGGGAGAGTAGAAACATAGGGTACCTAACAAGGGTAAATCCTATGCCAATATTCTGATGCGAGCCCAGAAGAACAATGAACAACATGAAAATGTAATTAAATGATAAGATAAGAGAAACATCACCCGTAGTAATTGACCAAGATCCAAAGAAATGTGCTTGATTAATTGATGCAAAACCAGTCACATACACTGAGCTCAATAGCTGTTACAGTCCAAATGTTTTCCTCCCAGCCTAATACATTACAAACTACTCTGCTACTTTCTCCCAAAACTGTTCTAACAGTCAAAACTGAATCCCTCTAACTACAATCGGCAACAACCGAACAACAACCTTTACAATATGTTCTTGAGGATTCTTATAGGAGAAAAGAATAACATGAGTAGATGTAAACTTAAATCCAGCATTAAATTCTGAAGCAACAAGGAGGGTTGAGGCTCCATTCAGTTTAAATTCTGGGCATTTATCTCTGGTACTCGTTGGATGATGGAGTGGTCTTCGTCAAGTTTCCATTTACTCTAGGTATGTCTCTAGTGTACTGAACAAAATGCAACACCATGATGCTAGGGTTTGCCATACTAATGCGTCTGATGGCGTAGGACTACTGTCAGGGCGAAAATCTTCACTTGGACATAATGTAGACTGGAACAATAATGTGTACCATGTCCTTTCATGGAAGAACATACTGCTGATATGGAAACCCTAATAGTATGGTTTTCTGTGCATTGGACCTTTTGAGCGATCCACGGGGTCTTTGATTCTGGTACCACGCCTTTGAATAATTGGATTAAGGCTTATAATTTGCAATTACAGGCCTTAAATGCTCTATTTTTCCACTCATACTCTTTGTCGCTTTCTCGTTTTCCTCTGACTACGAAATCTGTGCTTTAATGGCACCGGAGAGATTTGACAGAGTTTTAGCTGCATTCTTTGAATGCACATCCTGTCACGGCTCCTTCCCAAGCTTTCTTCATAAATTCAACCCCTGAAAATGGTCTTTTCTTGTGTTATGTGCCACTGCAATAGTGACTGTGGACCACGGTGGTTTTCACCACCCGAAAACCTGCAAAACACGAAAAATTGTTAAGAAAACCATGCATGGAGGTGGTGGATGCAACGTGGATGACGAGAATGGCCATGCAGACTGGTTAAATGGCGGAATAGTGTGGGATTACGGTGGAAATGCAGTGGGAGGCTTGTAGAATGGTGGTGCAGTGGGAAAATGCAGTTGGAGGGTGGTGAGAGCAGAAATTTTAATGTAAAACATTAAAACTTGACCTTTGAATGAATATATATACAGGGATGGGCGAAAGATGTGATGGGACACATGGAATGGTGATGTGGCGCGCGTGCGAATAAATCTGGACCGTCTGATCTCGGGAGGAGATCGATGGCTGAATCTATAGTGGAGGGCAATGGATGGTGGGCCAGGGGTACATATACCTTGGGTTATCCACCGTGTAACTTCGGGGTGCGATGACCATTGGATGGGCGATCGCAGATCGAATGGTTTATATGCATATCGCGCCGAGTCGAATGTTGAACGTTAACGCGCAATGGGGGGGCGGTTTTTGAACAATGTCAGAGCCACGTGTCGGGCGGTGAGTGGAATCGCTCTGAAAATAAAAATACCGCCCACCTCCGAAAGGCGGTGCGATAGAAACTGGCGGTTTTCGAATGGGTGCGGCTGCGGGGACCACCAGGCAGATGAAATACGGACCGTTGATCTGCAGACTGAATGGACGGTTGAGATGCGATCGGAGGGGCGAAAGGGGGAGCGACGGGCTAATTGCGAAACAACGCTGACCGTCATATCTTACACAGATCGACGGCTGAGATTATTTCAAGGGCTGACAGACATGTTCACCATCGCATCAGAACTTTTGTATTTACAAAGGATAAGGGCACATGTGAAACCCTCGATTGCGATAAGCGTTTTATGACTAGCGCTTGGTCTTAGCGCTCATGTGCATGGAGGGGAAGGGTTTTAGGGGGCTAGTCGAAGGGGGATAGGCCTGCATGTATGGAAAACATGGTTTTTTGGCCCATTTTTAGTGAGATTCAAGGCCAGGGAAGGGTAACGGTAGAGGCAATAAGGTTTTTTAAAGGTTTGGAGAGGGGAAAGAAAGTGGCTTAGAAGGTTTAAGGGGAATTTGGGGATATTTTAGGAGGTAAAATGGGGGACTTTAACAAAGGGGAAAAAGGGTTGAAAAAGGGACATTTTGCAGGGACACAAGGGATAAATGTAGGCCCTTTGGAGCACAATTTTTTGAAATCAGAGAGGCTTTATAATGGGAATTAGTAGAGTGGATTTATCAAAGGGAAAAAGGCACAAAGAGGCTTCAAGGATGATGTGTTTTAAGAGGAAATGCATTCCTTGAAGGCTCAAAAACATTTAGCCCCCTGTTTGCTTGTCAAAATTTTATGGGGGGCTAACACATAGAGCTATGTATTGGGCTACCCTCCGAATGGCGAGGTATCATGCAACGCATGGCGATGGCTGGTCAGACTGTGCGTGATCTACGAGATGGAGGTTGGAAAACCCTGACAGAAGCTTCAGACAAACCCAGAAAAATTGCTAGAAAATTGCAAACAAAAGGGAAGGTCGCAGGTTCTGACCTGTTTTCAGTCCAGGTCATAGTTTTGGGGCAGAAAAGTGTGCCCTCCAGTCCAAGTCGCAGTTTTTGGGCTGATAAGTATGACCTACAGATCTAGGTCTCTTAGCGGCAGATTTCAGAAAAAAATTTCATCTCAGTTGTGGCTGATGTTTGTCACCTGCGCAATAGGGCTAGAAACACACGGAAGTTAAAAATATTGATGTTTGAGGGTTTTAGAGGTGAAAAACACCATAAAAATAGGAAAACAAAAAATTGAAGAGAAACCCTAGGGTCTGAAATAGTTGGATATGCAGGAATATATAAAACGACAGCGGTCGCAAAAGAAAAATCATGTGGAGTCGCCAATTGTTAGTATGAATCTTTCGTCAGAAAAAGATCACTTTAGCTACACATAACAAATAGCCCTAACATTGATTATGGCTGCCAATATCTTTAAATATGCAGTTAGGTAATCCATATCTAAGCATAAAAGATACTAAGCAGTGAAAATAAAATGTCACTCCATGTATCCAACAGACAAGACAAGAACGATGTATTTGAAAGAATTTTTTATATTAAAAGGGGGCACCTGAGAGGAAAACAAGAAAGGTGTTTTCCGGTTCTCCTCAATGGGATGGGTTCTTGAAAGTCCTCAGCATTTTAGATCTAAAATTTCTCTCTCTTGTTGGTGTAGAAAACCCAGACAAACATAGAACTCAATGGGAGCTCACAAGGCAAAAATGGAGAATGTGACCAAGAGTATAGATCCAGAGTGATCTAATGCAATGGAAGGTGACCAATGAATGGGGAAAACGCTTCTATTTATAACAAAATATTAGGGTGATCTAGAACTTGGTGCATGAATAAAATATTATTAATCAAATTCTAGAACCACCCTTTAGGAATATTTTATTATATTTGTTGGAGGGAAAAGGATTTTTGACTTGGGTCAATTCCTTTACTTATAAATAATAAATAAATTTATGATTTATTTACTATTTTAAGGAAATGGTGGGAATATAATTAAATAAATAATGATTTATTTAATTATTTATAAATGATTTAGTCAAATTTATCTAGGAATATTATTTAAATAGGATTTAAATAACTTATTCCTAGGAAATAATCAAATAAATAAGGATTTATTGAATTTATTTCCTTGTTTTGGGTTAAATATGACCAGGGGATATAAAAAATATAGATTTGTTTATTATTTCCTTTTGGGATTTCCTGTTTAGACCATAAACAACTTAATAAAGGTGTTTTACTAAGTTATTTCACATAGTGAAAGCAATTTTACTTTGGGTAAAATTGGTCTTCCATGGTGTACTTGGGTTCATCTAATGATAGTAGGTTAGATGACTAGAAAATGGTGTAACACCTGCTTTGACTGTCTTTTTCAATTTCTGTCTTAGAATGTAGAGAATGAAAATCTGTCAGACTGTTTAATCCTGACAGATATTAGATTAGGTAGAGAAGCTTATGAGTTCAACTGCTTAATCTGAACTCATGGAGAAATAAGGGTAGCATTATATAGGTTTATTTTTCTTTTTGCAAAATGAAATTTTGAAAAATATTTTGCCAGCCCAAGTGCACTCAAAAGAAGAAGAAAAAATGCTAGGATAGTAGGAAATGGGTCAGTAGAGATGTTGCTTTGAAGAATGACAGTTTTTTTCAGGTTGCTGCAAAGGTTATCAGATCAAAAGAAGACCAATCAAGGAAAGAAAGACTTATGCCCAATGGAAAGGCACTAATCTGGTAAATATAGAGATTACTGAGGTTCTAGACACCTAAAGGGAAAGTTTTCCCCCCATAAGTGGAGCCACTGTTAGCCACCTATAAATTCTGTTGTACCAAAAAGGTGGCTAAATTTGTGACCAAGCCTTCAAGAGATATATTTTCGATGAAAATCCATCATCCTTGAAGTCTTATTATTGTCCTATCCTGGAGGTTCATCTTCACTATTGTTTCCATCTTAAATCCATGCTGATTCACCAAAGAAAGTTGTTCTAAAAAAGGCCTCCATTTTCTCCATTTCACCCCCAAAAAATTCCCCATTTTCATCCTTATTCCCTTCATGAAAACCCTCTATAAACCTTCATTTTAACCTGCAAAATCATCAAAATCCCCTTTTTAAACCTTATATTTCTCCTTATTTGGTTTGAAAATCCCTTATTCCATCTATCAGAACCTCCGAAATCTTCGAAAAACCCTTCAAAATCCTCAAAAATCTTCATTGTCTCACTTAGGGCTTAAGCCCCTTTTGGCTTAGCCCTTAGCCCTTTTCTCCGCATGTAACCCAGAGCCATAGCCAGGTGCTAATCCCTTATTGCTAATTGCAATCAGAGTCTTCACCTTTCCCAAATTTTCCTTTATTTTTCTAATCTTCCAATGCGATGAGCCCTTTCTCCTCCTGGCCTCCAATTTAACCTCCACCGTCGATCAGGTTAAGTCTAACAGCCCGTGCTCATCGTATCGCAAATATTCATCCCATTAGAATCGAAAATCACAAATTCCATTTATCCTTTCCCTTTTCCTCTTCCGATGTCGATCCTCCAATTTAATCTCGGTCGTTGAAATCCACAAGAACCAACGGCCTAGATTCGATCGCGCTTCGCTCACAGCCCCCTCCATCGCATCTGCCAATTTAATCTAGACCGTTGAATCCACAAGAACCAACTGCCCGGATTCAATCACGCTTCGCTCATAGGCCCTCCATCATTACACCCTCTGATCAATCCTGACCGTTGATCTCCCCCTTGATCCAACGGCCAGCGCTCAATCGCACATCGCAAACTCAAAAACCCTAGTGCTTTGGCCTCTTTCCTTTTCTCTTATGTGATTTAATCCCAGCCGTTCATTCTTCCAAATCTAACGGTTCACGCTTCATCGCATCGCGCTCATCCCTCATGCAATCCTCCACCCTCCCAACCTCTGATTAAATCTTTGCCATTGATCAAGTTTGATCGGACGGTCCACATTACTCCCGCTCTTCAAACCCTACCTGTCTCATTCTTCCCCATCGACAGATCTCGACCGTCGATTCCCACGATCCGACGGCTCACATTGACCTTAGCAATGGACCCCACCTCCTTTTCGCCCATGCATCTAACCCACTATCACATTTTTTCTGCACCGTCAGATCAACACATCACGATCCGACGACTGACATCTGTTTTCGCAAAATGTTTATGCCCAAGAGTTAATACCCAAAAATTTTCCGAAACCGGTGGTTTTCAAAGGGACACACGTGAAACGTTGTGTCCTATCGCATTTTTTTCTAGGAAAACCACTTACCACCCAAACGCAATGCGAAAACCACTTCTGGTTTTCCGCCAAACCGCCGACCCTCCGAAATGTTGATTTCACGTTTAATCATAGCCGTCGATATCTGATATTGAACGACCCACATTACATCACGACCTCTTTCATTTGCTTGTCATCTATTCTCCTGATCCCACCACCAAACGCCCCTGTTTCCTCTCATTTTTTCCTTTTTCCTATGTATTTTCCCAGGCATTAACTTTTACATTTTAACACTAAAAGTCATCTTTTGTGCCTACTCAATCTAAACCCTGGTTTCGTGGTGTTGCGCCATGATACCTTTCTCCGCTGATAACGCCTTCTCTGCACTCTCTCCTCCACCTCTGCTAAAGCCTTATGAAGCATTTTTAAGCCCCCGCGCAGGATTTCATAACATGTTTGTCATATGATTGCAGGTTTTCATGGCTGACGAAGCATGAATTTCCTCCACATTCACTTGAGGTGACACAGAGGCTCCGATAATTATCTCAGGGTCGAAAATCAAAGTCAGAGGGAAATAAAGCAAAAATATGAGGTTGTATCAATCAATAGATCAGATCCATGAACCCTCAGTGACCCCCAGCTCAGCGAAACCCTTCGCCTGTACACAGAACACTCAAAGGGATGATGATCACATATCCAGTGGCGGAAGACATGGCATAGAAATTAACAAAGCCTTTGAAGACATCATTACAGAAGCAGTTTGAGCAATTAGCAAAGTTAAAACATAAAAAGAGCCAAAACAGGTTAAATTACAGAGGAACGGAGTAGTTATTGGTGCAGAACGTTGACTGACACAGACAATATCCCACCTCCATGCGCAAATGCCTGTCAAGAAGTTATTACATCAAAGGAAACTACTTCAAACTATCAGAAGCAGTTATTTAGAGGTATGGGAGTCCTCAAGGCCCATTCTTCCTCTTAACTCACCCCAGAAGAGATAACAGTACCACTGCAGGCAATGTTTTCTTCTAAAGGACACCCTGTAGGGTAATTTCTGTCATATCAAAATGGCTTCAACAAGCTACTAAGTCACTGAGTCTGTCTAGGATTTAATGTAATGTTTATGACATGGAATAGGGCACTCGAATACACTTCTCCTATCTCTGATGTTCATTAAAGCTTTCTTCACCTACTTTTCCTTAGTTTTCCTATAAAGACTCTTCGAAGTCTCATTGTAAAGGGTTGGCATTTTGTGAATTATAAAGTAATACATATTGCTGCTTTGAAGAAGCATTGGTGTTCTGAAAGAGTGTGGAAGTCTCTTTGTTTTCTATTGATGAAGGAGGCTAGACCATTGGATCCCTGAGCCTAGTTATGGTGAATTAATCTCTATTGTTAATGTTATTTCCCGTTTATCACTTCGTTCCGTTATGTTTTAACTTACTTGCAAAGATATGTATCTTAGAAACACCTCTGACATGTTTATCCTTCACTGTTTATATGTTTTCTGCTACTGAATATGACAGGGTAGTCTAATAGCTCTCTCTGTTAAACACCATGTTAAGGCACACACATGGTGTATGAGGAAGATAACACACACACAAGAGACTCAACACACAATGAAGGATAAGCGTGAGGCTTTCTTATTTTCCATTATACAAAGATGTACATTTATAGTACAATGGTGTGACTCTTGGTTTCACATTCCAAGGTCACTTGGACTCCATTGTGACTTTTCATATTCCACACCTACCCATGAGGATTAGGTGTTCCAACATCCCCCCTTAATCCGAAGGGGTATGTGTGAGTCCAAGAAAAGAGTTGTAATACAAATCTGCAAAGTATGCATGGCAGCACTTGGCCGAATCAACTCTCTGAAATGTTGGAAAAAAGAGGTGGTTTTAGGATGACCACAAACACTGGAACGCAATACATGTTGCAGTTCCCGGAACTCTTCCAAAACTGGCAAGAAGCTGAAGGCTTCTGCTAGAGGAATTGTCCCTCATAAAAAAGGGAGACCTTCTACCTAAAAGAGTGAGGTCTACTACTCATGTGTTTTGTGCTGTCCACCTTCCAAAGATGATGGCTTAGGTTATCCACCAAACCGAAAATGATGGTTTTAGGTTATCCACCAACCGACAGGTATGCTCATGGGCATCCGTATCTCCGGCTACATCTCCGAATCCGGAATGACGAATTGTGGCCTGTGCTCGCTTGAACACTGCTGGCTACAACTCTAAACATGGAATGAGAGATTGTGGCTCAGGCTCGCTTGATCTGATGTCGAAGCTTGTACATGACCACCATTTTCCCCCCTGTCAGGGACAAGGTGAGATGATGGCGAAAACTCAACTGCAAGTTTGCTCAATATTCGTGAACAAGTTCTAACATGTGTCGTAAACATCTTCTTGCCTGTTGATGCCCATTGCTAAGAAGCGATCCATCCAAGATGAATCTTGGTTCTTGCAGGAGGCTTGTGTCTGAAGCATCTATCTGAAGAATGGGTGTGTCGACCACAGTGCTTACATGGATGAAGATCAAAACAGTGATCTTTCATATGGCCAACTCGATCACAGTGTTGGCATTTTTCAATCTATTGTTGTTGTGGAACAGGATCTGGAACAGTTGCAGGTGAACTGTCATACAGGAATCCGGCACTCTAAAATATGATGGGCTTGGTGTAGTCTGGAATATGAAAGGAGACATCCTTGTCATATCCAAGACCAGTTCGGTGCTTGTTGTGGACAAGATCTTCCCAAGGTCTGTTGATGGGCTTAGGAAGTGCAGGTTGAAATGCTGCATCTGCATGAAAATCTGCTCTAGTGCAAGGAACTTTGCTGAGTTGCTGCTGATGGGAGTCTTTCACAATCTTCTGAACAGAAACAGGTTCAGAATGGTGACTCTTTTGCTGAAGTTCGTCTTGTTGGAGCTGAGATTCCAACTGCAAAAACTCAATCTTTTCTTGTGCATCTTGTAAACAAGTTTGAATGTTACAAAGAGCATCCTTGCTCATTTTTATCACATCATCAACATTTGAATGAATGAGGTCATTCAACAACTTTAATGCCTCATTGATTTTAGCCATTTCAACAACTTAGGCTCAAAAATGAAAAGGTGTCGGCTTCAACCGAAAATGCACCCGTTTACAATGATTCAACAAGAAATACAAATGATTCAAAAGAATTTCCAACTATGGAAATCTCAAGTACAAAATCTGCTCCTCAAATGATGGAGGGAAATCAACAATGACTTGCATCAACAACTCAATTCACTGATTCCAACTATGAATGAAGAGGAAAATTCCACTCAAAATACAGTGTTAGCTCAATACATATCTCTGCAAAATATTTGTAAAGGTGTAGCTGAAAACACGTGCAAGAATCTTTTTATGGCCGCTGAATTTTCTTCTTCAAATAGCTGTTTTGCAATGATGGCAAACTTGTCTTCAAATGTCAATTTCAAAAAATCACCCTTATGTCAATGTCAAATCATAGAATGTAAATCTGCAATGTATTCAATCCATCTGCTCATGTGTCATTTCCTTTTATTTCGGTTGTTCATACTCTCTCTCTTCCTCTCTTTCTGCTCTTCCTCTCCCTCTGCTGTTTTTTTTTTTTTTTTTTGTAATTAAAAATTAATTAAAAAAATGGGAATAATTAAAAATGGGAGGAAAATGAAAATTTTAAAAGAGGTGGGAGAGTGGAGAGTTTAAAAACTAAGGGAAATGAATTATATAAAAATGGGATTAGATATAAATGGGAATGGAGGGAATTTTAATGAAATTAAAAGGTGAATTAATTATAAATGGAATTAATTTAGTGGAAGGGGAAGGAAATTTATTTTTTATATATATATATTTTTAAATTTAAAAAAGGGAATAATAAGACATGGGAGAGGGAATTAATTTAAAAGGGGAAAGGGGGAATATTTTAAAATAGGGAGGGAAAAAATTTAAAAAAAAGAGAGGGGTGGTAATATTTGGAGGGGGTATTTATATGGGGAGATGATTTTAAAAAATTAAAAAGTGGGACATATCTTGCGTTAAGGAGGGAGGAGTTTTTATAAAAATTAAAATTTTAAAAATCGATTTGTGATGGGAGGCCAAAAGGCCGTGGGAACGTAGGGAGGAATGTTGAGTGTAGAGGGAGTAGATATGTAGTGGGAGGTGAATTAATACAAAAAATTTAATAGAAATGAAATGGGGGAGCGATGGGGTGGGATAGCGTATGCAGGTAGAAGCGTTGGATAGGCGGAGTAACCGAGAGGAGTGAGGCTTGAGGGCCATAGAGGGAGTCGTATGGCGTAGGTGAAGGGTCAAGGATAGCGCACATCTACGAGAGAGAGGGGACAGCGGGAGCATTGGGAAGAGGTAGGAAGGTGGAGATAAGGCGGAGTTGTATGGCGGGTGGGGCGTTTGAAGGGAGTTTCTGTGTGAGTTTAGGGTGTATTTGATGCAGTAGCAGATCAAGTGGTGCGGGAAGGCGTAGAACAGAGGCGTAGGGAGCGTAAGGGAGAGTTGAACATTGAAGCGCGTGGGCAGAGGGGATAGGAGGGGCGGGGTCGTAGCAGAAGGTGAGGGGGCGGCTAATATGTAGAGGGCCGCGGGTAGGGAGTGTGTGGGTGCAGCACTGTAGGTGCAGGGTTGAGATGGGGCCGAGAGGCCAAGAAGAGAATTTTTTTTTTTTTCTTTGTTTGTTTGTTTGTTTTTTTTTATGTTTTAATTAATAAATCAGCAGAGTAGAATAGCAGAGACTGAGAAATTAACTTTAAAACAACAGTAGAATTTCCAGATATTGCAGAGAAAACTCAGAAAATTTTCTTCAAAAACCCAGAATTTTTCTTCAAGAAATTGCAGAGGGCCATATAGCAGCAGAAAATTGCAGGGATGATGAAATCTTCAGCAAAACTCAGAATTATTTTCCATTAAAAACCAGAAACTTCTTCTTCAGAAACCCAATTTTAAATAGTATCCAGCAGCTCTTCAAATGCAGAATTTAAAATGCAGAGATTGCAGGAAAACATTAGAATTTAGAAAACCTTCTGATGTGCTTCTTCAACACCACTGCTGCTCTTCTTCAAAGTCAATTTCTGAATGCTGCCACGGATTTTGAATGTTGCTGCTTCTCAAAACACTTTTGAATGGCGACAAAAAAACTGCTGCAGAAACTCTCTAAATGCTGCAAAAATGCAGATAAGCACAGACCATAAACACAAGTGGCTCACTCAATTTGGAGCAGGGCCAGCAATCGCCCGCTCTGATACCATGTTAAACACCATGTTAAGGCACACACATGGTGTATGAGGAAGATAACACACACACAAGAGACTCAACACACAATGAAGGATAAGCGTGAGGCTTTCTTATTTTCCATTATACAAAGATGTACATTTATAGTACAATGGTGTGACCCTTGGTTTCACATTCCAAGGTCACTTGGAATCCATTGTGACTTTTCGCATTCCACACCTACCCATGTAGGATTAGGTGTTCCAACACTCTCAAGTAATCAGTTTGTTTTATTTCAGAAATGGTTAATTCATGTGTGTTAAAGACTGTTTAGGTGTTCCCTCTCTATTTAACACTGAATATTGTATTTGAAATATCCCTTTGATTATTAATGCTTGCAGTTTGATAGAAGAACTTGTTTCAATCATACCCTCTGATCATTATTGTAATTATTGTGTTAAAGGTCCCTATAATTGCAATCTTAGATGTCTAAGGCATTCCCTCTTCTTTGAATGCAATTGTATGTTTTTGTTGATTTAAAACTCTCAAAGGTGGACTTATAGGAGGAAATAGGGCGTTCCCCGAATCCTATATTTCATTAAGAGGGTTTTGGTCTGCATTTCTCTTTGCCTTTGAGTGATATATTGATTAATTCCAAGCAGTGATCTTACTGGAGGAAATAGGGCGTTCCCCGAATCCTTTAAGTCATTGTGTAAGGATTTGGTTTGTTTTTTACTCTTGGTCCTTAATGTTCATCCCATTTCACCTATATTATTCAAAATATCCTTGACCAAGTTAGATTTGCCCTTTGGTTTTCCTTCCTTCTCAATCAGAACTTTTTGTACTTTCACATGACTCCATTGCCCAATGGCTTGTAGATTCCCATGCTCTATCTATACCACATGAAACACATTTTTCCAACCAAACAAACAAAACAAATCCTTGTGCTCTATAACTAGCCTAAGACCTTAAATTTAACTTCAAAAATACATTATTCTTTACCTTTATAGAAATATCCCTCTCTGGATCGAGGAGGGCTAGATCTTGAGATCCCAAAGAGGTTTTGATGTTGTCTTGTATTTTGGATAGCCAATCTACCAAAACACAGGAACCCCAACACCTTCTTCTCAAAATCATCAAGAAATAATTTAACATCCCAGTGCCATCATAATAGGGAAATTCATGCATCTCTGATGTGATGCAGCGAAGTGATGAGGGAATTATATTACACTGCTTAATAGAAAATTCATGCAATCAATTCTACCAATTATCCAATTTTTCTTTGGAGTTTGAAACACAAGATCTATCGCACTCCCAACTTATCCTTCTATCAGTGCTCATATTGATCCAATATTCATCTTGCGTAGTGATCTTATAGATGTTGTTGATATCACCATATTCATTTTGAACTGGTTCTAAATATTGTGCTCCTTCAGAGGGGTCCAAAGGAAAAATGACCATGTTACCATTATTCTCGAATACCATCTTCTTGCTTTTTATGTTGATTATGGCATCCATATCATAAGCCCAATAAAATCCAAGTCTGATAACACACTTGCACCATTAATGTCTACCACAAAGCTATGCAATCGATCCATAGGATTAATTTTCTGTTGTTGAATCGATGACCACTTCAACTTTGGTCATCCCATTTATTCCCATGTATGCTTTAGAAAAACATTTGCATCTGATCTTAGGTCAAGAATGACTTGGTCCATTTCATAATCTCCTATCTTCGTAGTTAACCACATTTATTTGATGGTTCTCTTCTTATTTTTGTATACCTTATTCACTGTGTGTTGTTCAGGTTGGGGTTCTTCCTTTCCAGCGCAATTTTCAATCAACTCCTGCAATCCTTCCACAAATTTTTGTTCCCTTAAAAACTTTATACATGTCTACAAAAATGACTTCATAATAGATGGATCAACCTCCTTTTTTCGGTAATCTCCTTGGGTTTATTCTTCTTCGGAATTAACTGCCTCTGCGATGTCGATGTCGAAGCTCCATGATGTATAAAAAATTTCTTCACTTCCATGAAGGTTTCTCTTTCTCGCTATACATCAAAACCATTATTCTTTTCTCTAGCTTTTCAGACCCATGTATCCTCCATATGCTTCTTTCTTTCCGCTTTGCCTTATCCAATACTTACATTAATTTGCGTCACTATGTTGACACTTAAATCCTCTTAGCGTGGTTCAGCTCTCATCATTTGTATGTTCTGGGCAGACTCATGATTGTTCTTTTCTTGCATTTTAGCCCATAATGTAGGACAATATTCTATTTCATGATCAAATGCACGACAATACTTACAAGATATAGCAACAGGATTCTGAAAATCCCTGTCGAAATGTCTAGGCTGACTGAAATTATAACATATGATCTGTCTGCGACCTCATCTAACATTTCTCCTTGACCACGCCCTCGGCCTTGGAAACCTCTACGCATTGTTGGCGATCCCGGATCTTCGCGTCCTTCGACTTGCATTATTTATGCCCCATGATGCTACTACATTGTTAGATCATAGCTTCGAGAGTTCCTTTCATCATGTCTCGCCGAGCTACAAAATGTATAGAACAATTTCTTCAGTGACTAGATATACTTTTGCAACAAATGAAACTAGTATGTGGGGTGCTTGCCTGCAACTTGACATATGCTACACTAGAAATTTGGTTCAATACTTGGTCCAGCACCTAGCCCAAGCTTCATTGGACTTAGCATCCCAGGGCTCAAGTACTCTTTAAAAATAGGACATTGATCTTTACAGTGGCCCTTTGCTTTGCACTTTAGGCACCAAAATTATAAAAATATGTCAGACCAAACCTCTTTTCCATTCTTTAAGTCCTGTAGTTCCATATGTAATCTTGCCAACTGGGTATGGATTTGTTGAATCCCTATGTTGGTATCCACTACCGATGAAGCTTCTAGTTTCATCGTGATCTCTAATGCTTCTACTTGGGTTGTGATTTTCTGTTGCGACAGTGGTAATCTAAAATGTGGCAATAGTGAAACTATAAACCACTCGTTGTGTTGCTCATCAAGGATCTCGAAGCTTAATTGAATTAGACACATCTTCATCCTTTGATCTACTTCCCACACTATTTTAGTGACTAATTACTTGATCTCTTTTATCTTCGTAATACATTCTGACTGTGATTTCGGCTTCCTAAATTCATCATTCAACGCAAGCTTTGTCTGATCTAATGTGGCATTCTGGCTCATCGTGGGGTACTTCATATAACAATACAGGGCTCTACCTTGCAACCCTATGACCAAGTTCTATTTCTTCATATTCTCATTGTTGATGTTCAACAATCTCCACACTGCTTCTACAACAAACCAAAATTTCTCGGGATCATCTAATCCCAGGCCTTTAAACATAACCATCTTCATTATCTAAGCCATGTTAAATGAGGGAGGTGGAGGTGGTGGAACAATATGGGGATGGGTTATGATGGGAGTGTAGGTTTTGGGAATCCCAACAACTCCCTGATGATATCCAAATTATATCGATGTACTTCTAGGGGTCGTAGGGTTGCTTTCTCCTTCTTCAATTTCAAACCCAAATAATGGACTGTACTCATTTTCAATGTAATTATCATTATCTACCCTAAATATCTTACTGATTCTCATAGTTATAGTTTTTCTTCCTCCGAACATCAATCATATTGCAGTCGCATGACACCCTTTTCACACAATAGCATCTTATTCCAGAGCTTTAACAAGTTTATGTACTTATCTCACTAGCCTTTGAGAAATATGTGCTCGACTTCGCTGTAGGACACAGATGTATTGATCGCGAACTCAATAATAAATCCTCCAAGAATACTATTGTTGGGCCGTGAATACGACCACTTTTTAACACTTATTTCATCCATTTTTACTCTTCTTTATCATGTCATTTATTATAATTTATCATATAAATCCATTTTATAATGATTTATGTTCTTATGGATGAATATTATTTCTTCTCCTTTATTTTTAATAAATTGATGATTATTATGCATAATTTTATCAATAATAGTTTATTAATATATTTTGTAATATCACTAACCATTTTAGCCTCCAAGATATTTTCCAGACTGCAGATTTGATTTCCAAATCATCATGAAATATTCCAACTGAGAAATTCGCTGGAATAAGAAGTGACAGTTTTGTGGTTAAGATTCTGACCAAATGAAGAAGAATATGGAAACTTTGAAACATGGCTTTAGTCCAGAACGGGCCCGATTAACTTTAACAAAGAACGGTTTGCCCAAATTCGGCCTGTATTGAGAGAAACGCAGGGTTCTTTGAGCACGATTTTCTTAGATTTGTTGTTGCGGCCGTCCTCCAAATCTCAACTGCAAAGCCAAATTCGCCTTGCTCTTGTTGAAAATTGTTGGAAATGTATTTTTTGGTTGATCAAGTTGTTAGGAACAATCCAATATTGTTATGGGAGATCATATTTTCTATTTAATTTCTCCTTTTTCTAAATATAAAAGGAGAACATGTATTGTGTATTGGGGAGGATGGAGAACAATGGATGATTATTGAATTCCCTTTGTAACACTGTAATTCCTTGACTCTTGTGAGCAAAGATCAACTGATGTAAAATCTATTCATCTTTGATTTATACAAAGAGGAGTTTTCATTCCATTTCTCAAGCTCTACAGTAGCACAGCGGTGCTTTCACCGGTGGTTGAGGGTCCGACCCTGGTGGAGCGATCCGTTGTTTGTATTTCTATTCTTTTATTTCTATTGTGTGATAATTGCATTTAGACTTATTACGATTACAAATTTATTTGATTGCTGTTGGATTGAATTCGGATTTGATGTATACGTTAATGAATTGCACTGCTATTCTATCTTAGCAAGGATTGTATTTACTATTTCATTCATCTTGCTATCTTTTATAAAGTGTTGATGTTCCATTGATTTATGATTCATTCCAATGAAATATTTCATAGTCTTGGTTGTCAATAAGATTGGAGCATTGAGATTAGTTGCCTAATTGCCTTAGAATTAGAATCACTGTTCATATTACTGTTCCTTTCCAGATTTTGTTCCTTTCAGTTATTTTCATTAGCACGAAGATTAAGTTTGCTTTCATTTCGATTGCTTTAAGATCACCAATTGTAGAGGACACTGGTTATTGCTTCCAAGTTCCCAGATTGGTTATCTTGCATCGATTTCTAAGGGAAGGAGTTATTGCTACTGTATCCCTGATCGATGTTTTGCAGATTGGTTTAATTAAGATTTTAGAGCATTTGAGTTTATGTTGTTGCAGTTATATTTCTTTTTCAATCGTCTGTTTACTTTTTCATTTGAAACATTGTACTACGTATTGCAAGGCATTACTCTTGGATAAATTGCTGCCTCAGGCTGAGTACACTCTTGAAATAAAAATTCGCTCCCGGATTGATAATTAATGTGAGATAAATAGGCGTTAAAAAGACACCTTTCATGCCTCAACATTTTGGTGATGTTGCCAGGGAGAGTGTATGTCATTTAGAAAGAGTGATGCATATTTATTTTTTTCTGCTTGGGAAGAATTGGGTATTAAAGACGGAAGGTAAGAACCTGCGCACCGAGCAAGAAACACACTTGTTCACTGGCCCGCTTCACAGCAGAATTGAGTGAAAGCTTAAGGTATAAATGAATGCTTGCGTTTTTTTTTAATTTTAGAGGTAGGAATTAAAAAAAAAAAAACTTGTAATTCCACTCGAGTGGTGATGTAAGCACCACCCATTTCACTAACCAATTGACAGGAACATTGGAAGGAGGATCCTTAAATAAACACCTGAAGAACATCTTCTATTATGGTAAGAAATGGCTCACATTGCAACTTTTGAATTCCTTATCAAAGATCTAGGAGGAGTGACACAAATGCACATAATTCGCCCATTGTCTCTACCAAATTTTCATGGTTTGACAAATGAAGATCCAGATACATTCTTATTTGAGTTTGAAATACTTTGTAGAGGATATGATTATTGTACTAACGACCAAATATTGAAAGTGTTTCCTCTTACTCTAAAAGGAGCAGCTCTCCGATGGTTCATGAGCCTAGGTGGGAACTGCATCAAAACATGGGAGGACATGAAGAACATATTCTTGAAGAAGTACCAAGACTATTGCAAATCCAATGAAAATATTTTCGGTATGACACAAAGGGAAGATGAAAGCTTGGAGGACTATGTAGAGCGATTTCGATACAACCTTCAAAAATCAAAGCATAAGCATTTGGAAAAAGAGATCTTGAAAACACTCCTGCTTAAAGGAATAAAAGATGATTTTTTAGAACTCTTAAATCTGATAGGAAATGTGATGTTTTTCAGTTATCATATGATGATTTTTGTGAATTGTGCATAAGGTATTCAAGAGGAATTTCTAAGGCTGGTAAGAATTATAGAGAAGTTTCTTCTTTCTTTTCTAAATTTACTACAAGAACAAGAGACATAAGAACTGAAATCAATGTTTTATTTGAAAAATTTTAAGTTGATTTTATTAGCTCTTTAAATTCACAATTGAATGTTTTTCAATTTCAGAGAAATCAAGAATTTGATAAAGTGTTTTGCCTTCATTACCAAAAGGAGCATCCCATAGATACTCACTCTTCCTTATCTAATTTGGAAGTAGCATATCAAAGATATGGGGAAGCTGCAACAAGGTCAAAATCATGGAAATCATGGCCTACAGGTATGGTTCAAAACACTTCCTCTCCATTCTCTTACTTGCATTATTCGTTATGGAATACTCACATGTTAGGGAAGCCATGCCAATCTCAATATAACCACCACCAATATTGTCTACAAGCTTGGCATGGTTCACCTTATGATTGCATGACTACTCTTCCTCATCTTGTAGCACAAACACATATTCCAGATCTTCCACAACACCTTGTTTGCCTATCAAAATCAAGTACATCATCAAAAGGCTCCATTCCCTATACAATTTCCTGCTCAACTCATTCCACACCCTCACCATAATAAACTAGTACAACATGCTTACAGTGTTGAACTAAAAAATTCACTCACCCTTCCCACCCATTCTATCTTAAATGTGCCATTGGAAAAAACTTACACTGAGACTCAGAATGTATCAAATCCAAAAATTGTAGAAGTTATAAAAGAAAATGAGGTTTCTTCTAGTTTTCACCAACAAACCATTTTAAAATCTCAATAACTCCATGATATGATGGCTATGGGAAATCAAGGAAGTAACGAATATATTGAAGATTGGTTTCACTCCATCATTTGTTTGCAACATCACTCCATACTTCAACAATTTTTGGCACCATATTTTCAAGGGAAGTTGGCTTCTCATACCCTAATTTTTATTATTAACATACATTTTTCAAATTTGGGTATGTACATAATTGAAGCCTTATTTCAGAAATGGCTCCACTGGAAATACTCTTATACGTAATAATATTCATTTTCCAATTCAGAGTAGGATAGTGGAGAAATAAATAAAAGAGGAAATAAAACAAACACATTTTTATTTATTTATTTTTGTAAAAATAGTTGTTTCTTTGTTGCAACACGCTGTGAAATCAACATTGATGATAAATATTCTAATTTATTTGTGTATGTAGATGAATTATATTGCAAATAAAAATTCTACAAACACTTATATTCATTTTTATCATCAATATGGAAAAATTGCTTGAATATCATTTTTTTGGCTTGCGGGCTTGATGAAATTCCTGAAAACAAAGTTGGGATGGTCATGTTTTGGGGGACCAAAAATGAATATTTTTAAAACCTATTTCTATCCTAAGTAGCACTTGATGTCTAATTTCTAACGCAATTTTAATCACTCTATTTGGATTTGAAACGAAAAAGTTAGAACCAAAACATTGACAGGGTGTCTAGTAAGCAGCTCAACAACAGAGTTGGGACAGTCAGTTTTTGGAGGCCTAAATGACTATATTTTTAAAACCTGATTCTATGGTAGATTCATATATTAATCTAGTTTACAACGCAATTTTAATCACTCAATTTCGATATCGTATGAGGAATTTATGACCAAAATACTGACTACCTATCATAAATCAACACTCTTGAAACTTTGTTTTCTCGGCTGTTCCTTAACGTATTTGACCCATAAATTCTTCTTTTCTTCAAAACCTGTTTCTATTGGAGATCAATAAATGAATCTAATTTAATCTCCAATTTGAATTTCTTCAATCCACCATCAAAATAATAATTTATGCTTGAAATATCAACTATTGGTCTAAGCTGGAAAATTGAAAATAACTCTATTATGTAGGTAGTTCTCAGAAGATTTAACATACCATTACATGAAATTTTTAAAACCTGTTTCTATTGGAGATAAATTTTTTAATTATCTCTCATTTGGCTTTAGAATCACTCGAATCGAACGAAAAACAAGGAAGTTATGATTGAAACACTGTTGGTTAGCATGATTGGCCACTGCTCTCCCGCAGGTAATAAATTAATTATACTTTGTCCATGGATTTGTTCTACAGAGTAACTACTTTTTAGTTTTTTGCATATTTATTGGATTAAAAGAGCCTGTACACCTCTCTTTGTTCATGATTTAATGTTTTATTGCAGGTAGAGACTCGTTTTTTTGCAGGTCTTACGAGAACAAAGAAGGTCAATTTATGGACGAGTGATTCTTGAAAGAAATTTTAGTAAAACAAGGGCATTTCATCCAGTTCATTACCTAAAAGATTCATAACAAGAAGAAATGAAGAATTGGTTCCCATTTCAAGATTCATGTTACTGCTGCCAAAACATTTTTTTAAAGAGATCATTTTTTTTTATTAATAGATTGATATTTCTTTATGAAATAACATCATAGCTGTTGTAACTTAATAAAGTGTTGTTTCTTTTATGATTTATTTTATGTTTTTGTGTTTTAGGTGTTGATCCCTTCAAATTGCAATTTTTGCTCCAGTGGTAGTTGAACAATAAGTACCCCACCATGCAAGTTTCAATCGCAGAAGGAAATTCTTCGGTAGCACCAATTCTGTAAAAAAATTTAAAATTTAAAATTAAAAAAAAAAATTTACTTTTTCTTGAAACCTGTACATAAATTTTGTTTTCTTTTACTTTGCTTGTTTTTTTTTGTATAGAATTTTATTTCTTGAACCATTCTTACTTTATTTGTGAATTTTTGTTGTTCCTTCTTTCGAAAGGAACAGTAGTTTTGTTGTGGATGTTTTTGTTGTTCCTTTCCAAAGGAACAATGTTGTTCCTTTCGAAAGGAACAACAATATTGTTGTGAGCATTTTTGTTGTTCATTTCCAAAGGAACATCTTTTCGAAAGGAACAGCAGCATTTTCGCAGATTGTTTTTGTTGTTCCTCTCCAAAGGAACAACACCTTTTGAGTGCATTTTTCTTGTTTTTTAAACAACATTTCTAGAACTTTTTTTTTTATTTTTTCATGACTTTTCGAAAGGCAAACATATAATTTATGGAAGGATACACAAATTAAAGCTTACTGTAATCAGCAAATCAAAAGAAATCGCCATTTTTAAGAAAGTTGTTTAGTAATGATAAGAAAAAGGAAAAAGGGACATAATCAATAACATGATTTTGTTGTCTTATTACCACTAAATTCATATGATCGATTATATTTATCATGTTGGTTCTTTCCCATATTTTATAACTTTCTTTGATTTTTACTTATGGAGTAGGAACAAGGGCATATTCTTTTCTATTGATCTGTTCAGACTTTTTCCACCATCCCTACTCTTAAGGAGTGCTGAGCCATCCTTTATGAATAAATAGGAAAGTGCTATATGAAAAGAAAAATATTTACATATTTCATTAATAATTTTATAATTTGACAGATGGAGGATAGGGGGTCTCATCAAGAGCTGGCCTACCATGTTCATAAGGAAGCAAGTGAAGTGGCATTCCCATCATGGCCACCAAACCAGGGATATGGTCCAATGGACAATTGAAAAATTAAGAAGTCCTTGGAACAGGAGGTCTCATCACGAGCCGGCCTGCCCACTTTTCACTTCTTCCCAGTGAATGGCATTGTGATTTATCTGGTCACCAAGCCAGCACAATGGCCTCTGTTATGACAATTAACAAGCACTTCCTCAGCATAAATAAAGGACAATGGTTCCAAAGATGAGAGAACAACTCTGTGAAGGTTATTGACACCTGTGGGCAACAGAACTCTACTGATGGTATTGGAGTCACATTTATACACATCAATAGTAATATTAAACCCTTTTTCCTATATCTCTATTTAAATATCAGATGAAAGTATGAATCCTTAACCTTTGATTTTGAACCTATTATACATGAAAATCATCATAAATCGATCACATTAGTTTAAGTGGGTAATAAACGCATTTGTAGTTATGTTTATCTTAAGTTGTCCCTTCTCCTTATCCTTGAATCATTATAAAACACTTCTATATCTGTTTACGATTTATCACATGCATGGATTTCAGTAATGTGATAATTTGCTAATCATATCATAAGTATGTATACCTTTCCATGCTATATAATTGTTGTGCAATATGTTTCTCTTTTTTTTTGTTGATTTGCCACAATATTGATACTACATTTTTTTTTCAGAATTTTTTTTTACTTGAACTTTTTTTGCATGCATCTTATCTGTTTCCATTCCAAACTGAAACTGTGGATTCAAGAAAATTGCATACAGAATTGTGATTTGTTTACAAGAGAACAACAAGTATGGGGGAAAATTCTATTCGCAGCACGACCACACTATTGCAACTAACATCAAAGGCTCGTGAATGCGCATAATTCTTCAAACATGATGTGCTTGCATGGCTTCCACCTTTTGCATCACTTTCAGTATCTGCTCAGCCTACATCAGCTTCAACACAGGCCAGTTCCTACATGTCATTCCATTTTTTTCGGAGGTAACACTTGAGGTAAAATAACATAATTTTCTGATTTATTATGAATTTTGGAGAATTTCATGAAAATCCATTGAGCATTGTTTATCATCATTCATTCCACATCTTTACCACTTCCCATTTTTTTAGACACGTCTCATCTTTCAGTTTGGGGGAGTGCTGATTTTATTTCATTTCTTTCTTGTGACCATGTCTGTAATATTCTTTATCATCCATGGATATTCTTATTCATTCTCAACACCTCCCTTATTCCATGTTGTTTTACACCAAGTATCGATTTCAACAGATTATAGCAACCACCTCTCTTTGTTTTCTAGCATCACATGAGGACATGTTAATTCTTCAGTTTTAGGGGGGGGGGGAATTGCTACACATGATGGATGTTTTTTTTACTCTCTTTCTCGTTTAAGGCATACAATTTCATTTTTATACAGTGCAGAAATCAATTTGCATATATCTTTAAAACTATGAACTGAATTCTTATGATTTCTAGATAACAAAGAGGTATCATTAAAATACACAAACCCAGATAATTTCACACTAAATTAGTTCATAAAATTTCGAAAATTATGGACTAGCACCTACAACCATTTTTTTTATATCTCATAATCCGTGCATCAAAACGATCTGATTTTTGAGAAAATGGTTAATGAAGTTTGTTGTTACTTATGTCACATTTTTCTGCAACTTCATATACATATAGTTGAACGTCAACTGTAAAAATTGTTATGCCTTCATCAAGATTGCTAAAATTGAATATTAATTATTTAAGGAAACATGCATTTCTTCCATCCATTTCATGAGTTAGGATGAACAACTTTCTTTGTTTGGTTAGCACATGGGTTTTGTCTTTGGTTTGCATGAGGACATGCAATATATTCAGTTTGGGGGTATGTTGGGTCGTGAATACGACCACTTTTTAACACTTATTTCATCCATTTTTACTCTTCTTTATCATGTCATTTATTATAATTTATCATATAAATCCATTTTATAATGATTTATGTTCTTATGGATGAATATTATTTCTTCTCCTTTATTTTTAATAAATTGATGATTATTATGCATAATTTTATCTATAATGGTTTATTAATATATTTTTTAATATCACTAACCATTTTAGCCTCCAAGATATTTTCCAGACTGCAGATTTGATTTCCAAATCATCATGAAATATTCCAACTCAGAAATTCGCTGGAATAAGAAGTGACACTTTGTCAGTTAATATTTTGAGCAAATGAAGAAGAATCTGTAATTTCCGGAACATGGGTTTTGTCCAGAACGAGCCCAATTAACTTTATCAATGAAAAGTTTGCCCAAATTCGGCCTGTATTGAGCGAAACGCAGGGTTATTTGAGCATGATTTTCTCAGATTTGTTGTTGCGTCCGTCCTCCAAATCTCAGCTGCAAAGCCAAATTCGCCTTGCTCTTGTTGAAATATTGTTGAAAATGTATTTTTTGGTTGATCAAGTTGTTAGGAACAAAACAATATTGTTATGGGAGATCATATTTGCTATTTAATTTCTCCTCTTTCTGATTATAAAATGAGAACATATATTGTGTATTGGGGAGGATGGAAAACAATGGATGATTATTGAATTCCCTTTGTAAAATTGTAATTCCTTGACTCTTGTGAGCAAAGAGCAACTGATGTAAAAGCTATTCATGTTTTATTAATACAAAGAGGCGTTTTCATTCCATTTTTCAAGATTTGCAGTAGCCCAGTGGCGCTTTCACCAGCGGTTGAGGGCCCGACCCTGGTGGAGTGATCCGCTATTTGTATTTCTATTCTTTTATTTCTGTTGTGTGATAATTGCATTTAGATTTATTAAGATTACAGAGTTATTTGATTGTTGTTGGATTGAATTTGGATTTGATGCATACATTAATGAATTTCACTGCTATTCTATCTTAGCAAGGATCGTATTTACTATCTCATTCATCTTGCTATCTTTTATAAAGCGTTGTTGTTCCATTGATTTATGATTCATTCCAATGAACTGTTTCATAGTCTTGGCTATCAACAGGATTGGAGTATTGAGATTAGTTGCCTAATTGCGTTAGAATTAGAATTGTTGTTCATATTATTGTTCCTTTCCAGATTTTGTTCCTTTCAATTATTTTCATCAGCACGAAGATTGAGTTTGCTTTCATTTCGATTGCTTTAAGATCACCAACTGTAGAGGACACTGGTTATTTCTTCCAAGTTCCCAGATTGGTTATCTTGCATCGATTTCTAAGGGAAGGAGTTATTGCTACTGTATCCCTGATCGATGTTTTGCAGATTGGTTTTATTAAGATTTCAGAGCATTTGAGTTTATGCTGTTGTAGTTAGATTTATTTTTAAAGCATCCATTTACTTTTGCATTTGAAACATTGTACTACATATTGCAAGGCATTACTCTTGGATAAATTGTTGCCTCAGACTGAGTACACTCTTGAAATAAAAAGTCGCTCTCGGATTGATAATTAATGTGAGATAAATAGGCGTTAAAAAGACACCTTTTATGCCTCAAAATATATCAATCCAATAATCAATAGCCCTTGAAATCTTGTTATCATTTTCCTTTAGTTTCTTGATCAGCTCTAGAATCCATGCAGGAAACATGTGTTTTTCTCAATTATTCTTGATAACCACTCATACAACTCTTTAGCGAACAATGAGAAAAATATCTCATGCTGATCTATGAAAATATATTTCTCCAACCACTTCTCATTTGATATGCACATATTTCTATTTTCTTGTGCTACAAATTTGCGCTCTTTGAGATCTACCCAATCTTGAATTTCTTTTCTAGATGGATGCCACATCCACATATCCCTCAGTCAGATCCCGATCTCGGCAATGGAACCATTTTTTGGTTTAATGGGGCTTAGACCCAGGTTTATATATGGTTGCGTGAACCAAAAAAACCCACTATTATCAGCCCTTTCGGCAATGATCTACTACGTAGAACGAAGTCTCACCCGAGGGAATATTAGGGGATGTTAGGACCATTTTTCAGCATCCAAAGGGACTATGGAGTGTGGATTTAGGGCTTATATTCTCTTTAAAACTTATCAAAGCTTCATAGAACAAATATGCTAACTACGTAGTCGTTATTGAATACTTATAGTTAACTATCTTTCAAGCTACGTGATTCTAATTTAACATGCATTAATCAACATAAGAAACCATAACCTAGACTTCACGATGAAAATATAGATAAAAACCCTAACTTGGCAGAAATAAAATCAAAATATAGATAAATCAAACATATAAGTAAGGAACACAAATCGGTCTTCAAGGTCTTGTTTTATTACTTCATATCTTCTTAATACAACACTTTCTGCCCTGTGCACTTAGTTGTAGGGGTCTGCGCACTCAGCTACATACTTCATAAGGTCTCCGCTCATTTAGCTGCAGGAGACTTCCCTTTCACACAAAACACAGAACATAGACTCAATATATGATCCAAACTTATGGAGGAATGTAATAAAATACAAAAATAAACATAAACACAGAGATGCAGTAGAAATAAGCCTTCATTTCATTAATATCACATAACTCAAATATGCTTACAGACAAAATGGAGATAAACTAGCTAGGGCGTTGGTAGCTTATCTATGAGAATAGATGTGGTGGATACAGGCCTATGAACTACCTTATAATGAGGCTCAAAGGCTTATTTATTATTGAGAAACAATAGAAAACCCTAAAAATCCAAAAACCTAACCATAGGAGATGAAACACCAAATTATGGGCCACGTTGGGGTAAATTGGTACATCAATTTCCCGAGGTCGTAACTTTAGCATACGATCTTCGTTTGATACACATGATAACTCATTAGAAAGATCTATCTGAGCACTACAACTGCTAATAAAAATACCAAGTTATAGACTCATTTTCTCTTGGAGGTGATTTTCCCAAAAAAGTCGTTTAGGGCCTCAAAACGGCTCCGTAAGTTCAGGACTCGAAAAAATTCCCACAATAGTAAATTTTGCTACAATTAAGGAAACTAAAAAACTAAAAGAAATAATGGTTGTAGTCCAAATGGAATAGGATGGTGGAAACCAATATCCACCTAGATCATTCCTCCCCCCTTAAAAATAAATGGTCCCCATTGCCTTGAGTTCCTCCATGAGATGAGGAAACTTCTGCTGAACTTGGTCCCTAGTGAGCCACTTTCCCTAGTGAAGGAGTTGGACTGCTTCGACAACTTGATATAGATGGATGCTATGCTAGTATGTGTTCTTTCTCTTTGTTTACATGATCTGACCAGTTTTGGCTTGTTCCATGTAGTCTTGGTTTAAGTCTGTTGGTGTGAGTTGTTTTTCCATGTCGGATGTGTCTAGTAGAGGTGGAAAGTAGATCTGAATGCGGTCCACATTGAACACTGGATGCAGACCAAGGAATGGTGGAATACTGAGTTCTAAGGCATTGTCCCCTATAGTCTTGGTGATGGTGTATGGCCCATATCGTAGCAGGCGAAGCTTGCGGTCAGGCTCAGGAGGCTCTCCTTCTGCAAATGTCGCCACACTTTGTCACCCACCTAGAAGTTGTGTGGCACTCGATGTTGATCATGTTGGTTCTTGTACTTAGAATTTGCTCAGTCCAATATGTCATGAACCTATTTGTGTATGTTCTAAATACACTCAATGAATTTGTTTTCCTTGTCAGGTCCATATTTTACATGAGCTAAATAAACTTGAGTAGCTACAAATGGCATGACTACGTCAATGGGACATAGTGGCTTGAATCCCAAGCCCACCTGAAAGAGGTTGTGGCTAGTTGAGTTGTGGAGGGCCTAGTTATAGTTGTGCTATACGTAGGGGAGGTTTTAATCCCATGTGCATGGATGTTTTTAGTTTTACATGTGCATAATGTGTACAATAATCCCATTGAGGGCCTCTGTTTGGCCATCAGTTTGGGGATGGAAAGTTGTGGAATTTGTGAGCTTGGTGTCCAACATTGACTAGAGGATAGACGAAAATGTACTGAGGAACTTGCTTTCCTGATCTAAGATGATAGACTATGGGATCCCAAAGTGTACTCACACTCATTCAAAGAAGAGTTTCGCAGTGTCTTTTGTTGTGATATTCTTTTTGTAGTATGCCATAATGGCCATCTTCGAGAATCTGTCTACAATGATGAAAAAACAATCATTTCCATTATTAGTAGAAGGAAGGCTCAACATGTAATCCATGGATATGGATTCCCAATCGACTAGGGGTAGGAAATGGGGTGTAGAGACCTTTCTTCTTGATGGTCGATTTGGGAATGGCGCAGGCAGTGGAGGATCTGATGTACTTCCTGACATCCTGTCGAAGGTTCTGCCCATAGAAATACTTCTACAGTACTGCCACTATTTTCTTGACCTGGAAATTCCCAACAACCCGACTATAGTGAGCTTCCCAAATCATCTTGGCACACTCTCTTGAAGGAACACAAAGGTGTCCCAAGTGACATAACAATGCATATTGGAAGTGAAAATATGGAACTTGGTTATCAATCTGGAATCTAGAACTTGGTGAAAATCTAGAGCATTGTGATCGGTGGTCAGCTGAGGAAGCTTGCAACATTTTTGGTGTTGCCCTTATTGTACTTGATGTTCAAATGAAACTGTTGCAAACATTAGGGGAATTTTGAGGTCTAAAATGGGCCTCCTAAGAAAAATGTACAACAAAAATAAACTTTATAACAACCAATAGGATTCAAGATGATGATGTCAACCATGGGGGATGATTTACCATTTTTTAAATAAAAGGGTAAAAATATTAAAAAATAATAAAATAATAAAACTACTTTTCAACTCGTATTTTCAACTTATCTCCCAAAATTTTTACTCAAATTTCGAGTGGGAGTACTTGTTGGATGCAAAATTTAATTCCTCATCCAAGGAGTACCCATGTTGCATACTTTCAATGAACCCTGCTACATGAAAAATGGGAAATACATAAAAAAACGTGATTACAATCACGTTTTTTATGTATTTCTCATTTTTTGTGTAATAGGACCCATCGAATGTATGCAACATGGGTACTCCTTGGATGAGGAATTAAATTTCACATCCAACGAGTACTCCCACTCGAAATTTGAGTGAAAACTTTGGGAGATAAGTTGAAAATATGAGTTGAAAAAGTAGTTTTTTCATTTTTCCCTCTAAAATTTGATGATGTCATCAAATCTTATTTGATTTTTTCCACTATTATTTTATAATTTCCTCAGGAGGCCCATTTTAGACCTCAAAATTCCCCTAATGTATGTGGACCACTTTTGATGGAAATCATTCTACAACTTCCCTTGTGTCTGTATGAATTACAGGGTTTGGTGGTCTGTGTGGATGATCGTTTTCTTCCCCAAAATGTAATGCTTCCTTTGTCGACATCCTGCACAATGGAATGCATCTCTTTTTCATAAGTGGGATACTTTCGGACTATGTCAGATAGTGTCTCACTGTGATATTCCATTGGATGCCCATGTTGATTAAGAACTACCCCAACAACATAGTTAGAGGCATGTCTCGATCTCAAATGGTTATTTCCAGTATGGTAATGTGATCATTGGGAGAGATCGGAGCCGATGTTTCAACTCTACGAACACCTTCTATTGAGATTTAGACAAAAAAAAAATCTTTTGCTCCTCCCTTGGTGACTTGACTCAAGGGCCAAGTCATATAAGAGAATCCCACCACAAACCTGTGGTAGAAATTAGAAATACCCAGAAAGTTACGGAGCTATGTTAGAGTGGTTGGGGTTGGCCAATCCCAAATGACGTGGATCTTGGTAGGATACACATGCACCCCCGCTCATCAATAATGTATCCCATATACTAAAGTTGGGTCATGCAAAAAGTGCACTTCTCCAAATTGGCACAAAACTTGTGTTTCCATAGTGTTTGGAGGATCTGTTGGATGTGGTGGAGGTGCTCTTCCCCAGTCTAGCTGAAGATCAGCATGCCATCCAAGTACACTACTACAAATGAGTTGGTAAATGGCCGCAATATGTCGTCCATCAGCCTCATGAAGGTTTCAGGATCGTTCGTCAACCTGAAAGGCATGACTAGCCATTTGAACATGCCCTGCTTGGATTTGAAGGCAGTCTTCCACAAATTAGAGGGTTCGATTGGTACCTGGTGATACCTAGACTTCAAGCCAATATTGCTGAAATATTTTCCCCACTTGACTTGGTCTAGAAGGTCATTAATCCATGGGATTGGGTACCTATTCTAGACAATGATATTTTTCAGCACCTGATAGTCAATACAGAGTCTTCAAGTCCCATATTTCTTTTGCACCAACATGATTAGGCTCCCACAGGGTGAAGAAATCGATCGGACATGACCTTTTAGCAATATATCTTGAATATACCTCTTTATTTCATCATTATCCATAACAGAGCACCAATAGATTGGTCCATTGGGAAGCGGCACACTTGGGGTCATATCGATGGAGTGCTTGACATGACAGTGCAGAGGCATCCCTGCGGGTGAGGTGAGGATGTCCTCATACTCCTCCATGACCTTTTCCATTTGTTTTTTTCATGCAGAGGATACCTATTTGGAGTTCGTGGCCATAGTCTTCTTCTTTCCTGGAGGGTGTATCATCAGGAAAAAAATTCCCAGTTTTGAAATGAGCTTACTGCATTGTTTTACAATAGCCAAAGAGAAGGCGGCAGGCATTGCTACCTCCAATATCATGTACAACTTATTTCCCAAAGTAAAATTAATAATGCGAGGCTGAGACTCATACACAAAATGTCGCTTCCACAAGTATGGTTGGCCTTATAATACATCACAAACATCAAGAGGGGAAATTTCACATAATACCTTATCCATGAAGGGCTTGATGCTGTAGGGAAGGCAGCACTGCTGGCCGACGTGGAGACCCCTTCCTTGGTGAAGCCACTCGATGTTGTACGGTTGTGGTTGTTTGTGGTCTGCAAGCCCAACTGCTTCACGTCCTCTACTGAAACAAGGTTCGTTTAGCTCTCGATGTCAACAATGAACTGCAGTGGGGAACCCTTTACCCACATCTAGGAATGGAAGAGGCACTCCCCCTCATTTGGATCTTCCGGTTCCTCCTGGATCTTCATGGTGGAAATGGTGGCATTGGGATCCACATTAATAATTTTCTCCCCTTTGTCACTACCCTTGTTAGGTTCTGATTCAGAGTCAGAGAAAGCATCCGATTCATAAGCCTTCAACTCAGGCACTAGGGACTGCTTGGCTCGACACTCACTTTTGTTGTGAGTAGAACTCTTATGGAACTCACGCCACTTTCCCATGTCCTTCTTTGGCTTTGCGGTTTTTTTTCTTTTCTTGTGGATTTAGTGGGTTATCCTCTTCCACCCTGCCTTCGCTTTGTCCTTTGTTCTTCAGTTTGGGGGCACCTTTCCCTTGCTTATTATTCACAGATCCAAAGTCTCGCTTCTTCTGTTTGAAATTCTTCTCAATCTTGGAAACATACCGGTATGTTGCACCAAGGGAGGATATGTCAAGGAACTCCATTTCCTCCTGAATGTATCTATGCAGACAAATGTGGTACTTCACCAAAAAAAATTTCTCTGAATATTTGATACCCAATTTTGTGCACAGGGTATGGAACATATTTGTCATCTCATGCATGTCTTGATCCCTTTTTTGTTGCATCATAGTCCATTGTGTGTACTTGTCCTCATAGATCCCCAAGGGATAATATTGTTCCTTGATGGCATCTCAAAAAGAATTCCAAGTGGGTGTGACCGAAAACAAAGAGGGTTCCCTCTCGTCCTTTTTCTCACAGTAGGTTTCCCACGAGTCCTTGACATGGGGGGTGGCCTTGAGGAGTGAAAAAGTAACATTTTCTCAGTTGGAAAAGTCATGAACCAAGAAATACCATTGTAATAGATTCAACCATCTATCTACGACATCTGCATCTATTTGTCCATCAAATATGTGTCCATCAAATATGGGAGTGTCAAATTTTACTTGTACCTTAAAAGGAGTTGCGCCTCGAGAGTGGTTTTTGGATGCAGATGCATCGTCGGTGGGTATTCATTAAAGAATATGGGAAAATTTATCCATCATCGTGTTCCTTTGTTTCTTGAGGGCCTTCTTGAGCAATATTTTGATAGGATCTCCTGCTCCCTCGTCTTTTTTTTCTTCCCCCATAGGCGGTCATTAGGGTTTGCAAGGTTGATCTTGCAAGCCCTAACGACCTAGATCCATCCCTAAATCCTTATACTCAGACCTCGTTTGGGACATGCAAAGAAGGATCGAGAAAGAGAAAAAATTTATGATACCACTGACCCGGACTTATGTAGGAACACAATAAAATACATAAATACACATAAATGTAGAGAGGCAGTAGAAATAAGCCTTCATCTCATTAATATGACATAACTGAAATATGCTTACAGACAAAATGGAAATAAAATAGCTAGGGCACTGGTAGCTTATCTCTAAGAAGAGATGTGGTGGCTACAAGCCTCTGAACTGTATTAAAATGAGGTTCGAAGTCCTATTTATTATTAAGAAACAATGGAAAACCCTAAACATACAAAAACCTAACCCTAGGAGATGAAATGTCAAATTATGGGCCACATTGGGGTAAATTGGTACATCAATTTCTTGGGGTCATAACTTTAGCATACGGTCTTCGTTTGACGCACATGATACCTTGTTAGAAATATATATCTGAGGAATACAACTGCTGATATGGAATACAAATTCAAAGACTCATAGTATCCTAAAGGTTATTTTCCCAAAAAACATCGTTTCGGGCCTCAAAACATCTATGGAAGTTCGGGACCCAAAAAAACTGCCAAAAATAGTAAATTGTGCTACAGTTAAGGAAACTGAAAAAATGAAAGAAACAATGGTGGGTGTCCAAGTGGAATAGTCGAGTGGCGACTAATATCCACCTGGATAAAGACAACCTTATCCAAATGAATTATATTATAAAGATATGTTATATGACTTACTAAGGTAGCTCCTTATATAGTTTTTCCTTTTACAATACCATGGTCTGAAAACCATGGGCGGAGCTCAACGTATACAAAATATTCCATTACTTTTACAAAAAAAGGGACTTTTACCCACCCCAAAGCCTCTAATACTCTATCGGAACTGCTCGTAGCATGCTTCGCTCCTCAAAATGCAGATTCTTTTACAAAACTTCAACCTAGGGGTACCTTGTCCAACAAAAACAATCACTCTTTAGATTTCAATTCCCAATCAGGTTCATATATTTCCCTGTATCATTCTTTTAAAACTTGAATATCACCCTCCGCTGAAACAAAGTGGTTGGAAAATTAGGGATTGGTTTATGAAATTGAAGGTTCACCGAACTCTGTTTCTTTTATATGTGAACCTAACACAAATGTCTAGGGAAATGCTGACCTATGTGAAGCAAACTTGTCTGATTCCTTCTTCTTAGTCACTTTTCCCCAAGGAGAATATTCTGCCTCAACTTTTGAAAGGATCTATTGTATGAACGTTACTCTTCCCAAATATTGATTATTTTTCTTCTTACATCGTCCTCTTCCACTTGCATGGTTATTTTGTTTAGGGGAACCATACTTTTCTTCTTCTCTACTAATGCTATGCAATCTTATGTGTCCTCATTTTTACAAATTCAATCACACTTCAGTATGTTGAAGGGATACACATGTTGTTATCTCTCATCTTACCACCTAAAGACCTTAGAATCAGGAGCACATCTACCAAAATTCTATCGATGCATACAAATAAACTAGTGACATTTATGCACCTCTTATATACTTCCCTAGCAATGAAGCCAAAATGTTGGGTTTAAAAATTTTTCCTTTAATTCATAGCAACTAATCAAAATCTCACATTCATTATCAATCTGGGTAGGCCTTTTATTTCAAGGCTGCCATGAAAAGTATATGTAAAGGAAAATGATGACTAGTGCAAATGAATCTCAAACTAAGTCATTGTAATAACACTCTCAACAATCCAACTCTCAAGTTGTTATACCCTCAAACATTTCTCACACTTTCAGGAAATAAACTCACAATGTAGAATAAAACTACTCTGTCCCACAACCATTCTTATCAGCAAGAAACAACACTCCTAAAAACCATTCAGTCAAACAAATGTTGAAACATACATTCAAATGAAATAAACACACCATCAAGTTGTAATAGGAATTAAATAACTGTCACACTAACAAAGGGATCGGTCTAGGACATATGTTATTACACAATACATAGGTTATAATTAAGCAATCATTAATGCATGAACAAGATTAATAGTAACAGTAACAAAAATAATACATGAATCATAACTAAGAGGAAATAAATCAAATAGTTATAGTGTGTTCCTAACTATTGATACTACGAAGAAGGAGGGCCTTCCTTCCTAATAGTGGTTGGTACACGACACAACAAAAAAGCTAGTCAGCAGAAATGTATGACACCATGAATGATTGAGAATTGCATTAATGAAACATACATTATTATAATGTTGGTGCTCTCTCCCTCTCTATGAATATCTATCTATATCTATATGTCTCCCTTGTATAATAAGAGAGTACACTTCTTTATAATTTCATATTACAATGATAAGATCATCACAAAAATATATTGATTCTCATGTGATCTACATTGAAAATGCATATTAATATTTTAATAACAATTTCCAAGGGACAAATTTATAACAAAATTTCCAAATCACAATGATTTATCTATGGAAAATTCTAACTAATTTAGTTGCATTGTCCACAAACATCTCCTTTGGGGCTTGAACTAACTTTGACCCAATACTTTTCCAGATCGACTTGATTAAAGGAGGTCAGCGCATCCAAGATAATTCTCACATGTAACAACAACATTCAGCGAGTCCTTGTCCTATCCTTTGCAAAGAAAAATTGGAAACTATAATCCTGCAACAACAACTGAACATGCTAGATACTATGTAACAACCTATTTGTGAGTTTTATGATATAAATAGCATAAAGTATTAGTTCTCATGCCAAATTATAAGTAAAATTAGATCATAAGGATGATAAATAAAAATATACATACCTAGGTTGATAGCAGCTGTTACAGTGATAAAGTATAGTCTTGAGAGTCAAATAGGGCAAAGAAAATATAGGAAAATGGATGCAAAAAGATGTTAGTTCCATGCACCAACACCAGTTACATGAGCATAATCTGTAAATCCATTAATTTTATGGTATTGTCATCATTTTCCCATTTAGGAGAAAATAATTTAATATATTTTCACTCACATTATTCATTTCCATAGGAATAATTCAATAATTCATCTATTTATTGACTATTCCTTAATATTTTAAACTTTCTCATAGAATAATTCATTAGATCATTATTTATAAATTTCTTCCAACCTATTTAGCCCTATCACCTAGAAGTAATGAAATAAACCCATTGATTATTAGCTATTTCTAACTATTTTACCCAATCTTTATTAATTAACACAATAAGTCATTGTTTTTGAGTTAGTTAATTAAATAAAGGTCATTATTTTTAATCCCCTCCTCTCATAAATAGTAATAAAATACCAAATTAGTTACATCTTGATTTTGTCTAATAAATATTTTATTACATTTGATCTCACCAAATCTAGATAGTATTCTATTATAAATAGAGAGGTTATCCTCCTCTTTTTTCATGATGCACTTTCATCACCAAACTTATGATTCTATAATTATATAGTCTTCTCCATTAGATGTTCTCCATCATTTTCTTCCTTTATTTTTTTATCATTCTAGAAAAAGAAGGATATTGTGAGAAACTAGAATATGAAATTGCTTCCTTGATAAATAATTTTTAAAAATCCAATAATTAGTTGAATAAAAGTTCGAAGTATGGAAAGAGTTTTGAAATGTTAGATGAAATTATATGTTTCTAGAGATATAATATTTATAAAATAGGTCTTAGTTATCATGAAGTTTCCAAGGGATCATCAATCTCAATGAAATAAAAAATGAATTACAAAGAAGAACTTGGAAATTATGCTAGTCTCCTCAAAGGATCTAGTAGAAATGAAAACAGAGTCAAAAATGAAATCAAGGGTTAGCAGGGACATCATCCCATCAACAATACAGGTAGTGTCAGGCAAGGAACTGAAGATCAAGTGAAATCCACGAATGAATTTGTTAGACTCCTGTAATTCACAGTATCACAAGGTGCCTCATTATTTCCCAAATATTTCATATTCAAAATAATATTCCATGGATTTCATTTATTTCCATAAAAAGGAAGGGAAATCTAGACTGTCAAAAGTTTCAAAGGAATCAATCTGCCTTTTCAGTTCAGTAGAAGGAGGAAAGTGTCGCCGAAAAGCGTAATGGTGAGAAAACTTCATTTTCTTCCCTCATTCATCTCATTTAACCTCTTTTTCCCTTCATTTTTCCATTTTCTAAAGTCCCACGCTTAATTTATTTCAAACCCCTTTTTTAACTATTAAAATTCGATTTTTATAGTTAAAAAAGGCAGCTCCGCCCACCCACTAACATCCATATCATATTTTTTCGTTTAAACTTACCATATATCACTTTATTCGCAGCTCCACCCCCCACTTTAGGCCGCTTGAATATATATATAACACATTTTATAAACTACTTCAACCTTACCTAATCGCAAATTCCACCCAAAATCGTTATCTCATTGACCCTCTCCCCATCGCCCATCGCACATTACAATCGGTGAGGTTTATGTTTACATGTTAAGACATCAAAGCTTAATTGGTTTGATTTGTGATGTGATAAGTTATTCGATACGGTGTGCGATAAGCCTTAAATGTTGCGATATGTGGTAAACCTTAATGTTGCAATGTGCGATAAACCTTAAAAGTTGCGATGTGCGGTAAAATTAGCTCCTATAATTTGTGATGTGGGTGGTACCCAATCGCATATCGCACTTCCCGAGTTAAAAATGGTTACCGATAAGGAATATGTTAAAAAACACCGATTTTGTGACCTGCGGGCGAGCCCACCTCCTTGCCACACCTCCATTCACTCATACCCCGACAGTCATTTCTCCCTGACCCCACCGTTGCATCCCATGTCATTGCACTTTAAACTCCCCGCACCTTTCTGTGTTCTCTGCTCCTCATCCCCGCATCCAACGGTCATCATCCCTTTTCGGTTCCCCCTCAGCCTTTAAGCTTTAACCTCGGGGTGGGGTCCGAAACGGGTGGTATCCCTTACCGCCCTTCCCACTATGTGGTGCACCCTTGCTACTTCACACCCCCCCTTTTCCAAAACCTCCTACCACTTCACTACCCCCCCCCCCCCCCCGAAAATTTCTCTCCTCTACAAGCAAAACCACCAGTTTGTTTTATCATTTCCTCTTCAGCATCACTCGAGCCAGATTCTGATCACTCTGCAATTGATAACAGGCTGCTAAGGCCACTATTATGGCCAAACTTATCTTATCACCGCCTGCATGTTTCTACTTGCCCAAATTTATGATTGAATTTAATTAATGATAATCACTACAGTAGATAGAGTAACCAACTTAATTTTTATTTAAATATTACATGCATTTGCAGTAGAAAGAGGAGCCAAAAAGGGGAAAAACCTTTGTAATAGACTCATTTGGTTGTAAACACTCTGTTGGATGAATGAAAGGACACTGTTGTTTCCAGATTCTTGTGTTATGATCCATGGTGAAATGTTCCTTTTCCTGTAATTTTCCATTCTCTAGTTTCACATATTGTTTTCTTTCTTTAATGTGGATAAGAAATTTTATGTAGGATTTACCATGGGGTACCCTGCTCAGTCTTGAAGAAATATCTATGTTTTCCTCTGAAATCTGAATGAAGAATTTAGAGACGGTCTACCCTACATTCACATTGAAACTTACCCTCTTCTCCTTTCCATTTCATAAGCTGGAGAGATCCATTGACATGGCTAGCTTTCCTGTTCTCGCATGATTTCGGTTATTCATCCATTTGAATTTGTTTACACCTGTTTGACTCCATAGCCAAATGGATTAGTCCCTGCATACCTACTCATCCAACCAGCAAAATCACTCAAAACAACCAATACCACCATCACTGTAACTAGCCTAACATCATAATTCATAATATTAAGGAAAAAATAAATTAGAAATAGAGAGAGCCCTCTCTGGGTCTAGGAAGGCTAGGTCATAGATTCCAAAGCGGTTTGATGTTGTCCTCTATCATTTATTTTTTCCAATCTTATAAATTATAGGGCTACAACATAATGGCGACCATACTGGGGACGAACTATCTCCAGTAATGCACTTCAAGTTTCAATTTTTACTTTGATGGTGAGTATAAGTCAAACACTAGAAGGTTATTCCATTCACCTGGCAACTCCATCGGTAGCAAAATCCAGAAACAGAGTTTTATTGGCGACTCCACAAGCTGAAAATGGGATCAGTTGCAAGGATATATGTTCCAATGAACAGAGATCACATTCCCAGATTCCAACGCAAAATTCCTTAGGTAAATTGGAAAAGAAACCTTCCTATTTTTCAAGATGAGAATGTTGATGATGCTTTATTACATCTCATTAAATTTCATACACATTCATGGAAGTTAAAATTCGAATGGCATGAGGATTGCCTCATGAAGATGTTCATGGCAACATTAGAAGGGAAAGAGAGGGAATGATATGAAGGTTTAAACCCTAGTAGTTTGTTTTCTTTAAAATATTTCCACAAGGTGTTTTATGAGAATTATAAAGATGATTGTCCATCTTTGTCATTAGTGCAAAAATGTTGTGATCAGTCTGAGGATTTCATACAATACCTTGAAAATATTAATGAATATCTAGGAAATATGCATCAAGAGGATATCTTAGAAGCAATTTATGAATTTCATTCTCGAGTTAACTGTCATGATAACCAAGAGAAGTTATTTGAAGATGAAGGCAATCAAGTAATGAAAGTAGATCCACGGGATCTCTCTATGGAGACAAAGGATAATTCATCTACTCTTTTGTATGAGGCTAAAGAATACATTCAGTCTCATGATCAGTCTTCACGAGAGAAAGAAAACAATTGTTGTTTAATCCAAAGAAAACAAAGACTACCTCCTCCTTTAACTGAAGAAGAAATTAATCAGATTCTAAGCATGTAGCCAACCTCTCAATTTTTGTGTAATCAGGAGATTAATCATATTTTTTCTACTGTTGATTTATGTACTGAAGTATTTCCTCATGAAGAAACAAATGTAGAACATATTGATACTGATGTTGTTTTACATTTTCAAGAAGGCTTATTGCCAGAAAGTGCTCCTGTTCATCAAAATGATGGCCTTAAAACAAAATTCAACAATCTCAGTCAATACATATCAGGTTTGCTTGAGGACAACATATTGGTATACAATGAGGATGCCATATCAGATGACCATGAAGAATGTATAGATATTCTCTTTTAGAAGGATCCTGAGCATAATAAATTGGAACAAAGAGTAGTCCTTGATGAAGCACGTTATTTGAATCCTCAGGACTAGGTATTGTTCCAAGATCCTTTTGTTGGCCTCTTAGAATCATATAAAGAAGAAGTATGATGTGCCATGAATGATTTTCTACAGAATTCCAGGAAAAATTTGAACACTTATGTTCAAGGGAAATCTCAAGGGGAGTGGTTATTTTCCTTTTTCTGCCTACTCAAAAAAGTGAACAAGAACCAATCATGTAGTCATTTACTTGATTGGTTATATTGGAAAAGGGAGTTCACTTAGTGTATATATCACCTCTAAGTTAGATTAGGGTAGGTAGGTGTGAAAATAATCTTAGTACTCTGAGCATCTTTCCAGTTGTAGATTCAGATTGCTCTTCAGTTTTCAGATTTAGGTGTGTTTCAGACTTCAGTTGTAGAGAGTGTTGATTTCAGCTTGAAGATTGTCAGCCACAAAGGTTTGGTAGTAGATTAAGTTGCAGATTTGGGATCAGCCCAATGGATCAGGCCACTAGTCTACACTGTTCTTGACACCTCCTGAAGAAGTTGTCATCCCCAATTGGAGCCACTGTTAGACTCCTGTAATTCACAATATCACAAGGTGACTGATTATTTCCCAAATATTTCATATTGAAAATAATATTCCATGGCTGTTATTTATTTCCAGAAAAAAGAAGGGAAATTCGGACTACCAAGAGCATCAAAGGAATCAATCTGCCTTTTTAGTCCAATATAAGGAGGAAAGTGTCGCCGAAAAGTGTAATGGTGAGAAAAATTCATTTTCTTCCCTTATTCATCTCATTTACCCTTTTTTTCCCTTCATTTTCCCATTTTCTAAAGTCCCACGCTTCATTTCTTTCAAACCCATTTTTTAACGATTAAAATTCGATTTTTATAGTTAAAAAAGGCAACTCCGCCCATCCACTAATAGCCATATCATATTTTGTCATTTAACCTTACCATATATCACTTTATTCGTAGCTCTGCCCCCACTTTAGGTCGCTTATATATATATATATATATATATATATATATATATATATATATATATATATATATATATATAAACCACTTCAACCTTGCCTTATCGTAAATTCCACCTGAAACTGTTATCTCATTGACCCTTTCCCCACCGCCCATTGCACATTGCAATCAACGAGTTTTATGTTTACACTTTAATACATCTCAACTTAGCTGATTTGAGTTGTGATGAGATAAGTTATTCGCTACGGTGTGCGATAAGCCTTAAATGTTGCGGTGTGCGGTAAACCTTAATGTCACAGTGTGCGATAAACCTTAAAAATTGTGATGTGCGGTAAACTTAACTCCTATGATTTTAGATATGGGTGGGACCTAATCACATATCACACTTGACGAGTTCAAAAGGGTTATCATCAAGGACTATGTTAAAAAACACCGATTTTGCGACTTGCGGGCGAGCCCGCCTCCATGCCACGTCTCCATCCACTCATACCCCGACAATAATTTCTCCCCGACCCCACCGTTGTATCCCATGTCATTCCACTTTAAAATCTCCACACCTTTCCATATTCTCCACTCCTCATCCCCACATCCGATGGTCGTCATCCTTTTTCGACCCCCCCTCAGCCTTCAAGCTTTATCCGTCGGGGTGGTGAGGGGGGGGGGGGGGGGTGTGTCTGAAATAGGTGATATCCCCTACCGCCCTTCCCATTATGTGGCATGCCCTTGCTACTTCACACCCCCATTTGCCGAAACCTCCTACCACTTCACTACCCCCCTGAAAACTACTCTCCTCTGCAAGAAAAACCGCCACCGCTGCTCCACATCCACTCACCAATCCTACTCCACATCGACCTACCTGGAAAACTAGATTCTACGACGGCATTGAATCTTGATGACCACTAATTCAAGCAGGGTTTTGTGTCATTTATAAATGGAAAATGAGTTTTCGATTTTAAAACTCCCTGCAGCAGTCACCGACGCATCAAAGACAGAGGAAGTTAGAAGATAAAATGACCATCATGATGGCCAATACAGCAATCAGATCTGCTGAATCAGCCAACATAGCACCAGATATAATTATCCAACAATGATTTTCTAAAGAAGCAGAGGCAGATGTTAGTTTTGTTTTATCGTTGCCTCTTCAGCATCACTCGAGCCAGATTCTGATCACTCTACAATTAATAATGGACTTCTAAGGCCACTGTTATGGCCAGACTTATCTTATCACTGCTTGCATGTTTCCACTTGGCTAAATTTATGCTTGAATGTAATTAATGATAATCACTACAGTAGGTAGAGTAACCAACTTAAGTTTTATTTACATACTACATGTATTTGCAGTAGAAAGAGGAGCCCAAAAGGGGAAAACCAGTGTAATAGAATCATCTAGTTTTAAACACTCTATTGGATGAATGAAAGGACACTGTTATTTCTAGATTCTTGTGTTATGATCTGTGGTGAAGTGCTCCTTTTCCTGTAATTTTTCATTCTCTAGTTTCACATATTGTTTTCTTTCTTCATTGTGAATACAAATGTTTTGTGTAGGATTTACCATGGGGTACCCTGCTTAGTCTTGAAGTAGTATCTATGTTTTCCTCTAAAATCTGAATGCAGAATTCAGAGACGGTTTGATCTGCATTCACATTGAACCTTACTCTCTTGTCTTTTCCATTCCATAAGCTGTAGAGATCCATTGACATGGCTAGCTTGCCTAGTCTCACATGATTTCGGTTATTCATCCATTTGAACTTTTTTACACCTGTTTGACTCCATAGCCCAATGGATTAGTCCCCGCGGACATGCTCATCCAACCAACAAAATCACTCGAAACAACCAATACCACCATCACTGTAACTAGCCTAACATCAGCATTCATAATATTAAGGAAAAATTACATAAGAAATAGAGAGAGCCTTCTTTGAGTCTAGGAAGGATAGGTCCTAGATTCCGAAGCGGTTTGATGTCGTCCTCTATCATTTATTCTTTCCAATCATATAAATGATAGGGCTACAATATAATTCAAAAGAGTTTCTCCATCAATAATGTTAAATTAAATCTCTTTTGTAGCTATTTATTTTCATGTAATTGTTTCGGTCATAAGGTAATATACTACAGAACCTATGTAAGAAACAATTGTATGAGAAATAAGAGCAGGGGATCATATAAGATCTCAAGGAATTATTGTGTGAACAATAACATTATAATTTTTAATAAGAATTATATTAAGAATTGCAATTCTTTTTCCCCATTATTAGATCACGTTGAATGCTTCAAGTGAAAAAAATTGGGCACAAAGCTCACAATTGTAGAAGCAATACATTGAGGCCTCCAAATCAAATTATAGTAGTTATTATTATAAATATAAATTAAATAAAAAATTTATGGAGACGGAAGAAAGAGAATAAAGAATAATGTGGTCTAGCTCTATGTGTTCAAAACAAAGAAATCCAACAATATAGAAAATGGATGTTCAAGTCATACGATAGGGGATAGAAGAAAATTTATCTCCCTAAAGGAAATCAAAGGAGGCAATTTCTCTCTTGGAAATAACAATTCAAGAAGGATAATTGGAAAATCCATAGTCATTCTTGATGATGGTGTTGGGGTTCCCATATTTTGGCCAGATTGGCAAGACCAAAAGATGAGACAATATCAAACCACTTTTAGACCTTAGGATCTAGCCCTCCTAGGTCTAGAGAGGGATCTCTCTATAATAGTCAAAGTATATTTGTCTTTGAAGCTCAAATGTTAAGATGTTAGGCTAGTTATAGGCACAAGGTTTGTTTGTTTGATTTGTTTTGATTTGGTTGTTGGTTATCAGGAAGGAAGGGTTCAATGTGAGACAAGCATGAGAAAAGAGGAAAAGGGCAGAGGTGAAGTATTCCAGGAAATATTCAAAACCATTGGGCAATGGATTCAGGAAAGGATTTTATTGCTAATCAATAGGCAGGCTTTCAATTGGGCTAGTCATCTAAAACATAGGGTCTTTAAAGATGATTGTGTGATATGGAAAAGTAGGCAGGGAGGAGATAACACAGATTCAGAGCACAAAGTTAAAGACTAGCTGGCCACACAAGGATCCTAGTGGACAGGGCTAACTCTAATCCCCAGTGTTCCCAAATCTTCCAACTATATCCTTAACAAGAAACATATAAGAACTGAATTCATTTAATTCATACATCAGAGAGAAGGCAATAACATCCACTACACAGGTTAAACCAACTGAAATAAATTCTTGGATAAAACACTCAGAAGAACAACATTAATGGAAAGGAGAGCAGAAACATAGGGTACCTAACAAGGGTAAATCCTATGCCAATATTCTGATGCAAGCCAGTAGAAACGAAATGAAATGAATTAAAACACAGAGATAGGAAAACATCACCGCTGCTTCAGATCAGGATCCAAAGAAATATGCTTGTCATATTAAATAGCAATACCAGTTAAGTACAACATTGCCAATAGCTGAATACTAAGTCTGAAAACATCCCCTTCAACCTATCTTACACTTTACATAGAGACTGTGTCTCAAAAGAAACTACTTGCAGTTCTCTGATAACTGATCAACCACCTTTACAATATTATCTCATGAGTTTTATAGCTGAAGGGAAGTAGAGGAGGTAGGTGAAGAACTAAATGTAGTATTAAAACTTCTGAAAAGAAAGAGGGCCGAAGCCCATTCTGTTTAAATTTTGAGCATTCAATTCCTGTCACTCTTTGGATGGAAGAGTGGTCTTCTTTAGGCCTCTATTTACTTCGGTATGTCTCTTGATGTACTTTGATCTGCATGACCCTGTGGTACTTTTGGTGAATAAAAAAATGATAAATAAACGACTGAGAAGTCTGCCGTATTTATGAAACAAATGCTCTTGTAGCTTCGGACTGTTGTCAGGGCCGAAATTTCTTCAGGAACACGGTGTAGAATAAAAACTGTGTGGGCATTTCGTCCTTTATGGGGAAAACATTCTGCTGGTGTACAAACCCTGATATACATGAATTTCTATATGCTATACACTCCGTGTGATTCATGACATCGCTGATCTGGTGTTTTGCCTTTAAATCCCTGTATTAAGGCTCATATATCTTCATTTGCGTGCCTTAATCTCTCTGCTGCTTAATTTAAACCTCTGACTGTGAAATCTGTGCTTTAATGGCGCCGGGACATTTTCACAGGGCTAAACCCTGTTCCTTTAATGCAGGTCCTGTCGTAGGATCCCCTCAGGCTTTTTTCCATGGTTTCTGCCTTTGCACGCGGTCTTTTCCTGTATTTTCTGTCACTGCGATAGCGTGTGCAAATCATGGCGGCTTTCTTCGCCTCAAAACCATGCAAAACACGAAAAATGGTTAGGAAAACTTATGCACGAAGGTGGTGGATGTAATGGGGGTGGCGAGGATGACTATGCAGATGGATGAGATGGCGAAATAGTGTGGGACTATGGCGGACAGTGCAGTATGACAGTGAAACAGAGTCAGGTGGACATGGGTGGATTGCAGCAAAAACTAAATAAAGCCTACGAAAAATCAACCTTGGAACAAATATATATGACGGGGGCGAATATATTATGGACACACATGGAGAGGGTGACGTGGTGAGACCGGGTGATGGCGGAGAAGTCAACAGAGGGGAAGAAAAAACTGGACCGTCAGATCTCAAAGAGATCAACAGTTGGAAATGCAGCGGAGGGCGACGAACAATGGACCAGGAGTACGACGACCATGGATTAAACCCCACACAACTTCGTGAAGCGACAACCGTTGGATGAGGCACCCCAGATCTGACGGTCGATATGCATATCGCTTTGAATCATGTGCCGAATGTTAATGCGCGATGGGCAAGTGGTTTTGGAACAGTGCCGCTGCCACGCGTCACAAGCTGAGTAGAATCGCTGGGCAACGGGAAAATACCGCCCAACCCCCATTAGCGGTGCGATGAAAATCAAGTTGTTTCTGAATAGTGCACGTTGGGGGCCACTGGGATGGATGTACTGTAGACCGTCGATCTGGCGGGTAAACGAACGGTCAAGATGTGACGATCAACGGTGAAAGGTTTAACGACAGACGCTGCGGGGGCAGTGATCGCCGTCCAATCTACAAAGATCAACGGTTGACACTGCGTCCGCTAGCCATATGAAATAAGTGCTCTTTGGGCTGGCGGGTGGTTCCGCCGCCGAGGTTACATGGTGGGAAGGTGCAGGGGCTAGGCCGAAAGGGGCTAGGCCCAGACTATGCAAAAAATATGGTTTTTGGCCCATCTTCAACGAAATTAAAAGTCAAAATGGGTAACGATAGGGGAATGAGGGGGGATTTGGTAAAACAAAGGGGACTTTGAGAAAGGAAAAGAGGGGTGAAAATGAAGCATTTTGCAAGGGTATAAAGGGCAGAAATAAAGCCTTTTGGAGCATAATTCTTTATCAGCGAGGCTTATTTACTCAGAACAGTAGAGGGAAATAGTCACAAGGAAGGGAACATGAAAAGGCTGCAAGGATGATGTGTTTTCAAGGGAAATTCATTCCTTGCAGGCTTATAAAACAAACTAGCCCCTTGCTTGCTTGTCAAGGAATTTATAAGGGGCTAACAGTGGCTCCACATGGGGATGGCTTCTTCTTGAAGGAGTCAAGAATTCAGAAAATGATCTTTGGTGTAGGTCAGATGCCTGCTGCTTCAAGCCACCTTCTTCTTTGATTTTCAGCTGCCACAATTGTGAAGACATCAATTTAGCAGAAAAACTTTCCCAATCAATCTACCTACCCACGCTACAATCCTAGCATTTTTTCTTCTTCTAGGGTTCATTTGAGCTAGCAGACCCTTCACATCATTTTATTTTTACAAACAGAAAAATCAACCTATTCTAAATCTAGCCTTATCACTCCATGAGACCAAATTAGACTATTGGTCTCATATGTTTCTCTACCTAATCTAATATCTGCTGGGATTAAATTGTCCAGCAGATTTCTTCTCTATATTCTACAACAGGAAATTTAAAAACAGCCAAACTAGGATTAAACTATCTAGTTTGTTGTAGATCCAAGGCATAAAAACTGTTGCACATGGATAGAAAACTTTGCAGAAAACTGAACAAAACTTTGCAGGCTTGAAATCTGAAATCTTGGAGTATCCTTCTTCTCTTTGTGACTCAAGTTTTGAGCATGTTAGAGTCACTTCTTTCCTTCATTTCAGCTCTGATTTTAGGCATGTTGGAGCTGATTTTTCTTTCTTCCTTGCTGGTCTAGACTTTGAGCATGTTAGGACCATCCACTTTGCTTTCTTTTGGCTCAGATTTTGATCATATTAGATCCAATCCTTTGCACTTCAGAGGTTCATGTTTTAAGCATGTCTGAACCTCTCACTTTTCCTTTGTTTTTTGGAACTTTTTCTCTTTTTCTTGAAAATAAAAAAATGCTATGGTATGTACAATGGTAATGGAAACTGGAAATTGTAAATCAGCAGAAGTAGTGTTTGAGCATCCTGCCATTGACATGACCCCCAAACAGCTCTGTACCATCTAATTCTTGTAGGAAAAAGGCATTTGGACCCACAACGGCCTGGATGATGTATGGACCTTGCCACAAACTGTCAAACTTGCCGTGCTTTCCTTTATCCTCTATTCTTGAGTCCCACTTCAGAACTTTATCCCCAATTTTGAAATCAGCGGCTTTGGCTCTTTTGTCAAAAAATTTCTTTATATTTTCCTGAACCTTCTCTTATCTATTGTAGACCTCTTCCCTCGTTTGCTGGAGATGAGTTGTCTGGATTATCCTTCTCACCATACTGTCTTCTTCTGTCTGGATCTCTTGGACTAGCTTAATCATTGGTACCCCAAGTCTAGTAGGAAACATTGCTTTTGTTCCATAGACAAGCTGATAAGGTGACATGCCAATAGATTTCGTTGTTGTAAGCCTGTCAGCCCACAAAGCATGTACTAGCTTATTATGCCATGACTTTTTATTCTCTTCCAGCAGCTTTTTGATGATGATCACCAGGATCTTGTTTGATGATTCAGCTAATCCATTACCTTGGGGGTAATAGGCAGTTGAATGACCAAGCGTTATTTGATACCTGTGACAAAAATCAACCGTTTTCTTGGATCCGAAAGCAGCAGCATTATCAGTGATTATTTTCCTTGGGCAGCCAAATCGAGAGAGGATATGACCTTCTAGGAAACTAATGATGACTGAATCTGTGGCATTCCTAGCAGGTATGGCCTCTATCCACTTAGTGAAGTAGTCTGTGGCTGTTAGGATCCATTTGTGTTGTGCAGAAGAAGCAGGGTGAATCTCCCCTATGAAATCTAGGCCCCATTGCAGAAAGGGACCTTCAACAGTGATGGGTTGCAGGGGTAAAGGGAGGATTTTTCTTTTGCCTTCAAATATCTGGCATTTGTGGCAGGAAATGATCATCTTATGGACATCTTTGAAGAGTGTAGGCCAATAGTAGCTAGCTCTGAGTATTTTTTTTGCAGTGGCTTTCCAGCTCAGGTGGCCTCCACATTCTCTAGCATGGAATTCTTGTTTAATCATCTCTGCCTCATTTTCAGGAAAAAATTTAAGCAATAGGCCATTTGGGTTCTTCCAGTATAAGAAATTATTCAATATGCAATAGCTCCTGGATTTTAGCTTTAAGAATCTGGCCTTGGTCTTTGATAGTTCAAGAGGGGCATTGAGGTGTGCAAGCACATACAAAATGTCAGAATACCAAGGGGAGCTCTGGAACTTTTCCTCAACAGTGGGATCAGGCAATTCTTGTTGCTCATCCAAGGTATTTACCATGTTAATGTCTAGGGCTTGTAGATTTGATTCAACCATTAATTGTGCTAAGCCCTGACCTTTAATCAGTTTGGTGGGTTTTATCTCAAGGTCATATTCTAAAATCACAGCAATCCATTTGCCCCTCTTCCCATATGGGTCTTGGGACAATATATCTTTGACCATGATGTTGGGCACATAAGCTATGGTGTGAGAATGCAATATGTACACCCTGAAGTCCTTTAAGGCCTTGATTAAGGAACCTATTTTTCCATTATTTTGTATTTCAAGGGTGCATCCCTTAGAGCTTTGCTGAAAAAGGCATTTGGTTGTTCCATTCCCTCTGTGTTTTTCTGCAGCAAGACTGCAGCCACTGTATGCTCAGAGGCAAATGAAAAGATCAGGAAATCCTTTGAGAAATCAGGGCTCATCAGAACAGGAGCTTGGGTAAGTGCAAGTTTTACTGATTCAAAAGATTTTTTCACTCCCACAGTCCATTTAACTCCTACACCTTTCTTCAGCATGTTAGCCATATTCCTAAGGTGCTCAGCTAGGTTGGGAATAAATCTCCTTAGGAAGTTGATTTTCCCAATGAAGGACTATAACTCTTTGACGTTTCTTGGGTGTGTGATCTATAGTATTCCCTCAACTCTTTGTGGGTCTATCCTAATTCCCTTCTTAGATATAATGTGGCCAAGAATCTTTCCCTCTTACAGCCCGAATACAATATTTTTGGGATTTAAGGACAGACCAAACCTTCTACATTTTTCAAAAACTTTCCTCAGATGTTTTAGATGTTCTTCTTCATTCTTAGAATAGACTGTTATGTCATCCAAGTAAATAACAATGAAATTCCCTATCTCATCTGAAAAAGCTATATCCATTACTCTTTTGAAGGTTGCACCAGCGTTCATCAGTCCAAAGGGAATTTTTACATACATAAAGGTGCCCCATGGAGTGGTAAAGGTTGTCTTGAGTTGATCTTCTCGGATTACTAAGACTTGGTTGTAACCTGAAAAACCATCTAGCAGGGAGATCCTTTTAGAGCCCACTACCCTCTGAAGAATATGTTCCATTTTTGGCCAAGGGTAATTGTCTTTGAGTGAGGCTCTATTAAGATTTCTGAAGTCTATACACAGCCTGATTTCCCCTGTTTTCTTTCTCACAACCACTAAGTTTGATACCCAATTAGAGAACCTCACAGGAACTATTATGCCTGCCTCATACATCTTTTTAATCTCTTTTTCAACTGCAGGCAATTGTTTTGGGTTTATCCTACGAAGTTTCTGCCTGAAGGGTTTCTGATTTTCTTTTAAAGGTATTTTATGTTGTATGATGTTCGTGTCATAAGCCTTTAAGTCTTCGTAGCTCTAAGAAAACACGTCAATAAATTCTTTGAAAAGGTCAATGTATTTCTTTTTCATGTTTGCAGGTAGAGACTTAGCCAGTTTGATCATTTTGGGTTTGTCTTCGGTGCCTATGTTGCATTCCTCAACATCAGAGTCTGCATGTCCTATAGTGGGCCTTTTTTCTACATCATCAAAGTCAAAGAGGTCCTCTAAGGGTGCCAGGCCTCTGGGTATATTCTTATCTTTGGCCTGCAGCACCTCCATCTCCTCATTTTCTGTGTTTTCACAACTTCGGTTTGAATTTCCAGTTTCTTCATTCAAATCGTTTATTTCTATGTTACGAGGTGTTTCTTCCTCGTCCGAGGGTTCCTCACTTAGGCAGCTGTCACTAGACACAGAGTCTGAATCAGGAAATTCAAACTCGTTTATGCCTATTAGGAAATCTTCAATCTGTTTATCGCCCTCAAAGACCTGCCAGTATTTTTCATTATCCGGCACTGTAGGTCTAAATTTGGTTTGTATGACAATTAGTTGGTCGATTGGAGTCTTAGGGTATGAACTAGCTAGGCAAGCTAATTCGTTTGCAATGACATTTTGATTCCTAGGAATAAACAATAATTTGTATTCAACAAATGTTTTCAATAAATCCATAGTGTCATTCCTGTAAGCTCTCAATCTAGGATGTTTCGCTGTGTATTCACCATTCACCTGTTTAATAATCAGCTCAGAGTCCCCATGCACAGTTATCCTACGAGCTCCTAATTTTCTCAACAGGTTCAAGCCTAGGAAAAGGGCCTCATATTCTGCAACATTGTTTGTACATTTGAAGTGCAGGTTGCAGGCATGGCTCTCTATGTAATCACTCTCTGTGTTATGTATCCACACTCCTGCCCCGACAGTTCTTCTTGTGCAGGACCCATCGAAACTCATTTCCCACAGGGGTTCACTCTCGTTTTTGTTATCCTTCCTTTCCCTACAGCTGGGTTCACCATTATGTTGCGTTATAGGGTCTGCACTAAGCTGTGGGCTATTTAGTTTTTCGTTATGGATGTGGAAGTCAGAGAGGTGACTAGTTGGTTGATTTCATTCTATTTCTGGTTCACTTTGCGTTGTTGTTTCAGTGCACTATTCAAAGTTTTCTACATCTTCCTCCTCTGAGTCTAGGGTAGCCATTATGTTTAAGTCCATTGGTTTTGTTTCATCATGTGCATATTTTCCTGTATCTGCATTTTCAGATTCTGGTTTCCCCAAAAATTTATCATTGCAGAGGATAAAGGAATCCAGGTCTGTATGTACAGAGTACAGAGGAGATTTTTCAGGCTTTTCAGGGCTACTAACCAGGAATTTCATTTGCGCCTCCCTGTACAGTCTTCTAAGTTGGCGAAAGATTGGGATTGTGGCATAAGCCCCATCCATCTGCATTGTTCCTTGCAGCTTGGCTCCCCATGATCTTGATAAAAACATGCCATACTTGGGTGGCACATCTGCCACAACAACATCCATGACCATACACTTGGCAGGAATCTGAGTAAGGCTCACACACAAATCTTTGATCAGGCCAAGACACTTTACTCTACTAGAGTCAAATGAATATAGGTCTTTATAGGGATGGGTTATCTCTAGGCCTAATCTTTCCATCACTACTTTAGGCATCAGGTTGTGTGATGCCCCAGAATCATGCATTGCATTGTGGAGAATTTTATCATGGACATTAAGACTGATATAAAAAGGGGGCACTACCCCTTCCTGAAACTTTCTTTCTATATTTGGACCAAACATAAGGGCAGGTTGATCATCACTCAGATTTACAGTGTCATTGTTCTCTCCTAAATTTAATTCTTTCAAAATTTGGCCTTTATATACATCCTGAGTGGCCAGCTCAGAGAGTGGGACAGCGATTTTAATTTTTGCAATCTCACTCTACAAATCGAAAGTGGACCGACTCTTTGAAATGTTCAACTCTATTTTGTTAGCCACTGCTTTAGTGGCTGAATTAGTGTGTTGATTCTCGTTATATACAGTGTCTGTGACATTTTCATCAGGAGCACTAACTGTAGTGCTAGTGCTGCTAGCTGGTTTACCTTGTGTATCAGTGTTTTGGTTGTCCTTTTCCTTGTTCTTTCCAGAACTCTCAGCTGCTGATTTGTTACTTTCAGCAGTTGCTTTATAATTTTTCTTGGGTATTTTCTTGATGGTGACCTCAGAAGCTTTGGGTTTGGAAATTTCTTGGCTCTTTTTGCTTCTAAGTTCATATTTCTCTCTGACTTGCATCATGGCATTTTCAAATCCCAACCTATAATCCTCAGTTTCTAACCATTCCTCATCCCAACTGGAGGGTGAGGCCTGGTCTTCTTCCGTGTAACAGTTATGGATTGAACCCTCTGTTTCAAACATGTTTATTGTATTCCCTTCAGACTCTTATATGATTCCTTCATCTTCATCAAGAATTTTTTCTTGAAATGGGGGAATGACTTGTTGATCTGACTCTCTTTGTCTGTTGGGAGTGTTGTTGTTCCTTCTAAATTTCTGGTTCTGTTTTTTATTTTGATTTCTATTTTGGTTACTAACTGTGACAACCATTTTTTCCATCATTTGGTATAGCTTCTCCACATTTTTAGATAGATGGTCATGATTTGGATCAGATGTGGAAGCTACATTGTCGTCTCTATATGTTACCCTTTTTTCAGCTCTTAATCTCGCTCTTTTCTCAATCAGATTTGCCTCTATATTCACTGCTCCCTTCTGCATGTCCTCCAACGTGTTTTACTCTTTATCCCTAAGCTGATAGGCCATGTCGGCATCAAAGCCTTCAGGATATTTCGCTAGAGCCATACCTTGGGGAGGTTTCATGTGTGGAGGGAGAGCATTGTAAATGCTGTTAAATCTCGTTGTGTAATCGTGGACACTCTCTCCTACATTTCTTTTAAGGCTCATATATTCTGCTAGGAGTTGGCGAGGATTGGCCTTAACCTCCCATTTGTTTATGAAGGTCTGATATAGAGTTGGGAGGTCATTTATGCTACCTGGAGGTAGGCCCTTAAACCATTTCTTCACATCACCCCCTAAGCTCTGGGCAAAGATTCTCATTTTGACTGTATCATCATCTATCTCCATGTAGTCAAAAGAATCTTCCATCCTATCTATGTGGTATTGTGCTATGGTAGACTCTTTTGCAGTGAAATGTGGGATATTTGATTGATAATCATTGGTTAAGGGTACTAGAGGCTGAGGTAAAACCAGATCTCCATACCAGGCTGCCATGATGATGTTTTGATGAGGTAAAGGGTTGACTTGGGCAGCTGGTATGTGGATGAAAAGGATATTATGACCAGTAGAAAACTGATGAGCAGATCGAGGCTGACTGAGCCCCAAGTTTTGAATGAAGTGTATATCAGGAGGTGTAGATGGAGGGGTTTCATTGTCCCTAATGTGTTTACCACTTTGGGGTGGTGAACCAGGAAGCTCAAGGTCTGGCTGGTCTAGGACATTGAATGACCCAGTTCTAGGTAATCTATTAGGTAGGTCTAGGTCAAGGTGAAAGTGTGATAGAGCTGCAAGATCTTCTGGTGCAGAGTTAGCTCTATGGATGTGGTTGGAAATAGTTGGGTTGTCAACTATTTCCGGTGGGTTTGGGTTAGGATAAGCTCTTGTGTGAATGGTTCTTGAAGCCAAAATGTTGTTTTCTAACCAATCAGCTTAACCCTACTTGTTACTTCTACTGTGGTTGATGTTGTAATGGCTTTGGTCTTCCAGTGAAGTCTGATGTGAACCAAGATAATCAGTAGGCCTACTGATCACCAATGGAGTCTTTAAAACGTTTAGGGAATATGGAGTCGCCAGGTGGGAAGGTTTAGGATGTTCTTGGAGGGTACACTGTCCACCACATTTCTTATGATATTTCCCCTTTCAGGGATATCTTCCAAACACAGCAAACTCTAACCAGAGATTGACTGGGAGGGCATTTACCAGATATGTCACCTATGAAAGAGTGTGAGATCTGGAGGCTACCTGGCCCTTTCCAGGCTCTGTCCAAGAGTATGGGAGAAACACAACAAATGGTATAGAGGTTTATGTGAGAATAGGAATGTTTAACTGCCAACCTAACTAGAGATTGTAGGTTTTGAATGCCTAATAATTTTTAGGGTGTAATGCACTCGGTTCCCCAGTGGAGTCACCATTATGTTGGGGTTCACATGTTTTGGCCAGATTGGCAAGACCAAAAGATGAGACAACATCAAACCACTTTTAGACCTTAGGATCTAGCCCTCCTAGGTCTAGAGAGGGATCTCTCTATAATAGTCAAAGTATATTTGTCTTTGAAGCTCAAATGTTAAGATGTTAGGCTAGTTATAGGCACAAGGTTTGTTTGTTTGATTTGTTTTGATTTGGTTGCTAGTTATCAGGAAGGAAGGGTTCAATGTGAGACAAGGATGAGCAAAGAGGAAAAGGGAAGAGGTGACGTATTCCAGGAAATATTCAAAACCATTGGGTAATGGAGTCAGGAAAGGATTTGCTTGCTAATCAATAGGCAGGCTTTCAATTGGGCTAGTCATCTAAAACATAGGGTCTTTAAAGATGATTTTCTGATATGGAAAAGTAGGAGGGGAGGAGATAACACAGATTCAGAGCACAAAGTTAAAGACCAGCTGGTCACACAAGGATCCTAGTGGACAGGGCTAACTCTAATCCACAGTGTTCCCAAATCTTCCAACTATATCCTTAACAAGAAACATCTAAGAACTGAATTCATTTAATTCATACATCAGAGAACAGGAAATAACATCCACTACATGGGTTAAACCAACTGAAATCAATTATTAGATAACACACTCATAAGAACAACATTAATGGCAAGGAGAGCAGAAACATAGGGTACCTAACAAGGGTAAATCCTATGCCAATATTCTGATGCAAGCCAGTAGAAACGAAATGAAATGAATTAAAACACAAAGATAGGAAGACATCACCGCTGTTTCAGATCAGGATCCAAAGAAATATGCTTGTCATATTAAATAGCAATACCAGTCAAGTACAACATTGCCAATAGCTGAATACTCAGTCTGAAAACAACTCCTTCAACCTATCTTACACTTTACACAAAGACTGTGTCTCAAAAGAAACTACTTGCAGTTCTCTGATAACTGATCAAACACCTTTCCAATATTATCTCATGAGTTTTATAGCTGAAGGGAAGTAGAGGAGGTAGGTGAAGAACTAAATGTAGTATTAAAACTTCTGAAAAGAAAGAGGGCCGAAGCCCATTCTGTTTAAATTCTGAGCATTCAATTCCTGTCACTCTTTGGATGGAAGAGTGGTCTCCTTCAAGCCTCTATTTACTTTGGTATGTCTCTTGATGTACTTTGATCTGCATGACCCTGTGGTACTTTTGGTGAATAAAAAAATGATAAATAAACGACTGAGAAGTCTACCGTATTTATGAAACAAATGCTCTGGTAGCTTCGGACTGTTGTCAGGGCGGAAATTTCTTCAGGAACATGGTGTAGAATAAAAACTGTGTGGGCATTCTGTCCTTTATGGGGAAAAAATTCTGCTGGTGTACAAACCCTGATATACATGAATTTCTATATGTTGTACACTCCGTGTGATTCATGACATCGATGATCTGGTGTTTTGGCTTTAAATCCCTGTATTAAGGCTCATATATCTTCATTTGCGTGCCTTAAGCTCTCTGCTGCTTAATTTAAACCTCTAACTATGAAATATGTGCTTTAATGGCGTCGGGACATTTTCACAGGGCAAAACCCTGTTCCTTTAATGCAGGTCCTGTCATAGGATCCCCTCAAGCTTTTCTCCATGGTTTCTGCCTCTACACACGGTATTTTCCTATATTTTCTGTCACTATGACAGCATGTGCAAATCATGGCGACTTTCTCTGCCTCAAAACCCTGCAAAACACGAAAACTGGTTAGGAAAACTTATGCACAGAGGTGGTGGATGTAATGGGGGTGGCGAGGATGACTGTGCAGATGGATGAGATGGTGAAATAGCGCGGGACTATGGTGGACAGTGCAGTATGACAGTGAAATAGAGTCGGGTGGATGTGGGAGGATTGCAGAAAAAACTAAATAAAACCTACGAAAAATCGACCTTGGAACAAATATATATGGCGGGGGCGAATATATTATGGACACACGTGGAGAGGGTGATGTGGTGAGACCAGGTGATGGCAGAGAATTCAACAGAGGGGAAGACAAAACTGGACCGTCAGATCTCAAAGAAATCGATGGTTGGAAATGCAGCGGAGGGTGACGAACGGTGGACTAGGAGTACGGCGACCATGGGTTAAACCCCGCACAACTTCGCGAAGCGACAACCGTTGGATGAGGTGCCCCAGATCCGACGGCCGATATGCATATCGCTCTGGATCCTGCGCCGAATGTTAACGCGTGATGGGCAGGTGGTTTGGGAACAGTGCCGCTGCCACGCGTCACAAGCTGAGTGGAGTCGCTAGGAAACGGGAAAATACCGCCTGACCCCCATTAGCGGTGCGATGAAAACCGGGTTGTTTCTGAATAGTGCATGGTGAGGGCCACTGGGACGGATGTACTGCAGACTATCGATCTGGTGGGTAAACAAACGGTCAATATGTGATGATCGGCGGTGAAAGGTTTAACGACGGACGCTGCGGGGGTGGTGATCGCCGTCCAATCTACAAATATCAACGGTTGACACTGCATTCGCTAGCCATATGAAATAAGTGCTCTTTGGGCTGGCGGGTGGTTCCGCCACCGAGGTTACATGGTGGGAAGGTGCGAGGGCTAGGCCGAAAGGGGCTAGGCCCAGACTATGCAAAAAATATGGTTTTTGGCCCATCTTCAACAAAATTAAAAGTCAAAATGGGTAACAATAGGGGAATGAGGGGGGATTTGGTAAAACAAAGGGGACTTTGAGAAAGGAAAAGAGGGGTGAAAATGAAGCATTTTGCAAGGGTATAAAGGGTAGAAATAAAGCCTTTTGGAGCATAATTCTTTATCAGCGAGGCTTATTTACTCAGAACAGCAGAGGGAAACAGTCACAAGGCAGTGAACATGAAAAGGCTGCAAGGATGATGTGTTTTCAAGGGAAATGCATTCCTTGCAGGCTTATAAAACAAACTAGCCCCTTGCTTGCTTGTCAAGGAATTTATAAGGGGCTAACAGTGGCTCCACATGGGGATGGCTTCTTCTTGAAGGAGTCAAGAATTCAGAAAATGATCTTTGGTGTAGGCCAGATGCCTGCTGCTTCAAGCCACCTTCTTCTTTGATTTTCATCTGCCACAATTGCGAAGACATAAATTTAGCAGAAAAACTTTCCCAATCAATCTACCTACCCACGCTACAATCCTAGCATTTTTTCTCCTTCTAGGGTGCATTTGAGCTAGCATACCCTTCACATCATTTTAATTTTACAAACAGAAAAATAAACCTATTCTAAATCTACCCTTATTACTCCATGAGACCAGATTAGATTGTTGGTCTCATATGTTTCTCTACCTAATCTAATATCTGCTGGGATTAAACTGTCCAGCAGATTTCTTCTTTATATTCTACAACAGGAAATTTAAAAACAGCCAAACTAGGATTAAACTGTCTAGTTTTCTATAGATCCAAGGCATAAAAACAGTTGCACATGGATAGAAAACTTTGCAAAAAACTGAACAAAAATTTGAAGGCTTGAAATATGAAATCTTGGAATATCCTTCTTCTCTTTGTGACTCAAGTTTTGAGCATGTTAGAGTCACTTCTTTCCTTCATTTCAGCTCTGATTTTAGGCATGTTGGAGCTGATTTTTCTTTCTTCCTTGCTGGTCTAGACTTTGAGCATGTTAGGACCAGCCACTTTGCTTTATTTTGGCTCATATTTTGATCATATTAGAGCCAATACTTTGCACTTTAGAGGTTCATGTCTTAAGCATGTCTGAACCTCTCGCTTTTCCTCTGTTTTTTGGAACTTTTTCTCTTTTTCTTGAAAATAAAAAACTGCTATGGTATGTACAATGGTAATGGAAACTAGAAATTTAGAGAACAAAGTTAAGGACCAGCTAGTCACACAAGGATCCTAGTGGACAGGGCTAACTCTAATCCCCAGTGTTCCCAAATCTTCCAACTATATCCTTAACAAGAAACATCTAATAAATGAATTCATTTAATTCATACATCAGAGAGCAAGCAATAACATCCACTACACGGGTTAAACCAACTGAAATCAATTCCTAGATAGCACACTCAGAAGAACAACATTAATGGAAAGGAGAGCAGAAACATAGGGTACCTAACAAGTGTAAATCCTATGCCAATATTATAATGCAAGCCAGTAGAAACGAAATGAAATGAATTAAAACACAGAGATAGGAAAACATCACCGCTGCTTCAAATCAGGATCCAAAGAAATATGCTTGTCATATTAAATAGCAATACTAGTCAAGTACAACATTGCCAATAGCTGAATACTTAGTCTGAAAACATCTCCTTCAACCTATCTTACACTTTACACAGAGATTGTGTCTCAAAAGAAACTACTTGCAGTTCTCTGATAACTGATCAACCACCTTTACAATATTATCTCATGAGTTTTATAGCTGAAGGGAAGCAGAGGAGGTAGGTGAAGAACTAAATGCAGTATTAAAACTTATGAAAAGAAAGAGGGCTGAAGCCCATTCTGTTTAAATTCTGAGCATTCAATTCCTGTCACTCTTTGGATGGAAGAGTGGTCTTCTTCAGGCCTCTATTTACTTCAGTGTGTCTCTTGATGTACTTTGATCTGCATGACCCTATGGTACTTTTGGTGAATAAAAAAATGATAAATAAACAATTGAGAAGTCTGCTGTATTTATGAAACAAATACTCTGGTAGCTTCAGACTGTTGTCAGGGCGGAAATTTCTTCAGGAACACGGTGTAGAATAAAAACTGTGTGGGCATTCTGTCCTTTATGGGGAAAAAATTATACTGGTGTACAAACCCTAATATACATGAATTTCTATATGTTGTACACTCCGTGTGATTCATGACATCGTTGATCTGGTGTTTTGCCTTTAAATCCCTGTATTAAGGCTCATATATCTTCATTTGCGTGCCTTAAGCTCTCTGCTACTTAATTTAAACCTCTGACTATGAAATATGTGCTTTAATGGCGCTAGGAAATTTTCACAGGGCCAAACCCTGTTCCTTTAATGCAGGTCCTGTCGTAGGATCCCCTCAGGATTTTCTCCATGGTTTCTGCCTCTGCACACAGTCTTTTCCTATATTTTCTGTCACTGTGACAGCGTGTGCAAATCATGGCAGCTTTCTCCACCTCAAAACCCTGCAAAACACGAAAATTGGTTAGGAAAAATTATGCACGGAGGTGGTGGATGTAATGGGGGTGGCGAGGATGTCTGTGCATACAGATGAGATGGCGAAATAGCGCGGGACAATGGCGGACAGTGCAGTATGACAGTGAAAGAGAGTCGGGTGGACGTGGGCAGATCGCAGCAAAAACTAAATAAAACCTACGAAAAATCGACCGTGGAACAAACATATATGGCAGGGGCGAATATATTATGGACACACGTGGAGAGGGTGACGTGGCGAGACAGGGTGATGGCGGAGAAGTCAACAGAGGGGAAGACAAAACTGGACCGTCAGATCTCAAAGAGATCGACGGTTGGAAATGTAGCAAAGGGCGACGAACGGTGGACCAAGAGTATGGCGACCATGGATTAAACCCCGCGCAACTTCGCGAAGCGAAAACCGTTGGATGAGGCGCCCCAGATCGAACGGCCGATATGAATATCGCTCTAGATCCTGTGCCGAATTTTAATGCGCGATGGGCAAGCGGTTTTGGAACAGTGTCGCTGCCACGCGTCACAAGATGAGTGGAATCGCTGGGAAACGGGAAAATACTGCCTAACCCCCATTAGCGGTGCGATGAAAACCAGGTTGTTTCTGAATAGTGCACGGCGGGGGCCACCAGGACGGATGCACTGCAGACCGTCGATCTGGTGGGTAAACGAACGGTCAAGATGTGACGATCGGCAATGAAAGGTTTAACGACGAATGCTACGGGGGCAGCGATCGCCATCCAATCTACAAATATCAACGGTTGACACTGCGTCTGCTAGCCATATGATATAAGTGCTCTTTGGGCTGGCGGGTGGTTCCGGCGCCGAGGTTACATGGTGGGAAGGTGCGAGGGCTAGGCGGAAAGGGGCTAGGCCTAGACTATGCAAAAAATATGGTTTTTGGCCCATCTTCAATGAAATTAAAAGTCAAAATGGGTAACGATAGGGAAATGAGGGGGGATTTGGTAAAACAAAGGGAACTTTGAGAAAGGAAAAGAGGGGTTAAAATGAAGCATTTTTCAAGGGTATAAAGGGCAGAAATAAATCCTTTTGGAGCATAATTCTTTATCAGCGAGGCTTATTTACTCAGAACAGAAGAGGGAAACAGTCACAAGGCAGGGAACATGAAAAGGCTGCAAGGATGATGTGTTTTCAAGGGAAATGCATTCCTTGCAGGCTTATAAAACAAACTAGCCCCTTGCTTGCTTGTCAAGGAATTTATAAGGGGCTAACAGATGGAAGGAAAAAACTCAAAATGTTTTGTTTGTTCAAGTATTAAAGAACAATATACTGAGTGTAAGTTAAATGGTTGATTGAGGGTAAGATATCACATTCCATTCTAAAGGATGTGAAATAAGAAAGCATGTCTAATAATATTGGTAGAAAATGAAATTAGGTATCCAAACAATGTATGTCCTCAATGAGATTAAAAGAATGAAAATTTTCTCTATGGGACTAATATCCCTAATAGCTCATTAGTAAAAGAAAACATATATTCAAGTGAAGCAAGGGATGGTAGGTCTCATCAAGAATATGGAAGTGTTAGAATGTAAGATGCAACATTGGAATGGTGATATGAAAACTCTACAAGATGTGGACAACATATGATGTTTGAGGAACATGGAAAATTTTACGGGCTAATATTCGTAGATGGGCTAATTTTCCATGCTTTTCCCAAAAAAAAGATTCGCCAATTCCCATTTTTTCCTAAAAATGATTTGCCCAAATTTTATAAGAAAAAAATATTTTACCTTAAAAATCACCAAAAATTTATAGAGACTATATAAAATCATTAGAAGTTTGAATATTTACTAAAATATCACCAAGAATTTTATAGCTTGCAGATTACAGATTAATAATATTCACGAAGGTTTATAATCTTTAAGATAAATTTCCATCTTTAAAATTTTACTTGGTGAGGAAAGTGAACTAAATGATGTATTTCAATTAACATCGGTGCAAACTTTCAAGGGCAGAAGCACTTTTCCCTTGATATAAAAAAGGGGGAATAGTTCTAAACAAGAGGAATAATTATAGACAATGAAAAATTGTAGATGAGAAGACACATATGGTTAAGGGGGACATCCCTTTGATATAAAAAGTAAAATTTATAGAAATGGATAATCTACGAGTTGCAAACAAGGCAGATGTAAGTAATCAGAAAAAATAATTGTTTTGATGTTAACATATCAGGGGAATAAATTCCATCTAGAAGTAAAAAAAATTCCTTTTCCTTTGATTTCAAATGGAGAGAATGCATAGCCATAAGGAGATATAATAGACAAGGGGAGTAGTAGCAATTATTGAGAGAAATTATGGATAAAGGAAGAATTGAAATCACTAAAAAAAGTTACAAATAGAGGAAGAGTTGTAGAAACTAAGAAAAGTTTCAAACAAAAGAATAGTTACAAATAAAAGGGAAGCGCAAGTTCACAGGGAGCGCCCCTTTGCCATCAATGTAAAAGGGGGAGATGTTGTGGGCAAAAGGAGAATTGCAAATAAGGGGAGTTGTGTAGTATTATTGCAGAATTGACTAAGTGATTCCATCAAGGATAAGGAGGAATATTGTGGAAATATTTTTTCATTGATGTTGAAGATTGTGGAATACTACATATGTCCAAGATAAATATTGAAAAATGAAGATTGTTGGCAATATTATTTTTTGACTTTGATGCCTAGTTTGGATACCCTATATTTGAATGTCATTTTAATCCAAATTCCTAGCTCAAATGGGAGTGTAGGATATATGGTTGGAAATATTATCGTGATACCTTTTTAATGGTATATGGAACTCGACCTCTAACTCCATAAGAATGAAGAGATATGGCAGATTTCATAAGGATGATCCAACTAAAGTACAAGCAACCCAACCCTAGTGGTTTTACAAGTTGTCCCTATAAGTGACCATATAAACACTATATATAAAATACATATCAGTTCACTTAAAGTCTATCCAAGAAAGAATGGAGCTCACATGTGCAAGAGGATATGAGGGGAGATTCTCGGAGATTAAAAGTGGAAGAACAAATGTGATTTATGGGGTGAATGCATCATCTCGGTGTTTTCACTATAAAAATTATTATGGGGTGATTAAAATTATGAAATGTGGAGGATATAGATAGAATATCCTCATATACCTATGCTTAAAATTTTAGACCTTGGTTCACTTAAATTTGGTAGATATGTTATAAGGAATTTAGGATTCTTGAATGCTCCTGAATTTTGCTTCAAACATGTTAGCTTGGTATTGTTTCTATACTTTCTTTCTGAGATGTTTTAGATTGTGAAATATGGTACAAGATAAAGAGAAGATATCTCAATGTATCGATGATATAATTTTCTTTGATTTTTTCATTATGATTTCAAATTATGATCTGAAAAAGTTAGTGTTCCCGAATGCTCTTGAAATATGCTTCAAATATGTCAACCTGTTATTTTTGTTCTCTTTCTTTTTTAGATATTTTAGACTGTGAAAAATGGAGGAAAACAATAGATCACAAGGTATCAATTATAGACATATTAAACCCTATTTCACTATAATTTCATAGATATGATATAAGGGAGGTAGTGTTCTTGAATTCTCCTAAAGCATTCTTCAAATAAGTCAGCTTGGTATTTTTTCTATAAATTTATTTTGTGATGTTTTAGATTGTGAAATTTGGAGGATATAGAGAATATATTTCAATAAATTATTGTTATATATTTCATACATTTTTTACTATCGTATGAGACATTTTTTACCTCAAAAGTTTTCGTTTAATGCAATAAGAAAGGCCCCATAAGGTTCCAGGCCTTGATTCTCCAAACTGAGACCCATAAATGGAAATGGCCCTGCAAGTTGATCCCTCCAATTTGCACTTTGGAATTATCAAGATAGATGGAAAAAATAAATTATTCAATATAGATCTCTCTCTCTCTCTCCCTCTCGCACACACAGAGTGTATAAGGATTTTTCAATTCTAAAAAAGCATTACTACAAGAATTTGTCTGTTGAAATGGCACCAAGAAATGACACCCTTGGGGGATTCTAATTTAATTTTCCCTTAATTAAATTGGAAGAGAAATTGTAATTTCATCTCATAACAACTTGTAAGTGTTAACTGAGTCAGGAAGACTTAGTTAGCTTAGATAATTCGAGTTAGTTAGCTTAGATAATTCGAGTTGGGGGTCAAAGAGGAGGGATGTAGAGTTATTCCTAGATTTTAGGGGACCCAATTACAATTATTTTTGAGTTGTAGTTAGTTAACTCAATTATTTGAGTTAAAATCAGTTTAACTAGTTCTAACTGAGAGATGAGCTAGTGAGAGGTCCACTGAATTAAATATGATTTAATTCACAAGTAGTGATAAAAAATTTAACACATAATTCACTATAATTATTTGTTTCATGTAAGTTATAAGGAAGACCTAGTTGAGATTGAGGTTAAAGGAAAGATAAATATAAATTATATAATTATAAAAATGTACAGGTCATGCATGAGGTCATCAGGATGCCTTGAAGGAACTGCACAATCAATTCTTGGGAATTTTCTTATTAATAGGGACATGATTCCTCAAGGAATACGTAAGAAAGGCTGGTCAGACAGAAGCTGAGAATTGGTTAAGTATTGGATCAATTTTGCCTAGATCAGAGTGAGACAGTGAACAGAGTGCAGAGGTTTCTCGGTGATGGAAACAAAATTGTATTGTTTCATGGCATTGACTTTATGCAATACACGAATAGCAGGGTTTTGATCAGTTTCTTCCACATATACATCTTGTGTCATGCGATTGATTATTTATTTCTCTTACTTGTTATGTGATTGTGCGATTGTAATTGTTTCCGCAATTTGTAGAAGGATTCAGTGTTTTATTTTAGTACATTACAAGATCAGATTGAATCCCTTTGGATAATTTCTACAATATTTAGGTGGGTAAATAAAAAATTTTACTGTTCATTTCCAATGCCCTAAAAATCATGTAATACTTTGTTTAAATGCATATATGAACATTACAAGTAGCAACTTCAACAAATCATATAAATTATGGTAAAATATTCATTCTTAATAATATTTACAAACCGTAATACAACTACATATATATGTCTGTGTGTGCGCACATGTGGGCACAATACACATACAATGAATTTTCATCTTTATAAAATTAAACATTACAAAATTAAATCACTGTAAGTAATGATTAAATTTTCACTAAGAGTTATCAACTAATATTTATTCAATGCTTTTGTATGTCAATATAATATTATATGTAGGTATTTTACGTGTATAATTTATCTCTACTATATACATATAGCTATAGGTACATATATTTAGAGTTATATTTATGTGAAGTAAGTTTTTCTCCTCATACATGATAATTAGCTCAAGCCATACTAATCTGGGGACTTACACACATATATGAGATAGAGGAAAACATAAAATGACAAGTGTGCATTCCTTAAGATCCTTATAATGAGGTTTTAACAATTGAATTTAGTTTTTGGCATGAGACTATTTTGATCCTTGGATAAAAAATTCTAAGTGAGAATTATTGTCCTACTTCAAATGAGATCATTTAAGGCTTTTGAAAACTAACAACAAATTCCACATATAGGTCAAAGTCTTGGCCCAATTCCATTTCAAGAATTAGTCTTACAAGGCCTTCAAGCTACAACTATATTTTAATACCATTTGAATTTGTTTTCTTAAGTATCCAGTGGCTCCACATTTGTTGTCAAGGAGGTCTCAAAACTTTCATACCATTTGGAATAACTTAGAACCCAATGCTAAATTGTAAATCTTAATTTTTCAAGAATTTCCATTCATATTGAAAATTATTTTCTCTTTGCCTTAGATGTTCTAGGAAGACTTACAAAACTTTATCTTCTTCATTCAGAAAAATATCATAAGAAACCAAAAGTACAGACCATGTATACAAATGTGAGCATGGAGCTCAAATCCAATATAAATTATAAGAGAGATAAATTACACACTATTTACTTAGAGAATAGGAAAACATCCAAATACCCAATATATTCATACATTCAAATCACATATCCACAATAATAGATATATGTTCTCTATATACACTTATTCATATATTGAACGTGTAACCTTTTTTTTTTCACAAAGGAAAAATTCATAACTTTTCATTAATAGATAAGTTACATGTTACATTTGCTAGTAGAAAACTACCAAAAACTATTTGTCAAAGTATAAACTGTATATAGCCAAGCTCTAGCTATCAAAATACATACAATAATGCAACTAGTACAAACATAGATGTCTGCGTATAACATCACCCGTAAGTTTGGTGCATAACTTACCGGATAATAGACAAGAAATAAATAATAGCCGATACATAATCCATGGGAGATAAAGAGAAACAAAATAACCTCCCAAGTAGGTTGTTCTATCCAACAGCCCTCTGATCTGGTGCCTCATCCATAAAATGCCTATGAAAAAACCTGTACACATGTTCGCCAATCTGCTCTATAATGTGCCATGTACCCCAAATCAGCTCCGAGGCTTCTTTGGACAGCTTATCAGCCACTTGGTTCCGAGACCTGTAAATGTGAGCCATGGAGATGGAGTCAAATAATAACTTGAGATGATGAACCTCCCTTAGTAGTGCAGTCATTGTGTGCGTGTGGCAAAGTGCAAGATTATTGAACCAGTTGATCACAAGAAGAGAGTCTCCAAATATTGAATGGAATTACAATGTTTTTCTCGCGCAAAGAGAAGTAGAAGTCTAAGGCTTTGAAGTTCAGAAAAGTTGTTCGATCCAGGGCCTAGTCCCATCCTTATTTGATAATGGTGATGATCATTAATATATAGTATGGAACCCCCCCCCCCCAACATCCTTGTGGATTTTCCACTCCATCAAAATAGGCCCAGGGTCGGCTTCGCTCAATAAATTCAGGGATAACCATCTTAGGGGTTCCCTAGTGTTTTTCAGCAAGTAGGAGGTTATAAGTAGTGATGATCGCAGCACAAATGCGATCCCCATTTATCGGTTGGTCGTTGAAAATGAAATTGTTGCGGCCAATCCATACTTCCCAAGCAATGATCAACGGGAGGTTCCACATTTTCGGGATATTGGCGTATATCTTCCACCAAGATGTCCAGGCTTCTAGTATTGTGGTCCCCTACCAAGGATGTTGGCACCCCAAAATGTTTGCAGCCAGTGCCCATATATCCAAAATAACATTGCAGTGCAGAAAAAGGTGAGATGTTTCTTCACTATCTATCAGGAAATATCAGCACCTTGAGGGCCCATGGATGGCATGGCGGTGGAGAAAATCCATGGTGGGGATGCAATGATTTAAGATACACCAAAATAAGATTCTGTATTTATGTGGAGTTTTTAGTTTCCAAATGCATCGCCACCACCAGGCTATATGAGGTGGTTCCTTGTGCTGTATAAGTGATAGGTAACCAAGCTTGGGTGTGTACTGGCCCTTTGATGAGTAAGCCCATATCAACTGATCTTCATGTTCCCTGAGCCGGGTGTTTCTATATTTTAATTCCCAAATGTAATTGTTCCAGTCCAGAAGACCATCCCGTGGGATGCCAAGGTCAGCCGCTGTCAGCCAACATTGTCCCTACCAGGTAGTGTGAATTGGATCTGCTATCTAAGCAAGAAAGGTGATGCCTTTGTGTGCCAAGTGCTCCAATAGTGGATCAGGTAACAAGTGGTATTCACCACTACCAGAACAAGAGTCAGTACCAATACGAATAGATTCCCCAGATCCGATCTACCACGATAGTCCCCTCTGAATAATATGAGCCACTTTTGTAATCACTTTCCATATGATGGATGATCCATAGGTTGCCCCAATTATGTCCCTGATCCAATCATGGGTACTTCTGGGAGCGATGTATTTTGCGACTATAACCTCCTTCCAGAGACTATTCCTAGTGATTAAATGCCAACACATTTTGGCAGTGAGAGCATTAGAGAAGAGATGGAGATCTTTGATCCCCCAGCCACCCCACTACTTAGGAATGTTGATGCGATCCCAAGCAATCTAGGCAAATGTGTTATCATTTTCCTTGTTGCGCTGTAATAAATGTCTACATATGCACTTAATGTGATTTGTAACACCAATCGGTAGCCAAGCCAGGGTCATCCAGTAGACTGGAATGGCCTCGAGAACTAATTTAATGAGGACTAAGCGGCCAGCTCTGGAAAGCCATCTATTATACCAAACATTGATTCTACGTTCAACTTTGGCTATGAGCCAGTTCCAATCTTTGATTTGGTAGTTGTTTGGTTTGATGAGATACCCCAAGTATTTCAGTTCCTCGTTAATACTAATACTGACATATGCAAATAGATGCAATGCGTTGCCTCGTTCCTGAGTCGAACATCCGGTCATGATGATAGAAGACTTGAGGGAATTAGGGATCATTCCGGTGGCTCTGCAAAAACTTTGGAGAAGTATATTAAATTGTACAACATCCTGTTCAGAGCCATCAAGAAAAATTAGTACATCATCCACGAATAATAGATGAGTAAGATGTAATATGTCATTTACCCGGAGACCATGAAAGGTACCCCAACCCTTTGCATTTTTTATGAGAGCAGAGAGACCCTCCATAACCAAGACAAATAATAAAGGTGATAGAGGACATCCTTGGTGTAATCTTATACCCGCATGAAAGAAATCAGATGCAGTGCCATTGAGGAGGATGCTGAAAGTAGCATGACAAATGCATCCCATAATCCAGTTGATAAAAGTATGAGGAAAGCCAGTTTGTATAAGAATGAGGTGTAGGTAGCTCCAATTCACCTGATCAAAGGCCTTTTCCAGGTCAATCTTGAGTATGGTGGATTTAAGATGTTTGGTTTTAATGGAGTGGAGGGCTTCTTGGGCAATGCCAATTGCTTCGTGGATTTGCCTATGATGAAGAAGAGCAAATTGTTCCTTGGCTATGTGATCAGATAAGAATGGCTTAATTCGATTGGAAATGATCTTGGAGATAATCTTGTAGATGCAGTTACAGAGAGAGATTGGTCTATAGTCTTGAAAGTCGGATGAATGATCTGATTTGGGAATGAGCGCAATAAAAGTGGAGTTAAATCCATCATAGATTTGACCCCTCACTCTGTTGTCTTCTATCATAATCAGTAGGTCATTTGCCATCAACTCAAAGAAGTGAATGAAGAACTCAACGGGCCAACCATCAGGCCCAGGACTTTTGTCTCTTTTAAACCATTTCAATACCCCCTCCAGTTCTTCCTCCTGCTCAAGTTCCACATATCTGTTGAAAGATTGAGTAATATGAAAAATATATGGTAGATCAACATGGAGAGGTGTTATGTAAATATTAGTGAAATATTGAGTACCCAAATCATGTAGTTGTGATTGAGTACGAGCCACAAAACCATGTTGATCAGTGAGTTCCCAAATTGAATTTGCAGTCCTGCGACCGTTTGCATGTTGTTGAAAAAAAATTGTATTTTCATCTCCTGTCTAAAGCCAAATAGCTCTGCTCTTGAGTCGTCAATCCTCCTCTTTCTGTCTCAGGAGCTTTGTCTTATTATTTTCAAGAGCTATAAGGTAATCTTTAGTAGCGAAGGACCTATATCCAGTAAGATCAGAGTTATTAAGTTGAGCAATTTCTAGCTTAATCCGGTTGAGCTCTTCTCGTTCCAGGCATTTTTTGTTCTTAACCCAATTGACAGTCAAGCGCTTAATGCGAGATAGGTTATTATTAATGGTCTGAGCAGGGTCACTGTCAGGTTGATGTGAACATTGTTTCCAAGCCTAAACCACGATCTTATGATAATCTGGATCTTGTAACCATCTAGAGTTAAATTTAAATGGTGGTCACGCCCTATTAGGGCCGCACTCAAATTCAAGAAATATAGGGGAATGATCAGACATTCCCCCCTGCCCCACCCATTGACAGGCACGATCTAAGGTGTTAAGAAGGGGCTGCTGGATTAGAAATTTGTCCAGTCTGCGAGCCAGAGCCGCATCACCAATCCTCCTATTCCGCCAAGTGGGCTGAATCTTTGTAGTATGAATGTCCAAAAGATCCACCTCCCTGAGTTTAATGCAGAAATACTTAACCAGAGGATCAGGAATAGCATGTGTACCCCAAGATTCGGAAATTCCTAATGAGAAATTCAGATCACCACCCATGATTATATTAGGGAGGGTAAGTAGTGAGAAGGCTAGTAAAGAATTCCAATAGACCTCTTTGTTTAAGCAGGGTCCATAGAAGTTGATCAGGGTAAACACCTGCTCAGAGTGACCAAATTTTATATCCATGCAAAGTACCCCTGCCCTCCCCAGCAGTTGATCATCCGGGTGGTTCTGCGATTGATGCCCAAAGTGCAGCCACCAGATCTACCATGAGCATCCAATGTAATGAAAGTCCAATTAGGAAGAAAATAATTAAATGTCTTTGCAACTGAATCCCCGTCTCCTAAAGTTTCTTGTAGGAAAATAATGTCAATAGGCTTCTGTGCAATAAGTTCCTCAAGTGCCAATCTCTTATCGGGGTTGGTCAGTCCCCTGCAGTTGTAGGAGAGGCAGATCATGATGTAACCCCAAGATAGGGTTGCCTTGCTCTAAGAACCCGCATAAGTGATGATTGTGTACCAGCCTCCACCTCAAGATTGGCCTGTTTAATAGCTTTTCCCATAGTTGATGGTCTACCCCTGGTTTTGTTAGGATGGCAACTCGGCCCAGGGCCAATACCAAAAACTTCCGCGGAGTGTGGTATAGCAAGAGATCTCAAATGGTATTTGCGTTTCGAAGTGGATGAATCCGAGCAGGTGGTTGGATGGCAAGAGATAGGGACAGCAGAAGTATGATATATAATGGGGGTGAAAGATGGTGGGGCTTGTGCAATAAAACAACAAATAGGTGGGTAACGTTGAGCGGAACTAGCAGAAACAAAAGACAAACAAGGAAACGTAATGGATGATAAACAGGATGAGATAATTAAATGCAAAGAGTCAGGTATAAGAAAGGTACCCGAAATAGTCGAAGAGCGGTGAGAGGCCACAGGAGTGGATGGTGCGTGTGATCTGGGTTGCGTAATAGGCCAAGTAGGAAATTGTTGGGTCGTTACCAGCGCCGCAGCAAAAGACTCCGGCACCGCCCGCTGCTCACCCTCCGAGACCTGGAAATTGCTGGAGATAGGTTCTGTATGAGTGGCCACAGAGTGGGTTTTCTTATGAATTTTCTTGGTGAATCCCATCTTTGGGCATTCCTTATACAAATGCCCCACTTCATGGCATTTCCTGCATCTAAAAGGCACCCCTTCATAATCAAGAATATGTTGCCACATCATCCCATTGAAGAGCATGTTGAGATTGTCGTGCAGACCATCTCTAGTATCAAGGAAGATCAGAATGCGAGCAACTGCTCTGCTGCCAGTATCCACGTAGGACATATCATGGTCAAGGTAGAGCCCGAATAGACCCCCGATATTCCAGAGAGCAGTATCATTCAAGAACTGAACAGGAAATCCCGGCAATCGCATCCAGATAGGTCCAAATTCAACATTTTCTTTGTTGGGATAAAAAAGCGGAACCCATCATTTGAGATGAATAGGGTGTATTTCAATGTGCCAGTATTTCATGAGAGCCCAATCAGATTGTTCCGGTTGTGCAAAGGTGAGAGAAAACTAACCTTTTATGAGCAGTAATACTTCCGGGAGGGTATCAAGAAAACCTCCACAAATCTCACGGGTCCACTGTTTCAGCCGCACAGTGGAATACTTCCGACCTCTCACCTTCCCTACTAACATAGTGGCAGCGATATGTGCCAGATCCGCCATACCACAATCATGGCCAAAGTGTGTAATCTTGTTGAACTTATTCTTTGTAGTCCTATGCTTCTTGCCTATTTTAGCACTCCCCAGAGCCGGATCTTTAGTATTATCGGAGCCCGAGGATGAGGTTGGCCTGTCCAAGATAGGAGCATCCTCATGAATGTTTGAGAAAACCCCAGATGCTGGGGGAGGTACACACTCTGCACGCTCGCCGATATTCGCACCCCCACAATGCACTGCATCAACAACAGAATCACCGATAGGAAAAAACCCACAAATATTAAGGTGCTCTAGTGTAAGAGTCGCTACCCCAATAGTCTGTAGCGCATCGTCTGCAAAAGGCTCCGAGGACCCTAAGTCACCCACAGCAAAACAAGAGTTTTGAGTCTGTGAGAAGTCCCATAAACCATGGTTCAAGGGTGAGGGCGTGGCAAAACAAAACTGATCAAATTCCCCAAATGTCCACGCCAGCCAGCGGATCCTCTGTGTAGTCCACCTCATCCTCATAGGCGTTAATGATCAGCAAGTCAATCTGGAGCCGAGACCTGTTCAAAGAGTAGTGTGTGCCAAGGGCCCGCACTGACAGGCCAGGCAGTAAAAACAAATGACACCAGACACCAAGTATGGAAGAAACGCCCTGATAGTTGAGCCCGCCAGTCGAATGGTCGACAAGGTTCACGGGCCACAACCAAGCCCCACACGACAGTAATAATCAAACCCCGATGCAGCGGACGGAAGCAGTAAACCCCAGTCAAAACACCGAATGACCCAACAAAGTGAAGGCAGATCAGATGGTCCAAAAACCAAACAGGTGCCGAGGATCCCTATTTGCAGTCCGTTAAAAAAGAGTGCGGACCTGATGTAACAGTGGTGCCCGAAACCCGACAGGTGAACCAGGGATTGCGGCTTCCATGGCTAGGGTTTTCCTACATGAATTCTACATCCAGGCTCTCAGTAGCTCTTCACCTTGAACATGTAACCTTTTCCTTATTAATTTAACATTAGCACATATACATCTACATATTAAATCAATATTTAACCCCATATATACTCCACTTAAAATCATATTATAAGACTTTCCTTCCCAAAAATTAATCTTAAATGTCGAAAGAAATTGGAAGCTCTTGACCACTTGGACAAAGCTAGAACTACACTTCCAACGAAGAAAAAATTACTACGAAAAAAATTAACCCTTAAAGTAAGAAGTGGTTGTTATCGAAGATAGCCATCTCTTCATCCCACGAGGAAACTATATCAAATCAAATTCCAAGACATTTAAGATGGTGAGCTTCAATTCGTTAAAAGTCAACAGTTGAAATGACAAGAAAGTTGCACCATGTACAAGTTTTTATATTAATTAGAATATTTATGAAAGATTAATTATTCCCAAACTTAAGGAGATGTTGATTAAAATCTAAGAAAATTCCATGTATAATATACACATTTTATTGTATTACTATTTTTAATGCATATGTCCCCTCTTTATTGTACATATTATAATTCATTCCGTCTTCTTTTTCTTTTTTAATCCACATGAATTTATTTATGATTACACTGTCTTTGAATTGAATTTCGAATTTCAGCTAAAAGGCTGTTTCAACTTTCTGGGAATTTGACTTTAAAAAAATTAATAGAAAAACCTGCATTATATCGCCGTGGGATAAACGGTTCATTATACTACAAATCATATATTAGGCTTATCTATTCGAAAGCCACAAAATAATTAATATTTTTTAAATACACTCCATTGGTCGTGTGGACGAATCTATTATTTATCTTAATTACAACAATTGATATTTTAATAAATTGAAAAGTGGCACATTCAACAAGTTGGTTCATGTTGGGTGGGTGCCCCGAATCGATGCCCTTCGGAAACATCGCCCGACAGGATTGCCCGTCACGATGGTATTGTCTCGTCCATGGCCTGTACCCAACGCGAGGAGCATGCACATTGAATTAGGAATTTACCTATTGCTGAACTTATTCTCATTGTAAATGCTGTAAATATTTTGAAAACTGTGAGTTTAAACAATTCAACTTAAGCTATTGGAGTTTTGGTGTTTGGAATTAATTTGCAGTAGTCTTATTTATGTTCAAATATTTGGAAGCATCACTCATAAGCCTATGTCTGGTGGAGGAGGATACAAGTAATATGAAAGCAAGTCTCATTACTAATTTCGGCCTCTCTAATTTGTGTTTGGAACTGATTTGCAATAGTTTCACTCTTGTGTGAGCAAAGATGAAAGCAAGTCTCAGTGTTTGGAATTGATTTGCAGTAGTCCCACCCTTGCCTGAGCAATATGAAAGTAAGTCCCATCACCGACTGCAGCCTCTAGAGTTTTGGTGTTTGAAATCGATTTGGAGTAGTCCCACCCATATTCAAATCTCTAGAGGGGTCACCCATAAGCCAGTGTAGGAGGATACACAACATGAAAACAACTCCCATCACCAACTCAGGTTTTGATGTTTGGAATAGATTTGAGTCGTCCCACCTGTGTTAGTTTTTGGAATATTTTTGAAATCTGAAATTGAGATATAAAACTCCTTCTATTTTTTGGAATATTTTTTTAGATTTTTTGGAATATTTTTGAAATTTAAAATTGAGAATTTAAAGAGCTCTGCTTACCAAGATCAGAATTTTCAAGAAATCTAGTATTTGAATTATTTTTGTGATAGTGGAAATAGATTCAGCACCATCAGTAATCCTCGAAGCACAAAATCTTGAAGCTCCACAACTTTAACCTATATTTCCAAAAATTTCTACCAACTTTTCTTAAAATCATCTCTAAATTTCCATTATTTTCTAAGCTAAAATGTTACCTCTTTAGACTACCGCGATTTAAACAGTTTATTTCCTTACTATTAATAAAATTCCAAAATATTATAAAAATCAACGATCAGAACTTTACGCAATGAATTTTAAAACCAGCTACTCATCTTCCGTCATCTTGATGTCGATTGATTGCACAATATTTAGGAAATGTGACGACATGTCCATCTGATATAAGGATTGAGTTCAAGGTCTCATCTTCTATTCAAGTCTTTAAATTTGTAGGCCTGGTTGTTGCGTTTTGTTGTGCCTTTGTCTATCTATTATAAACGAGAATATATTGTAGCCCTTGCATAGTGCAGTCATGGCGATGGAGATGAAAAAGATGAAGGGTCACGTCCTGGTCTTGTCATACCCAGGAACCGGCCATACAAATCCAATTCTGCAGTTCTCCAAAAACATCGCCTCCAGAGGATTGCTCGTCACCTTCGTTACTTTCACCTACAATCATGACAAAATCATACAAGCCAAGGAGTATCTGCAACGCCTTAATCTCCCGATACAGTTCGAGTGTATTCCAGAGGGCCTTCCTCAACAGTACCCGCCGGACTCAAACGTCAGCAACGTTGTTTTCAATCATATGAACAACAACTTCGACAGCTCGAAATTGGAGCAGCTGATTCAGCGAATGAATGCGAGTGGGAACGCTCCGCCGGTGTGCTGTATCGTTTATGATCCATTTCTTCAATGGGGTCGGCAAGTTGCAAAGAAGATGAATATTCCTCATGCTTTGTTCTGGACGATGAGCACTGCAGTTTTCACCATCTATCATCACTTCCACAATGGTTGCTATCATCGCTTTTAATTTGCAGTACTGCTGGTTAATGCAATACTTGTATTTGTTGTTATATGTTTCTCAATGTACAGTACATGATGTCTCACAGGGGCAACGTGGGATTCAAGTCAAGTGCCAGAGAGCGTGAACGTTTCCATTCCCAGCCTTCCTGAACTGAAAATGGGGGATTTGCCTCTGTCATTCACTGCAAGTACAGTACACAAACTGCGATCTTATCTCCAGCAAATGGAGGGCCTCAGCGATGTGTCGTGGGTGCTTGCGAACACCTTCTATGAACTGGACCCCGAGACGGTGGATTATCTGAAATCAATGGGAGTGCCATTTCGGAGCATAGGGCCTTGCATACCTTCGGCTTTTCTGGACGGACGCAACCCCCATGATTCACTAGTGGGCGCGGATCCTTGGAAAGCGACGAACGCCGTGCAAAAGTGGCTAGACAAGAAGTCCTCGTCGTCCGTCGTGTACATTGCTTTTGGCAGCATCACCGTCCTAAGCGCACAACAAATCTATGAATTAGCGTTGGGGATTCAGTCCAGTGGTCAGAATTTCTTGTGGGTCATTCGCCCTCCTCCCGGCCATGAAGACATTCGGGAATTTTTACCGGCAAGCTTTATGGAAGAAACCAAAGGGCGGGGTCTTGTTGTGAAGTGGTGCGTTCAGCTGGAGGTGTTGTCTCATCCGTCAGTGGGCATTTTTATGAGCCACTGTGGGTGGAACTCGACGCTGGAGGCCTTGAGCTTCGGGGTTCCGGTGCTGACCTTGGGTGTTTGGACTGATCAGACCACCAATTCGAAATTCGTGGCAGATGTGTGGAAGGCGGGAGTGAGAATGAAAAAGGGAGAAGATGGAACTGTGGGGAGGGAAGAGATCGACAGATGTATGCGAATATCTGTTGACAAGGCGAGTAAAGCGGGAGAAGAACTGCGGACGAATGCTGTGAAATGGAAGGAATTGGCTAGAACTGCCATGAGCGAAGGCGGGTCTTCTGATATAAATTTGAACGAATTTGTTGAGGGGGTCATTGCCAAAGCCAAACAATCATTATCGTCTGCTCCCCACTAGATTGGCACTCAGGTCCGATCGGAAACGTGTTGTCAATAGTATTTTTAATAACGCATCGTGAGTCCAAGCTAGAACAATCAGGCCATGTTAATTTTCGAGTTAATGGTTTTAGAAGATGATAAAACTACTAGATTTTAATCCACTTTATTAATAAAATTAAAATTTGAGAGATTTTCAATATGTAGAATTAGAAACGGTATTTGGTCTTTTTATTCCTATATATTGAGAGTTTGGGTTGATGGTATTGTGTCTCGGAGGATTTATTGAAAGGTTGGGTTGGTGGTATTGTGTCTCTGAGGATTTATATATTGAGAGTTTGGGTTGGTGGTATTGTGTTTCAGAGGATTTATTGAAAGGTTGGGTTGGTGGTATTGTGTCTGAGAGGATTTATTGAAGGTAACATTATGTTGCATATATTTCTTTTGAACATGAATGATGCTAATCACTTTTGTTAAGAGAATGGAGATTGAGATTTTAAGTGTGTACTATGTTAGTTGCCAAATAATATACTGATCTTGATTTGGAGTATGGTTTTTTTTCCAAAGTAACATTTTGTAATGCTTGTGTGTTTATTTAGAATCATTGCACATTCTTTTCTCATTAATTAGGTAGAAATCATATTTGTATATTTTGCTTCATTTCACTTGATATAAAAGCCTAACTCTTAGGCTTTTGGGACAAGGGTTTTTTATTTAACCTTGGTTTGAGTGGGAGCGTGCAAGGAAGTAAACTTATTGTGGGAAAATAGCAAGCACATCAAAAATATAAATGAAGTACTTTATGTAATTAAATTTGAGCTACATAATCTTAAAATGAATGATCTTTTTATAAATGAAGAGTGTGGATATTCTGAATTCTCTATCTCAAAATCAAGATCTATCGATTGCAATATATAGAACAAATTCTCTTCTACTAAAGATGAGGACTAGGTAGTGCTGGAGAGGAAGTTAAGAAGCATTTTTATGTTTTGTTTAGCTAACTTAGTGTTATTGAACAATTATAAAAAAATTCCAACATGCCATGTATCTAAAAGAAATTGGGGGAAATTGTAACAAAATCCTTGCCAAATAATCTTTTATTTTCCACAAAAGGTTATGTGCATATAAAATGGGTTACGATGATTTTGTAACTAAGCATATAAATGTTTTTAATACCATTGTGATCTCATTAAAATTAGTTTAATATGGATAAGGAGGATTATTGCATGACCCTCCCTTGTTCTATGCTAGATTTGTAATAATGTCCATTGGAATCATTATAAAAGAAATTGGCACTTGATGAGGTTTTGGTTGCTTCACTTTTAGAGGAAATGAAGAAAAATAATTTTGAATCCATGAAGGAGACTCTGATAGTTCATGGAAGATCAAAATAAAAGCGCATGAAGAGGGAAAATAAAAGATTCAAATCCCATGAGAGATATGAGTCTCTTAGAATATCTAAGGAAATATGTTGAAATTGTAGCAAGTAAATGATTTAAAAAGAGACTACGAGAGAGACAAGAAAGAAATTATTTGAAGATGAATTCAAATTTTTTAATTAGGAGGATGTTGGGGATGCCTCTTTTATAACCTTGGAAATACATGCATGTCAAAGTGCATGACTGATGGACTATAGAGCTTCCACCCACATGAGTGGGGTTTCCACCCACATGACTTCCCACTAAGACATGCTTTTAGTGCATAGTAAATATAATGGTGGGAAAGAACCTTGATGATGATTCTTATGCCAACATAGGTGGTCATGGTAATGTCCTTATTATATTCGCTAAAAGAAAATAAAAGGGGATCATTGTAGTTGTTTAACACAAAATCTACAATCAATAAGTGGACTTAATAATGTAATTATTCAAGTTAGTTTCTCTAATGGATGGTTTAAGAAGGTGCAAATAGTTAACGATTCATGTTAATAGTGTTCATATCCATAGTTTGTTTCAATATGATGTGTTATCGCACAAAAAGTGATCACCTAGCCAAAATTATTAGGTGAATCGAAATATGTCATGTTAGTATGAGTTTTACACATTAAAACCAACTTTAACCTAAGGAGACACTTTTACTATGTTATTTCCATTAATTAACCTAGTTACATCACGATAACCCATAAATTCATTCATTTTATGTTATTCTCATCATTTTTCCAATTTACGTGAAAATAAGTTAATATAATTTAACTCACATTATTCATTTCCATAAGAATTATTCAATAAACCATCTATTTGATTATTTGTCTATATTTTAACCATTTTCATAGAAATAATCTATAAGATCGTTATTTATAAATTGTTTCTAACCTATTTTACCCTCTCACCTAGAAGTATTTCAATAACCCACTGATTATTAATTATTTTTAACTATTTTAACCAATATTTATTAATTAGTCAAGTCCCACAAGCACAATTGGTTAAAGATGGGCCTTGTCAGCAAACAAACCAAAGATCAAACCTCAGAGGGGGTGCTTGTCAGGTGTGATCCCTGGTCGCGACTCTTCAAGCCAATATTTATTAATTAACAACTTGAAAAATAAAAAAACAACCAATATTTATTAACTAACTCAATAAATATTTTTTTGAGTTAATTAAATAAAACATATTATCCCATATTCCCAATAAATAAATTTTCCAAGTAAAATCCTCATTTTTTCAATTTTAGCATTAGGAAATATTTTGGCATATAAGACTTAGGAAAAGTGGGTTATGGAGGTCCCACTTAATTTTTGGAGGAAAAAGGAAAAATAAACAGTAGAGGAAAAGGAAATATTTTTTGTAAGTAAAATATGGGAACCACCAAAGAGGGAAATTTGACCCCCTTGAGAAATTTTCATTGGGAGAAGGAAAGAGAAAAGAAGGGGAGTTCGAACTTGTGGAGAGAGGGGATCACCAAGGGAAAAAATATCATCATATATAAATAGCACCTTGGGGCTCCACTTTTTCATCTTTTGCTCATTATTTTTAGAATATCAAACTCTCTCTTAGAGTTTTTTCAACGCAAGAGAAGCATGGTTTTTTAGCTCAAGAGTTTCAAGTGAAACTCATCCTCATTTCGGAGAACTTTGAGTGTCTCCCTAGTGGTGGTTTGGGGGAGTCTATTTTAGAAATTCCATTGGAGTTTATTGCAGAATATTCACTTAGAAATTCATTATTTCCAGGCAGAGAAGACAAACCCTTAAGGTTATTTGGAGCAACATTTTTCTATTAATGGTTTCATGTATTTGCAGGAGATTTTCTACTATTTAGAGGAGGAGTTTGACACCATTTTTCAGAGTTGTTCCTGTATCTTTTCACTGGGATTTGTTCTTGTATCATTTTTCAGAGTTGGTATTTTATATGAGTTTTTAGTTGGGAGTGATAGTTATTTTCTAGGAATTTTTAGTTTGGAGTGATAAGTATTTTCCAAAGGATATTTTTGCACAATTTCTCAGCCATTTGCAGGAGATTTTTATCATTTCTTAGCAATATCTCTTTGGTTGGGTGTGAAAGTGTTTCGCTAGAAATCTGCTCTATTTTAGGCATTCTGGGTCAGTTGGAATTATCCCAAATGATGTATATATTTTTTTGGTTTGGGTGTGAGGAGCCTATAGCTAATTTTATAGAATTTTCTGAGTAGTATTCAGGCCAAAATCATACGTTCTTTTAGTAGGGTGTATTTTTGGTTAACTGGTCATTTGTAATCACATTGTGGGTTCGATTTTGGCTTGGAGTTAGGGAAAACATTTTCTGGGTATTGTTGGGATATAAGATAAGAGTTTGTGGCTGTAATTTCAAATTGATTTGGGAATTATTGAGGTCAAACTTTCAATTGATAATCCTGTAGTGTACGAGGATACAAGCAATATGAAAGCCCGTAGTGTAGGAGGATACAAGTAATATGAAAGTGAGTCCCATCACCAACTCAAATCTCGTGTAACAGTTTTCGTGTTTTACAGTAGTCTCACCTGTGTTAGTCCCACCTGATAGTAGTCCCACCCATGTTAGTCTCACCTGTGTTCAAATCTCGCCTTACTCACCCATGTTAGTCCCACGTAATAGTAGTCCCACCTGTGTTCAAATCTCACCTTACTGATATGCCCGTAGTGTAAGAGGATACAAGAAATATGAAATCTCGTAGTGTAGGAGGATACAAGTAATATGAAATTGAGTCTCATCACCAACTCAAGCATCTAGAGTTTTAGCATTTGGCTTATGTTTGTTTCCAAAAATTAGTTCCAAGTGTGTTCAAATGTTGCATTACTGATAAGCCAGTAGTGTAGGAAAATAGAAGAAATATGAATGCCCATAGCATAGGAGGATACAAGTAATATGAAAGCTAGTCCCATCACCAACTAGGCATCTAGATTTTTTGTGTTTGACCTGTATTTCCAAAAAATCTGCCAAATTTTCTCAAAATCATGCCTAAATTTCCATTATTTTCTAAGCTAAACTATTACCTCTTTAAAATATGACCATTTAGACCATTGATTTCTTTACTATTAATAAAATTCCAAAATATTATAAAAATCAACGATCAGAATAACGATGCCTCTCTATTCAAAACTTTACGCAATGAATTTTATAACTGGCTACTCATATTTCGTCATCGTGATGTCGATTGATTGCATAATATTTAGGAAATGTGACGACATAAATGAAATCAAGTATTTGACCATTCATGTCCATATGATATAAAGGTCGAGTTAAAGTTCTCATCTTCTATACAAGCCTTTAAATTTGTAGGCCTCTTTTTCCTTTGTCTATCTATTATAAAAATGAGAATCTATTGCAGCCCTTGCATAGTACAAAAATCATGGAGATGAAAAAGGTTAAGGCTCATTTCCTGGTCTTGTCATACCCAGGAACCGGCCATACAAATCCAACTCTACAATTATCCAAAAACATCACCTCCAGAGGATTGCTCATCACCTTCGTTACTTTCACCTACAATCATGAGAAGATCATACAAGCCAAGGGGTATCTGCAATGGATTAATCTCCCCATACAGTTCGAGTGTATTCCAGAGCGCCTTCCTCAACAGTACCAGCCCGACTCAAACTTCAACAACGTTGTTTTCAATCATATGAACAACAACTTCGACGGCTCGAAATTGGAGCAGCTAATTCAAATAATGAATGCGAGTGGGAAGGCTCCGCCAGTGTGTTGTATCGTTTATGATCCATTTATTCAATGGGGTCAGCAAGTTGCAAAGAAGATCAATATTCCTCATGCTTTGTTCCAGACAATGAGCACTGCAGTTTTCATCATCTATCAACACTTCCACAATGGTTGCTCTCTACGGTCTCTACATCGCTTTTAATTTGCAATACTTCTAGTTAATGCAATACTTGTATTTGTTGTTATATGTTTCTCAATGTACAGTACATGATGTCTCATAGGGGCCACGTTGGATTCAATTCAAGTGCCAGAGAGCGTGAACGTTTCCATTCCCAGCCTTCCTGAACTGGAAATGGGGGATTTGAATCAGTCATTCATTAAAAGTATAGTATAGAAACTGTGATCTTATCTCCAGAAAATGGAGGGCCTCAACGATGTATCGTGGGTTCTTGCGAAGACCTTCTATGAACTAGACCTCGAGATGGTGGATTATCTAAAATCAATGGGAGTGACATTTCAGAGCATAGGGCCATGCATACCTTTGAATTTTCTGGATGGACGCAATTCCCATGATTCACAAGTGGGGGCAGATCCTTGGAAAGCGACGAACGTCATGCAAAAGTAAATAGACAAGAAGTCCTCGTCATCTGTAGTGTACATTTATTTTAGTAGCATCACCATCCTAAGCGCACAAAAAATCTATGAATTAGCGTTGGGGATTCAGTGCAGTGGTCAGAATTTCTTGTGGGTCATTTTCCCCTCCTCCAGTCCATGAAGACAATGGGGAATTTTTGTCGGCAGACTTTATGGAAGAAACCAAAGGGCAGGGTCTGGTTGTGAAGTGGTGCGTCAGCTGGAGGTGTTGCCTCTCTTCTAAATACTCCCAACCACCACCATGAATAAAGTATGATAGCATCCCACACTTCATTGAATTTTTTTGTAGTGAAGGACAAAGCCCAGGTTTCAAATCCGAAGACGTTTCACACAAAATCTAGAAAACAGAGTACCCAGACTTATTCTGCATTTAAATATTTACCCATCGTATTCACCTAATTTTTCTCCGCACAACGCAGCCCAAAAGTGTTAAGGTTTACCTCTTAACGCTTCACCGAAACTTATTTCCGCACTGATGCGATCTGGTGGGACCCTCAACCTTACCGCATTACCAACCGCACACAAACCTTTTTTTTCCTCTTATTCCTTACCTTGTTTACTGCGTTGTAGCCCGAACTTCGCATAGTTTAGAATTTACCTTTAAGCACCCGCACCAAACCTTATGATGTTACGATGCGACATCATCATCGCACATCACAAAACTTAGATTTCGTATTTCGCAAGATTTACCACTTACCTTTTAGCGTGCCCGCACTTCACACATTTTATGTTTTAAATTTTAAGCTGCCTACAGTTTCGCACTTCGCTCTTTTTTAGGACTTACCTTTAGCACCCCCAAGTTATGTTATTTATATTGCGATGCAATCACAAATCGCATGTGGCAAGCTCAGGAGGATAGCACACATAAGTGCCTGCAAGCTCAGGAGGACAACGTCGACAAAGTAAACGTTTTAAGTTGCGATGTCACGATGCCACGTGCCATCGCACATCGCAATCACAAGGATTTAAGTTTCCCGTAAGCGCCCAAGTTAAAAGTTAAAATCATCGATTTGTGAGTTGTGATTGAGGCATGGACGCAATGTGGCTTCGGAGGTGGAGCCCAAAATATTTCAAGTCCTGGATTTTGTGTTTTATACCTTGTTTTGTGTAGAAACAGAAGAATCAAGCGAAAGGACGATTTGTTTGTTATACGTCCACTTCAGCATTGAAATGAATTTAATCTTCATGATTTGACCATTTCGTATTAAAGCAATGAATTTCTCATATTTTTGTTGAGTTGAACGAACAGAGAAGATTTGAATAAATTAAAAAATTCCTCTCCTGCATGTTCTTGCTCTATCTATGTGTAAATTATTATTTCTGCAATATTTGCATTCTCTCTATTGTGGGGGAAATGCATCCCTCTGTTTGTTTAATTCCAATTTCCAACATGGTATCGAAGCAGGTCTAGGCTCTCAGTGAAAGAACAAGCTCTTTACTCAAGAAGCTAAAAGGTTGTCTTGAGAAGCAGTTTCTCCAACAATGAGAAGGTTTTGTTTACATAGTCAAGATGGCAACAACATGCACAAGCTCGACTAATCTCCAACTATCAAAATTCAATGGGAAAAATTATGATTATTGGGCAATTACAATGAAGGCCCTATTTTCTTCACAATATATTTGGGCGCTGGTGGAAAATGGTTTCCAAGAACTAGCAGATGTAGCAGCATATAATGCTTTGAAACAAGCAAAAAGAGATTTGTTGAGGGACAATAAGAATAAGGACTCCAAATCCCTCTTCTATACTTTCCAAGCAGTACATGAGAGTATTTTCCCAAGGGTTGCAACAACAATGAAGTCCAAGGAGGCATGGGATACCCTCTAGACAACCTATCAAGGCATTGCAAAGGTGAAGAAAATAAAACTTCAAATGCTGAGAAGAGATTTTGAAACTCTTTGTATGAAAGAGTCTAATAATATAGATTCATTATTTACACACGTGATTGGGTTGGTTACCCAAATCAGGTCTCATGGATAAACACTTGAAGAAAGGAGAATAGTTAAGAAATTCTTAAGAAGTCTACCATCAAGGTTTGATTCCATAGTTGTGGCCATAGAAGAGACAAAGGATCTCTCATAGTTTTTAGTGGATGAGCTTCATGCATCACTGATGTCTCGTGAGCACAGAATAAACAGAGCAACAAACTCCTCATTGGAGCATGAATTTAAGATGCAAATGTCTTTTGGTCAAGGTAGAGGTCGAGGAAGATCAAACTACCGAGGAAGAGGAAGAAGCCCACACAAAGGTGGAAGAAGTAGCCCTGCAAGCACAAGTGGAAGGGGAAGCAATCACAATCCAAGCCAAGGCTCGAGCTAGAATCAAGCACAAGGACAGAGGTATGATAAATCTCAATTCCGATGTCATTATTGCAAAAAATATTTTCATTATGAAAATGAATGTAGAAAGAAGAAAAATGGCATGGTTAGTAAACCTAGTGTGAATTTCACAAAATAAAATCAGAACCATGGTAACGTGCTTTTAGCTTTTAATATAGCACAAGAAAAACAAGAAGATGTATGGTTCTTAGATTCAGGGTGTTATAACCATATGACTAGAAACGTAGCAATGTTTTCCTATCTAGATGAGAGTGTAAAATATGAAGTGACAACGGGGACTGATAGCAAGGTCTCTGTCATGGGGAAAGGAAGAGTGTTTGAACAAGATTCCCTAGTTGTGTTTTTTATATATATTTTTTGTAGTAATTAGTCTAGTGTAGGGGCATTAGGGCGGGTCAAAGCTCCCAATGTATTGTAACGAGTCAAAGGGTAGACCTATAGTCCGCAAACCATGGTTTGCGGACCATAGGATAGCACAAGCTATGATTATATAAATAGATAGATATTTTGAGTCTAAGAAGAAGTAAGATAGATGCTAAGTATGAACTATTGAGATCTGTTTTGGGTAGTATTGGGTAAGAAATCATATTGGCTGTGTGCGTGGAGATCCTCAGTCCTGTTGTGTGCGGACCTCGCTGGCTGTGTGCAGAGGTTGTGACTTGGGTTTGTAACTTGGTTTTGGATGTTAATGAATGAGGAATCTGTTGAAGTATCTCTATGTTACCTGAACTAGCTGTGTTTACTATTGAAGTACCTCTACATTACCTGAATTAGCTACAATTATGTCTTTGCTTTCTGAATTAGCTGCAATTGTGTTATTATGTGACGATAATTATTGATGCGCACATGGATGCAAAGGTGTTACTAAGATCTGCTTAATAATAGTATCTTTTTTTATGTTTACATGTTGTCTATATTGTTAAGGGATCGGTAATAAGATTTCTTTTTTGTGAACCCGATAGATCAACAGGACTGCCATAATTACCCACTTTGGAGCTGTGCTTGTACCAGCAGTGTCGATTGTTACAGGGCCATCCGATTTGAATCCCAATTTTCAGTGCGGCGGCCAAGTGGTTATGAGTCGATCGATTTCTTCATCAGAGACCATGTAAGGCAGCGACATCCAAGCTGGATCCTTACAGCCCTGAATCTGCACGTTGTTCATTGTAACCTGGAATGTCACGATGATCTTATAATTTTCATAGACCGTCGGCGACAGGCGTGGTCGGGAATGAATTGTTGCTGCGAGGGCCCTCAAACGTACCCAAAATACTTTATTTTACTCAATATGCTTCACATCCTTTGAATCCTACAAGTTTGTGTATCGCGCCCCCTCACACATGCCTAGTTCGAGCTTAGGGAGGATCGATTCGTCAAGGGATTCCCATGCGACTAATGCAATTAGGAGTAGTAGCCAAGTGTAATAGAATGCCCTCCCGTGGTCTTGGGCCTCACGAACATTTTTCAGAAACTCGGTGTAGAGGAACTGTGACCAGTTAAAGCAGACCCCATTTTCGCAACGACCAGCAAGTTGAATTACATAGGTGGGGATAGTCGTAGCTTAGCACTTGTGCATCATTTTACAAGCCAGTAGCAGGGCACCCATATGCACTCCAAGGTTGGCAATAGTGTTGATCATGAACCCTCTTGCTTGTGTTTTGCTCAACATGGTAGTCTTCTCGCACCTTGTCGGTGATCTGTTTCTCATAATTCTTGCTTACGCACTCCATGGGATTCAACCCCTCCATGGGGAGACTAGTAATGCGGTGAATTAGGGTGGCATCGATGGGAATGCGGTCCTGGATCCACAAGCTGTTGTCATGGATCAAGGATAGCAGTTGTCGCACAACTAAGTCAGTGATATTGTGTCGGCCAAAGTGAGGTATCTGCGGCAAGTTTAGTAATCCTAAACCTTCTAGCCTGCGTGCCCATGATATTGGTACTACCTTTAGCACATCGTCCTCTAGTACTCTTTCGAGATATAGGTCAGGTGAAATTCTGGGAAGGCCTCCAGGTTGGCAAGGTTATGATCATCGAACTTAAATGAGGGGAGTCTGCCAAATGCTTCTCCAATTATGGGGAATTCATCTGGAATCAAATACATTTGCAGATAGGAGTGCACAACATCAATATTCTTGGGTGTGTGCACCGAGGGTTTTCTAGGCCAAACATAGGGTGGCAACCAAGTTAGCAGAGCAGCGAGTATAGCTTCTTCCTGAGCAGAAAAAGGTCACTTTGGCAGGTTAGGTGACTGTGCCCTAGGCACCTTTCGGGGGGATTGCATGTTCCGAGGGGATGTGCGTGACTTCACCCTAGCCCATTTTATAGTCCTCCCCTGCCCCTTCTCTTGGCATTCCCCCTTACTATTCTTTTTCTCCACCTGCTTCCCCTTGGTCGGTGTGGACACAACCTCTTCGACTACAGGGGTTACCTCCAATACTTCATCGGATGTTCTCTCAATAGAGGCCACGGTCTATGATGACTCAACGATATTGGTCCAAGTCATTCTTGCTCGAAAGACGAACTCGACGTTGCTGCTCTAAGAGGGGGTAGCACGCCCAGAAATGAACAGAGCACAATAGTTACTGAAATTTTCAAGGCACGAGACTTTTAGGACATGCAAATCCCAATTCTGATCTGCCCTCCTCCATTTATAGATTTGGATAGTGAACAATGATCAAATGAAACTTAGCTAAACCTTACTTGCATCAAGGAAATGGTAAAAAATCCTTGGAAATCACCGCATTAATTTCCTACTTCCCGCTCCTTTCAATGGTAAAATTGGATTTTTACCCATCTTTACTATTCCAGCGGCTAGTTTTCGCAGCTGCGTATTAACCCTCTGCGCCCAGTGCACCTTTCTGTGCTATGTTCGAACCCTACGCGCCCAGGAACCTTCCTGTGTTGTGGTTGAACCTTGTGCGCCCAACGCACCTTGTTCGGCTGCAGTCGACCTCTACGCATATAATGGGTCTACATGCACTTTTCCTCTTGCTTGTGCATATCTATCCTAATACAACTACTCCAGCCATATAGTCATTTGGTCTGCGCCGAGTTGGTCCAGTATGGTTTGAGATGGCTGCCATTAATGTATCCTGGCAGGGATTCCCCGTGCAGCGTAGCCTATCTCACTGCACCGCCATTCGTAATTTCTATTACGATATAAGGTCCCAACCAATGTTGGTGTAATTTCCTTGGGTGGAGTGCAAACTTGCTATCATATAATAATACTAGCTCATCTTCTTTAAACGACTTCTTCCGGATATGCTTATCGTGCTAGGATTTTTCCCGGGCCATCTGAGCTTGCTGATCAAAGTTAGCATTGAATTGATCTTCCTCTAAGGCGATTAGCTACGCTAAGCGTTCCTCCCTAATATCGGGCTCCGCTATATTTGTAAAGGTAGCGATACACAGGCTAGGAATGATATACTCCATGGGCATAATGGCCTCCTTCCCATAAACCATCCGAAACTACATTTTCCCAGTAAATTTCTTGGACGTGGTCCAATAGGCCCAAAGGAATGACAGGATGCATACGTCCCAATCGCTTCTATCAAAATTACATACCTTGGTAAGAACCTATTCCAGAATTTTATTAAAAGCTTCTACCATTCCATTTTCCTACAGGAGATATGGGGTACTTTTTGCATGGTGGATTCAAAACTCCTTATTCAAAGCTTGAATTGTATCATTTATGAAATGCATACCTCTATCGCTCATCAAGATCTTTGGACAGCCAAACCAGGTTAAAATATGCTAAAAAATAAAGTGCGCAGTCGTAGCTTCAATGCAAACCTTCACAGCTTGTGCTTCCGCCCATCTAGTTACATAATCAGTTGCAGTGAGGATGTATTAGGCACCTGTCTTCTTACTTGGTGGGTTGATGGGCCCAATGAAGTCTATTGCCCATTTATCGAACGCCTATAGGGCCATTTGTGGCTGTATGGGCATTTCATTGCTGTGTGACGGTCTTCTTGACCATTGGCATGTGTCGTCGGCTTTGCAATAGTCATGAGAGTCGCTATGCAATGTGGGCCACCACGGCCTAGCTCTTAAGATCTTCTAGGTCGTCGCTTTTCCTACATAGTGACCTCGAGCTATGCCTCCTTGGGCTTCTACTAAAATGGCTTGTCTTTCATGCTCTGGTACATATCTTCATAGTACCTCATCAGCTCCCAGCTTATACAAGTGGCCTGCAATGATGGTAAAGTCAGTTGCGCGGGTTACCAGCTCTTTTTTTTGTTGTACTGAATATTATGTAGGTGCCTTCCCCGTAGTTAAGAATTGAATAATATCGACAAAGTGCTCATCAACCACCTTAATAGAAAATAGCTGTGCATGGGGCAATCCTTCCTCTAGGTTGGTTGGTTCTTCACCACTCTCGATTCGGGACAAGCGGTTTGGTCCAGTATTTAATTTACTCGGCTTCATAATTATCTCAAAGTCATATTCTTGAAACAGTACTAACCATCGAAAAATCTTCCCCCCACCCCAACATAGGCTTATTGACGAGGTACTTCAAAGCTGAGTGATCCGTGAACATCTTGAAGTACCCTCCCAGTAGATAATGTCAGTATTTCTGCAGGGCATACACCATTCGTGTTTAGTAGTGGAGTAGTTACGCTCTGCGCTAGAGAGTTTTCTACTAGCAAATGCAACCGGGTGGTCAATGTCCCCCTCCCCAGGCTGCGTAAGGGCAGCTCCTAGGGAGATCCCTGAAGTGTCCACATGGACATGGAAAACCTTCGTCCAGTCCAAAAATATGAGGATAGGTGCAGAGACCATCTTTTCCTTGAGTAGCTCAAAACTCTTCTGACACTCTGTGTCCCAAAAAACCGATACATCCTTCTTTAGCAGTTTTTCCATGGGTGTCATGATCAATGATTACCCTTGAATAAAATTCCTATAGTAGCCTGTGTGCCCGAGAATGGAGCGCAACTATTTCTCAGTTGTGGGGACTGCTAAATTCATGATAGATGCCACTTTGGCGGGGTCAACCATCAATCCCTGTCGACAGACTATGTGGCCTAACAAGATCCCAAAAGGTACACAAAATATGCACTTCTTAATATTTAGAGAAATCAGGTGCTTTCTACAGGCATCCAACATCATGCGCAGGTTCGAGACATGCTTCTTTACCAATCCAAATACTATCCAATCGTCAAAGTATACTTCCAGGAACTTGTGAATGAACTCCTTGAATACTACAACTAGTACTCACGAAAATATGGCAGGGGCATTTTTGAGCCCAAACAGCATGACAGTATATTGGAAGGATCCCCATTCGGTGGAAAAAGTAGTTTTGCTACTATCTTCAGGTGCGATCCTGATCTGAAGGTAGCCCAAAAACCCGTCAATGAATGAGTATGCTTCCTTCCCTCCCACATTGTCAAGAATTTCATCAGAGAATGGTGTACTGAAGGGATCATGTACGCAAGCATCATTCAACTTACGGAGGTCGATGCAGTTTCTTATTTCTCCCTTATTCTTTTTCTCTTGGACCACCATAGGGCTTACCCAATCTGACTGTTCTACTGCTTCGATGATACCTGCGACTAGCATTTTGTCGATTTCTTCTCTGACTTTCTGCTTATACTTTGGGTTCAATTGGTAAGGTCGCTACTTGAAAGGGCGTGCATCTGGTTTTAAAGTGATTCGCATGACCCTAGGCCCCCTGTGATACCTTTGAGTTCTAAAAATTTCATGGGAAACAGATCCTGGTACTCCGTGAGAAGTTTCGTGACTTTCCCAACGGTATCATCATCCTAGTAATCCCCAATTCTAGATAGCTTAGGTTGTTCTTCTGTTCCAATGTTGACTTCCCTTAGCTTAAGAGGCTTGGTCACATCAATGGCTTGCAGTGGGGTTCCAACAACTTCTCGTTCACCCTTAGATTCTGGGATAGTAATATTTCGCGGGTCTTCGTCACATTCCTCCATTGATATATTGCGACATTTAGCAATATCCTGCATCTGCATATCCAAAGCTACTCCACATGAGGGCGTGATTCATAAAATACTGGAGCATCTATGTCTTGCAAGGATTTTTCTAATTCCTCAGTTCCTCCTATCAATCCGAACATCCCCACAAAATCGTCCCTCATGGTATCCCAGTGGCGGGTGTGCTGATGTAGCTCTGCATCCAAATACCATGCGGTGGGGATTGGTCCCAAGGTATGAATAAACAGGTGGACCCATTCGTCCCAGGTCCTATCGTCCCACACCTCCATCCACGTGGAAAAGTTCTTGCACGGGTCCCCTTGGCCATGGAAAATCTCCATGCGTAGGTGAATTGAGGGTTCAAATCATAGGATCATCATCCTGCGACATTCCTCCCAATCCTGAAAATTCCCCTTATGACTTTCTCACCACTGCACAGGGGTCGCACACATGGCTAGGTTAAGCGCCCACATTCTTTGTTCCATTGGGACTTTTGCTTCGAATGCTCTAATAAAATCCCTAATACTACCAAAATCATCAAAGTAAGGCAACTCAGATACTCTTTTCTTTCATTAAATTTTAATACATTATTGTTTTTTTTTAAATTAATATCTTCAACATTAAAAAAATCATTTAAATCTAACTAAATTTTAAGAAGAATGTATCACCGTTAATAAAAAAAACGTAAATGACTAACATTTTAGTAAAAACATTAGAATCAGTTAAATATTTACATTATTATATTTATTTTTTTAATCATTATATATTAACTATATTGTATCTAATACAAAATAAAAAATTTAATAAATTAATTTTAAATAAAATCAATTTTAATAAATTAATTTTAAATAAAATCTCAATATTTGTATAACCTTTTGATGGTTGAGTGTTTAGAACTCAAATTTGTGATTTTGAAAACACTAATTAAATTCTAAGGAAATTAGACTGGAAAATTTTAATTTTTGTTAATACAAGAAATTAAATTTGATTAACTTATATATCTCATCCATGTGTTCGGGAAAAAAAAAACATCACATCTATATTGAAGAGGTCATAGTCATTGCAAAGTTTTATTTAAAGATAATTTCTATCTATTACTTTATTTAAATTGATTTTTTTTATTAATTAATGATTAATTTTTAGTTAAAATTAAATGCTATATTTTAATAGCTAGAAAACATCTATTTTCATCTATTTAATCTAATGTCATAATCTGATTCTTCATCTTATCATGAAAATTGAAAACATTATGTAATTTTTACTAAAAAAATATCTCAAATCCCATTATTATTTCTTAAACTTCAATCAAAATGTCATTAAATTGTTTTATAATACCATAAATTAAACTTCCAAATGGGAGGACCGCTTGATTGGCAATGCCCTTAATTCTGAGTAGTTATTTTTCATGATATTTCGGGTTCAAATCCGGTCGATCAACCAATTTAAAAACTCATATATCTCATAAATATAATTATAATTCGAGTTTTTCCAGACGAACTTTATTATCTAAAAATATATTTGTATATTGAATCTAATCAAGATTCTCCAATGAACTTTATTTTTGGGAAAAGGAAAAACCCAACCTCTTTTTATTTAATGAAAAAAATTCAATGTATATGGAATCCGGCGAGACTGAGCACAGTAAAACCCTCTACAAAAACAAGATAAATACGCTCACTATCAACAGTGAAAACACCAGACCTTAGTTGGAATTAGAAAAACCTAAAATCTACTGCAACAGGCTAAATAACAAAGAGTAACCAAAAACAACAGAGACGAGCTCAACTGGGCAGGTTTCAAAAGAAATGAACCTTCCTGCAGTAATTAAACAACGACACGGAGTGATAAGGTGGTTACCTATGTAGGGTATGGCAAATGCAGTGTGGCAGACAACTTTTAACTTTCATAAAATAGAACCCTCATACCCAGAGGAAGACATAGCCGACAAAATCAAGAAATTGCAGAGTAGAATGACAACAAGTGCGATGAAGGAATGAGACTGAGCATTCACGCTCAGATGATTAGTTACCCCAACTACTTTGGAGGCCCTTAGATATGTTGGATCTAGGGTTACACACATCAACGGAAGAGATCTTTCCAACCCAAGATTTTAACAGTTGTACAACCACATTAATAAAAGAGTCAGATGTCCTTTAAAGAATTTAAACTGAATCACATTCCAATCGCACAGTAATAATTATCTGTAGACCGAATGAAAATCTCCTCCTAATCATATTAAATATCGCATGAAAAACCATTGTACTGAGCAATCAAGGTTCTGATCATATGTACTAGGAACGGCATTGAGTTGTGGTACTTCTTGATGTTATAAACATATAATTCCAAAGTTTGGAGTAAAGGATATGTATACATTAACGTTTCTTTGTTTAAATGTTTAATGCAAAGGAGGTATGTAATAATAGGACCCCTAATGTAAAGGGAACCAAAGGTAAGTCTATACATTATATGTATAGAGGAAGCAGATCTTGTAAATAATTATGAATTTAATGCATAAAAATTGTATTTATGAATCATGTTATTATAAATTGGGATTAGAATTATATGATTAGAGAATGTGTTGTAATAAGAACTTATGGTTAAGAAAGTAGATGATATTAAAATATGTGCCAAGTTTGACTTTGGTAATTTTTTTTTGTTTGGGTGATTTTTTGTTTAAGTCTATAGTTGTGACAAGTGGTATCAGAGAAAATTTTACACATTGGGGCCAGATGGGCCAATGTGATAACATGGATGTTTTCATTTTGTGCTTGTGTTGATAACCATGCACAGTGACAGAAAGATAACCAAAAGCTGCAATGAGGAGAGGGACTATTCATAAAACGTCCAGAAATATAGGGGAAACCCATCCCTTGCCCAATCCTAAATTCAACCCAGAAATGTGGGTGCAGTTAAGCGAAGTCCAACACCAACAAACCAATAGGATACTAGAGGAGAAGCAATGCTAGAAAAATATATTGTTGGATATGGTACAATAGCTTCAGATAGAGATGACTCGAGTTCGAAGTGATAATGAGAAGTTAATGAGAAAACAAGAAAATATACTGAAGAGCCTCTCAGATAAGCATAACCATCACACTACATAGCCTAGTCTTGAAAGGGACACCCACAGAGAAGGTGAGAAACAAAAGCAAGTACATGATAACCCAAAGGGGAGTCGAACTCAACGGAGTAACAAGAGTAGGAGTTATAACGAAGCCGAATCTTGTCATATATCATATCAGCAAGAACTGAAGAAACTGAAAGTGGAGTTACAAGGGGAATTTTGGAAAATCAAACCCCCTACATTCGATGGAGAAGCTGAGGAGATGGCGGAGGCCTGGATAATAAATATGAATAAGTACTTCCAAGTTTATGAATACAACAACAAACTCAAAGCTCGCCTATCTATCTTTCAATCGAGGGAAAAGGCTACAGTATGGTGGGAGGAGGTGAAAAATGTACGTGGAATCGAAGACCAGAACATGACATGGGATGATTTTTAGAAATATTTTAAAGATAAGTACTTGAATGAATGATTTTATGATGAGAAATCATGAGAGTTTCATGATATGAAGTTAGGGAAAATGTCTGTGGATGAATTTATCACAAAATTTACCTCTCTATTACGACATGCACCATATTTAAGAGATGAAAAAGCAAAGGTACCATGGTTCTTCAGCAGTCTGCCTTCTCACATGAAGGAAATAATCGAGTTTGTGAACCCAAAAACCATGGATGAAGTAATAAGGAAAGCCAGAATGTTCTATCAGTATTTTAAGGCTAAGAGGGGAATTGGTAAAATATGGCCACCTAAGAAAGGACAGAAGGGCCCCTCAAGTTTCAAAAATAACATATCAGGAAATTATAAAAACACTACCATAAATCAAGTAAATAAATAAATTGGGAGAAATCAGCAAAAACCCAGATGGATAGCTGAAGAATGCCATACAGAGGCTTCTAGTAGGCCTGACCTTGGACAGCCACAAAAACCCCATTACAATTATGGAGATGTGACAAAGTGCATTATTTCAAGAATTGTCCTCATCGAGGGACAAACAAATTGGCAACAAACCCACAAGAGGCATCTACAATGGGAGATGTGGTGCGCAAGATACCCAGGATCAATGCTACTCTCGAAGATAGACAAGCGGATTTTCAACCAACGATGATTGAACTGGAAGGTAAGCTTCAAACTCGATCTGTTTCCATTTTGGTTGACCCTAGTGCTAGTTTGAGCTATATAAAGCCCCGCATAGTAGAAAATCGTAAATTGCAAAATAAAAAATTTAAGAATCCATGACTGGTTCAATTGGCTACGGGGACCAAAAGGAGACTTAATGCAAAAGTCCTCAATTGTGAAATGGACATAGGAGATCAGCACATAACTGTAGAGTTGAACATATTACCTTTGGGTTCATATGATATTTTATTGGGTATGGACTGGTTAGAAAGACATTGGTTGTTAGTGGATTATAAAGATAAAGTTATCTACTTTAAATCTAACGACGATACTCGACAAGAATTGCAAGAAATTAAGAAACCACTTCAGTTATGCCCCATTACAACATCTCAGTTGAGTAAATGAATTATAAAAGGATGCGAACTTTATGAAATTCGGGTGGGTTTCTCAAATTCCAAAGATAAAACCCTCATGTTGGAAAATATTCCTATTATACAGGAATTTATGGATGTTTTTTTGAAGATTATTCCAAGACTACCACCAAGACGATATATTGATTTCATAATAGAATTAGTACCTGGGGCAGCACTTGTGTCAAGAGCACCTTATAGAATGAGTGTACCTGAGTTGGGAGAATTAAAAATTTAGCTGCAAGAGTTAATGGATAAAGGATATAATCGACGAAGTGTGTCTCCTTGGGGAGCACCAGTGTTGTTTGTTAAGAAGAAGGATTAGACTATGCGTATGTGTATGGATTACCGATAGCTTAATAAGTTGACTGTAAAAAACAAGTATCCATTGCCATGCATAGATGAATTGTTTGACCAAGTAAAGGGGGCGACAATATTTTCAACGATTGATTTAAGATCAAGATATCACCAAATACGGATTAAGGATGAAGATATATCAAAAAAATAATTTCGTACCCGATACGGGCATTATGAATTCATGGTGTTTCCATTCGTTTTAACTAATGCACCATCAACCTTCATGATCTTGATGCATGGCATATTTCACCCATTCTTGGATAAATTTGTTTTGATCTTTAGATGATATACTAATCTACTCTAAAAATATGGAGGAACACAAGGATAATTTATGTTTAGTGTTGAAGATGTTGCGAGAACATTAGCTATACGCCAAATTTAGCAAATGTGATTTTTAGAAAGAGTAGATTTAGTATCTGGGACATGTGATATCAGTGAAAGGGATATCAGTAGACCCAGAAAATATAAAGACGATCATGGAGTGGAAATTCCTTAAGAATGTGGCGGACATATGTTTGTTTAAGGGATTGGTTGGTCATTATCGATGCTTCATCAATAACTTCTATAAAATAGCTTTTCCCATTACCTCCCTGCAACGGAGAGGAAAAATCTTTAAATGGACCCAATAATGACAAAAAAATTTTAAAAAGTTGAAGGAATTATTAACCACTGCACTAGTACTAAAAGTGGAAAATCCAAGCAATGAGTTTGAGGTATGCACTAATGCCTACAAAGAAGGAGTTGGAGCAATTTTGACCCAAGAGGTTAAATTCATTGCATACGAGTCCAAAAAGCTGCTACTGACAATAAAGGTGCTAAATAAAAGTTTTCATTCAACAAATTTGGCATTTGAGCACCAAAATTAGAAAAAGAACACTTGCAATCCAAACATTGAATTTGGAAAACAAGTTGAAGAAGTTAGATTTATGTTTTTAATAGGGAATTTTTATGTAAAATGCATTATTCACATGCAGACAAAGAATAAAAATGGTTGAAGCATGAGTTAACTATCTTAACAATTAAAGAATGTAGATATTAGAGTGGTGGAAGCTGCAGTGAGGACAACAACTAATCTAAAATAGATTTGAAGCCTAACAGTAGGTTAAATTTAAAATGGAAAATAAACTAAGAATAGAAGTAGCAACAACATTGAAGAGAAAATAATCCCTATTATTGTCATTATCGATCCTCAAACTCGAATCCCTTTCCCTAAATTAGATTCACCAGATTCATCAAGATTCATAAAAAGCCCTGTTGACGGGAAAATATGTCCGGCCAACAGTAGGGGATCTCCCCGGTAGAAAGTCCCAATTAGACTTTGAACCGTTTGGAGTAGGGATCCCGTCCGGGGTGTGGGTCCGGCTACCGCTTAAATGACTTTCTCTTCGGTCTCGAAGAACCTGATTAAATCTGCAGACATACACTCATTCACATGATACATAATACATGATTGATGTATCAAACTGATATATAACACTGTGCGTAGCAAGGTGATGAACAAAAATGCATACGCCCAGGAAGTGTCGTTAGCAACACATCTATGGGGTAATGCATGCAAGATAATCTGACCACCAAAGAAACAGTTCTTTGTGGCAAGAATATCCCTTAACTTTCCGAAAGATGCAATGAAATGCTAATAAAATAGTTCATTAACATTCATTATGAGAACAACTGGTAAACTTGAGCATCATCAAACACAATCACAGATAGCTATGGAGCATGAATGATACTATTAAGAACACAGCTTCATTAATCATACGATTTTCTGAAACTATACGCAGAATACACACAGTATTGTCACAGCTAAACACATCATCCAACAAAGGGGTTTTAACAAGTATATGTATTACATATGTGCAAGAGTATGACCCTTCAATTACAATGCAATATTGCTCTTCAGTCCACAAAAGAGAAGCCTCTAACTATGTGCCCCGCAGGGGTATTTATAGATTCAAGAAACGCCCTTTGGGCTTTCCGACGCTTCGACTTCCCGACGGTTCAGCTTCCCTGCGACCTTGGAAGAACATGCGACCTGCGACCTGCGGAAGTGATTGCGACTTGCGACTCAGGTGCAGGTGCGACTTGCGACTCAGGCGTATGCGCGACCTGCGACCTGGGGACGGTCGCGACCTGCGACCGAAAGAACTTAGCTATGGAGGTGGTCGTGTGATTGAGAGATCTGGAGCGTCAATTTTCTTCCCCTTGAGGAAATCTCGCCAGGTCTGGTAATCCGCTGCTATAGGGAAGACTAGAGGGATTTCCTCTTTTAATCGATGCATACATTCCAGGGCATTCGGTATCAGAGTTTCCTTCTTCTGGGAGATCTGGATTGAGAGGGAGGCAAGCTTGGTATAGATTTGTACTGGAGTGACAAGCAACCGATTTAGGTTCTCTTGTGATGCCTCAAATTCTGGTGTGGTAGCAGCTTGTCTCACGGGTTGCAGAAAAGACTGAATTTCCTGATCTACTTGCTCCCAGTCTTTGGTTTCGTCCAGTGCCCCTAATGACGGAATGTGATGAAGAGTGTTCATGGAGTCTATACCACTGATCAGGTGATTATATGCAGACATCACTTTGTCCAAATCTTTGGCCAGCTTGTCTTTGGACTGCATCTTCATCCGGATTTGTACTTTGGCGTCTTGTGTGTGACTCCAATCCTTCCTAGGCACATTTTCGGGAGCTTGATGGTACTGCGCTGTCCAGTTTATCATTTTGTCTAAAGCTACCGAGGCTTCCCTGAGCTGCTCATGCTTCTGTTTGGTTTCCGCTCGTGCCTCTGCCAACGAGGCCACTGTTTGTTTTAGGGTGAGCATTTCCCTATATACTTGCCTCATGGTCATTTCCAACACATCACACTCTTTCATGACCGCCAGTGGGACCTCATTGACTTGGGAAGGCTTACTTTGGAGCTGTCGCATCTCACTCTCCAGTATTGATTTCTCCTGTTCCGCTGCTTTTAGCCTGTTTTGTAGGGAAATAATCTCCCTGCTCATTCTAGTGACATTTTCCTCTATGGCCGCGGCAAAAGCGGTGCCTGCTGATGCTATCATTACCGGGTTAGTCCTTGTATCCAGGACGATGTCCTTTTCAGTGGCGACCGTAGATATGGCGGGATGGCTTTGCGCCAAGGATTTTCTTCTCTCTTGCCGTATTTTGAAAGAGAATTGGTCAAATGTCAATCTAGTCAGGTCGAAGACCTCTTCCTCTTGTTCCCCGGGAAAATCGTCATCAGGGAGGATACTTTTCTTGCCACTCGGAGGAATCTCCAGGGGAGATATGTCGATATCATCTATCAGTTCATCCTCTTTATCCTGCGTTTGTCCTTTTCCTTTCTCCTTTGCTCTGCGTCGGCTCACTTCCCGAGTCTCTCTGCCTTTTTCCTCGCGTTCTCGTCTCCGCTCCTCTCTTCTTTCAGCCTTTCTTTTTCGTCATGCAAGTAGTCTGGGTCCCGCCTTCTTTGACGTTTCGGCTTTGTCGAAGTTCTTCCTTAAGTGCTTGTCTCCGCCGCCGTGCTTCCTTTTCCCGTTTTTCCTTTTCCGCTATGTCTTTGCATCTCTTCTACGTTTCTCTTCATCCTCCTTCATTTTCTTTTCCTCTTCCTTCTTGGCCTGGGCCTCTGCTCCTTTTAGCTGATCCGAGGTGTCAGGCCCTGTATTGGTCCGGGTTTTCTTATCCCGAGAAGAAGAAGAGCCTCCTAGTTTATGGCTCCTGTCTTCTAAATTTTGGTGATCCTCTTCTTCTCGGTCAGAGTCAATCCCCGGAGCTAGTTGCCTGTCTGCGTTGTACCAGTTTCTTTTCTCATCCTCCGCCGGGCGTTCGACATGCTGATAGCTCCATTTAAACTTGGCCCTCTTACAGTGCTCAGGAACTATCTTGACCGGGTCATATGTTCGGTAATCCAGATTTCTAAAGTGATAACCTTTTATCTCTTCCCCTTGAGCCCCTACTTCTCTGAAGTCCTTGACTGTATAAGCACCGATGGTGAGGGGCAGAGTGGGCCAAGGTTTCTTCTTTCCTTTGGAAAGGACATTGGAGAAACTCGAGGTCATCTGGAAACATACCTCCTGCATAAGCACCTTGTCGGTAATAAACCTAGGCAGAGCATGTGGTGCTTTGAATGTACCAAATACTCGAATGATTGTATATTCAGCGAATGGAAACCAGTGCGCCACCTGGCCTAGTGTCTCCATCGCTCGCCAAGACAGGCAGGGGGTGTCTTGGCCGAATAGCTTCCGGTAAAGGGCGGGAATGAATATCTGAGAGATTTGCTCAATATCTGGCTTGTACCTGGATTCCCAGAAAACCTTGGTCTGCAAATGAATTGCTCGGGTCTGTGCGGAGTCCCAGTTATGTGGCCATCCCTCGAAATGCAGCTGGGCACAGACAGCATCTAACAGATACGAAGCCATATTAAATTCTGACAGCGTTCCTTCATCTGGGGCTAAAGCCGAAGCCAAATTCGTTTGCATTGAGCCCATTAATATACCAGCCCAGTTGAAACGAGTGCCGTGCACCGTTACATATTCCATTATAGTTGCCCATGCGCCGTTGAAGGTGGTGGCGTCCGGACGTCCATACAATCTGCAGAGCATGGCGGCCACTAACTTATACACTTTCCTTAGACCGGCCACCGGGTACTCCTGGTCTTTCTTGACTTTAAATTTGTCCGGTTCCGCCCACCATTTCCTGATTGTATCAACCACAGGTACTTCATGGGTAGAAGCCCATCTCGGGGTAAAGTTTTCCTCTGGTTAGGGCAGCGAGTAGTAGACCTAGGTGTCTGAGCCCTCCAACGTTGCGAAAGCTTTACCTTCGCTATCTTGGATTACGAACCTCCGGGGATCCATTTTCTGTATGATCCAATCTAATATTTCTGAGCACGGGAAGATGGCTGGATGTGCCCCTGCTAGATGTAATTTGGATCTCTTGACCTTTAGGTATACTTCCTGGTCCGAGAGATCTTATGGAAAATCATCTTCTGGTATAGCGAACTTGTGGTATAATTCATACCATCTCAGGCTGTCCCCTTTTGCGAAGGTGCAAAGGGTATCTCTGTATATTGGTGGAGGAGATGTTTGCATGTCTGTGTCTGATTATTCCTCCACCACCTGCTTGCTTTTCTTTCGGGACACTGGGGGCGCCATGTCGCTAGAGTCAGAGAGGACCGGTATCGTGTCTGTTCCAAATTCACCTGTTGCATTCAGGAAAGAATCCCAAGAAGAGAAGGACATAATGATAATGAGCTGGGTCACTAACATACATACACGTGCACTCAACAACGATTTTCTTGGGGCTCCAGGTCGCCGATTAAAAAGAAGAACTCATATAGGACCGCGACTCAAGCACTAGGGCAAACACAGTGGTCGCAGGGTCGCTAACAAAAGATCTCGCGACTTTGCGACCTTGCAACTAGGTCGCTGGGTCGCAGGTCGCACTTGAGCCTGCCGGGGGTTTTCGAGCGCGCGAGGCTTGGGGTTAATTTCTTTCATAACGGGGAACATGCAAGGCTGGAAGGGGTCCAGGCTGAGGATAGGACGAAGCCATGAGGGGCTGGACAGGAAAATGTGACCTTGGGGTTTATGGTGCTAACAGGAGAACAAAAATCATAAAAAAACTAAACAGAAAAACCCCACAGCCTTCCCAGCAGGTATTTAAGACAATGGAGAGGCCAGATTCGGGCAAGAAATGCTCATGAAGGAAACACAGAGAGGAAATAGCAACTTACCCGGGAGAAAACGCGCCAGTCGACCTGTCAGAGCAATTTCTAAATTTTCGCTGCAAGTGACAAATGCGACCTAGCGACCTGCCCTTTTAAAAAAGGGTCGCACGTGTGAGAACTTAATGAGGTCGCAAGTTGGTATATTGCGACCTTGCGACCTGGCGACCCTAAGGTCGCTGGGTCGCAAGGTCGCTGAGTCGCAAATTTCTTTAATTACTCCTCCTTGCGACCTTGCGACCTAGCGACCTTAGGGTCGCGGGGTCGCACAGGTCGCAAGGGTCGCAACCCTTTCATTCCGAATCATGCGACCTTTGCGACCTGGCGACCTTAGGGTCGCGGGGTCGCACAGGTCGCAGGGGTCGCAATTGTTTCACAGTATGGATTTGCGACTTAGCGACTTGCCCTTCAAAACTTCACTTAGCTTTTTCTCTTTTAGTTTCAAAGGGGCTCCAAAAATTTTGAAGTGTGTGTTATTATTTTTTGTATTTTTGGAGGGTGTTGTAGAGGCTACAACAAATGGCGATTCACTGGATGAATTCAGAGTCTCTGCCGATGAATGGTCCATGAGGGAGGGGGGAGGGGCCAAATACTAGCTTGTTCTTTTACCTCAGAGTTTACACCTTCCTCCCTTTGCCACCTCGCATAGTTGCCTGACCTTTTGGCTTATTGAGTGCAGATCGACCGAATTTTTAATTCTTCGCGCTCCAGGACCGTGAGGGTCGGAGAAACCTTGGACAACCGCAGGATCCGGTACGATTATTTCGTCCTCATGGTGTTGCTCCGCTGCCAGCGAACCTCTCGGCTCCGGCGGAGTCACTGCCTAAAGAGTCATGAACGTTGCTCCGCTGCCAGCGAGCCTGGTCAGTACCCCGGCGAAGTCGTTACATCACCTCTCTGCGCAGGAAGCCTTTCTCAATCCTTTACCCTTTATTTGTGTGCGATTGCACTTATTTGAGAATGTGCCTATGGCACTTATTTAGATGGGCATATTTTGCCTGGGCGGATGAGGGATCCCGACTTATTTTGCTTGCAGAGAGGTTGCTCCTGGTCTCATATGAGGACTTGGGTTTTTTCCGAATGACCTGAGATTCCCCTGAGTTAGCTCTGTTCCCTCACGATCCGGTCGCTGCTATGTAAGACCTTTTCTGCCTGCACCTTTCAAAACCGCTAGGTGGTTCCTTATGCTTGAAGACTCCAGTAAGGCCATGTGCTAACCCTTGGTGCCCATTACAAGCGAGTTTTGACTACTCCGTGTTTTGCGGGAAGGGCCTTTCATCAGCATAGAACCTATCAGGGAGTGAGCCAGTTGCGGATAGCTTTAGATAAGGTTTTCCTTGTAGATTTAGAGAAAGAGTTTTTTTTTTTTTTTTAACAAGAAGAACAAAAATGCGACTTTTATAATACAGGGGTGGAAACAGCCCTTTGAGGGCTACTCAAGTAAAATAGTGTTTGAGGTCATGCCCGTTTACCGGGAGGACCTCGACTTTTCCTTCCAAAGTTTGTAATCGGAAAGTATGGGGACCCACCTTTTCTTTAACCTGAAAGGGACCTATCCATAGTGCTTGAAATTTGGCATGTTTTCCCTTTTCTTCGTGGGCTTTATCCCACTTTAGGACAAGATCTCCTACTTCAAATTTTTTATCTCCTGCAGACTTTTTATCAAACCATTTCTTGATTCGACTCTGGTGGATGGCGAATTTCTCCCGGGTTTTCTGCCTTTCCTCTTCTAATTTCAGCAGGGTGTCAATGCGGGTTTGCAAGGCGGGGCAAGGGGTACCATGACACTCTTGAGATAACTGCAGAGCAGGAAGAGATAAATTGGGCGGGAGAACAGCTTCTTTCCCATACACGAGAAAATATGGTGAGGTGCCTATTGAGGACTTAGGGGTGACGCGATCAGCCCAGAGTGCATTTTGGAGGGCATTGTGCCAGTTGCGTTGGTGAGACAGAAGGGTCTTTTTAATGATGCGAATCAGATTTTTATTTGTCGATTCCGCTAGACCATTTCCTTGGGGATAGTACTTTGCAGAGTGTTTAAGAACAATGCTGTTTTCCAAAGCAAAATCATATAATTTAAAAGATGAAAAATACGTTGCATTATCAAAAACCAAGGAAGTTGGAATGCCAAACCTGGTAATGATGGAATGAGTGACAAATTGCATTACCTCCTGATCGTTGATTTGGCGTAGCGGTATTGCTTCAACCCACCTGGTGAAATAATCAGTAGCAGTTAGGATGTACCGGTGTTGCTTAGAAGAGTGGGGTAAGATCTCACCAATGACGTCCAGACCCCATTGTTGAAAAGGTTCTTCCACTGCTACTGACAACAAAGGAGCGGCGGGACGCGCTTCTCGGTTTGCGAATTTCTGGCATTGAATGCATTTCCGAACATATGCGTGGGCATCTCTGAAAAGGGTCGGCCAATAATAACCTGCTCGCATTATTTTATGAGCAGTAGTGTCCCCGGCAAAATGACCTCCTGTTGGTCCATCGTGCAGCTCGGTTAAGATTTTCTGAGCTTCATCATGTTCCAGGCAGCACAACATGACCCCGTCGGAATGTTTCTTGAAAAGCTTCCCTTGGATTATCTGGTAAGACGCAGCTTTGAGTCTGATTGCGCGTTTCTGCCGGGCATTTAGAACTGGGTCCAACACACCGTGTGCTAAATATCCCGAAATATCCGAGTACCAAGAAGGGTTCCTTAACTGAGGAATGACGTCAGTTTGGTACATATCAATTTCTTGCTCCCAATTATCCTCTTCAATCTGTTGGGAACTTGCGGCCTCTGCAGCCATTTGGCATAGACCTTGCCCTTTAACTGTGTGTGCTGGCTTAAACTCTAAGTCGTACTCTTGCATACACGCAACCCAGTTCCCTCATCTCTCGCCCAGCTCCTGCTGCATGAACAGTGAGCGAACAGCTGGGTGGGGAACGTAAACTGTGACATGGTTTTTTAAGATGTACGGTCTGAAATGTTTGACCGCTTTATATACCGCATAGGCCTGTTTCTCGATTTCAGGATCATTTAATTCGGCTCCCTGCAAACCGATGCTCATGAATGAAATGGGGCGCTCGTCATTATTTCTGTCCTTTTGTGTGAGTACGGCTGCCAGGGACGAATCCGAAGCGAAAGTATACAAGCTAAAATCTCTGCCGAAATCTGGGCTCTGGAGGGAAGGTGCTTCGACTATAGCTTTCTTGATCTGGTCGAAAGCTTCCTTTTCGGGTTGATTCCATTTGAAGGTAGCATTTTTCTTTATCATTCCCTGCAGTGGCTTCACTATCTGGGCGAAATCTGATATAAACTTACGTACAAAATTGATCTTACCCAAAAATGATTGCATTGCTTTCTTACTACTGGGGGGAGGGATCTGAGCAATGGCTTTCGCACGTTCTGGATCAACGACAATGCCTTGCTTAGTTATGATATGACCTAGCAGATTTCCTTCTGCTACGGCGAAAATACTTTTTTTGGGTTGAGCGAGATACTGTATTTTCTGCACCTTTCGAAGATCTGTCTGAGGTGACGCAAATGATCCCCCCGATGTTTAGAAAACACAGTAACGTCATCCAAGTAGACCACCACACTCTGGCCTATCAGACCCCTGAATGCTATATCCATAGCTCTTTGGAAAGTTGCTCCCGCGTTGATTAATCCAAAGGGCATACGCCTGAATGCGAAGGTTCCCCACTTAGTCCGAAAGGTAGTCTTTAACCTATCTGGTTCAACCACCAGTACTTGATTGTAGCCAGAGAACCCGTCTAACAAAGAGAACATTTCTGACCCGGACACTGCTTGTAATATTTGCTCCATAGGGGGAACCGGGTAATTATCTTTATTCGAGGCCTGGTTTAAGTTTCGGAAGTCCACACATAAGCGGATTTCACCTGACTTCTTCCGTACCGGAACCAAATTGGATACCCATGTGGAATGGCGAACTTTGAAGATAATGCGTGCATCCAAAAGTTTTTTGAGTTCTTTTAGAATCAATGGTTCCATCGTAGGATGTACTTTCCTGAGCTTCTGTTGGAATGGTTTTACATTTTCTTTAATGGGTATCACATGTTGTATGATTCGAGTATCGTATGTGCGTAAGTCCTCATATGTCCAAGCGAATACGTCACGATACTTGCGAAATAGCTGAGTGAAATCTTGAGCCTCTTGGGGGGTGCAGTCTTTCCCAAGGCTGATTAATTTAGGATTATCTTCTGATCCCAAGTTCACTTGTCGATGGGCCAAGATAGAGCTCTGTACTTTGGCATTTGGGGGCCCACGGAAACGATTTTGCAGATCGAAAAGCTTCTCAAGTGATACCACCCCTTTAGGCATGGGGTTTCCTTTGACTTGCTCGTACTCCTTTTGCATAGCTTGGTCGTGCTCATCTTCATCTATAGCAGCGTCTTTGAATATCTCTGAGTTACACATGAAATCCAGCACCTGTTGATCATCATCGAAGACGCGCAAGTTAGTGACATTGTCTGGGACGGAGGGTTTATATATAACTTCAATAGAAAAACCATCCCTCAAAGGGGTAAATCTGGCAGCAGCATTAGCCAAAGTATCTGCCGCTGCATTATGCATCCTAAGAACAGATTTAATTCCAAAAGCGTCAAAAGCAGAAATTAATCGCCATACCTCTTCCTGATACGCCTTTAAATGTGGAGACAAACAGTGAATAGTATTGCGTACCTGCCGAGTGATAATCTCGGAGTCTCCAATGACCCGTAAGCATTTTACCTTCAAATCCAGCGCCTTTTTAAGCCCAAGGATCAAGGCCTCATACTCAGCAGTGTTATTGGTGCATTGGAACTCCAGCCGACAGGAGATCAAGAATTTTTTCTTGTGAGGATCAAGCAAGACGCAGCCAGCACCAGAACCATCGAGATTTTTGGAACCGTCGTAATACAAGGTCCATATGTCACTTTCCGGGCCCTTGGGGGTAGAGGATTGCGAAGGAATTTCGGCTTGGTGTAAGACAGTTTGGACTTGTTCCTCTGCGACGAGTGCCACTTCAGATTGGACCTCGGGGCCTATTGAAGACTAAGGAGGTCGGTAACATCCAAAAATAGCCTCCAGGAAACACATACCAAGTTCCTCCTGGGCAAAGCTGATGGGTTCATTTGTGGCATCCAAATCAGTTACAGTGTGTTTCATGTACGGTTCACTTTCAACCCTGATTTGGTTATTTCTCCCCTTGTAGGGAAGCCATAAGTGGGACCAATCTGTGGCAAAGTATCCTTGCAACTTGCTTGACCAGTCTCTGCTGAGTAGTATACCATAGGCTTCAGGGATATCAACAACCACAATATCAATGCACTGATGGACTCTAGAGTCAGATGAAAGGCGGATGATGACATTGTTTAATTCCCCAACGGCTGGAACTTGTGATCTGTCAAGTTGAATGATTTTTGCGTCAGTCTTCTCTGGGCGGATGTTGAGTTTCTTACAGACAGATAGAGGCATGACGTTCGTGGATGCACCGGAGTCAACAAGACAATTGTGAACGTTGAAGTTAAAAATCTCAAAAGACAAAAGGAAGGGAGGGGTGGATCCTCTTGAATTCGTGTTGACAGCATTCACTATAGACTGGATATCTGGACTGGTTTGTGCAGATGTGTTGCTGACAGTTTTCGTATTTGGGTTGTGGGCGAAAGCTTTTAGAATAAGCTCCTTTTGATTCGTGATGCGGGCCAGCTCGTAGAGTGAGATATTAGCTCTAGTCTTTTTCATGTCCTCCACGATGTTGTAGCTAGTATCAGTTTGGGGGCTGGGTTCGGTAGTGATTTTCGGGAATTCTACCGAGAGCTTGCTCTTTTGACTTGCTTTGCTATTACTATTTGTGGGCTTCTCCGGCGTAGCTTGTCCTTCGTTTCCAAGGGGAAGAATTTTCCTCAGAAAAGCCCTTTTCTTGTCTTCATATGATTGTTCGGGGACAGCTCCTTTGCTTCTAAGACTATAATTTCGAGTGGGCTGAGCCTTGGGACTGCCTGCCATGTTGATATCAATGGGAACAAGACTCTCCCCCCCGCGGATTATATCAAAAGTTAGGACAGAGGACCCTGGTTCCTCATCTAGGAGTGAACCTTCATCTCGATCAGAAACGTCGTCCTCTGTCTGGTTTCCTGGAGTTTGGTCATCCAAAAGTTGGTTAACCACCGCGGTCATGCTGCCAATCCATTGCGGGCACGTTTTTTCAAAATGGGCAGCTTGGTGAAAAGAGCAAAAATTGTCTTTCCCTATCTCTTCCACGTTGAGAGCGGCACTGGAGTTTGACGGAGGTCTGCTGGTGTTGGGATTACTTTTCTTGAAAAAGGGTTTTGGGGGTTTAGTAGTAGTTGAGGTTTCAATGCCCTTTCTTTTTAAGTCAGAGACCTCATTCGTTAGTAGTTTGAGGGTCTTGGCCATACTCTCGAAGTCAAAAGTTTCTTTCTCTCTATTAGGGGTGGAAGAGTGACCCTTTTTAGCGATTGGTTTGTGATCATCCTTTCCTTCGTGGTCCATGACTCCTATCGACAACATGTCCTTTTCTACTGCGAGAGCAGCAGCGTAATTTGCTGTAAGGGTAGCGCGGGCTTCACGTTTGACGAAAACGGCAATATCCCTAGGGAGAGCTTTAGTATAGTAGTCGATGGTGATAGAATCGTCCAATGCTAAGTTTGGAGGAAATTTTTGCAATATTGTGGCGAAGCGTTGGTTAAAGTCTTTAACTTTCTCTTTTCTATGACACTTGATAGTGCTTAACTCTGTGAGGAGCATAGAGGGTGTTTTATCTTCTGCAAACTTTTGCAGGAACACGCGACGAAACTGGTCCCATGATGTAATAGAAGCACTGGGTAGGGAACGATACCAGGTGGCCGCATGGTTTACAAGAGTGTGTGGGAACAATCTACATGCGACATCATCGGACTGAACTCTCATGATTTGTAGAGACAGATAGAAACTACTAATATGATCTTCCGCTGATGTGCCTTTCTCAGGATCGAACTTAGGAAGATGCTTCTCCAGGTGTCTAGGCATATCATGGAGAGGACCTAAAAGAGCCAATGGGGATTGAGCCATCCAGGCTAGAGGCTGCACCCTCCTGGGGTGCTGATGATATCGAGTTTCTGCCTCGGACTCACTTCCCGTCCCTGACACTGATGCTCCTTCATGATGGCGAGAGTGTTCATCTCGGTGTCTTTCACGGTTATTCACGTTTCTAAGATACTCCCAGTTGTGGGGAGGGGGCCTATTTTGGTTATGGTGGTGATGATGGTTGGCGTGGTGTCTCCGGCCGCGAACTATATCTCCTCTACCTCCACGTCCGTGACCCCTGTTGACCCCACCCTCATTTCTTCGAGGCCTATTTCCTTCCCCCGCATTTCTTCGGGCTGTGTTACCTTCTCTTTCGTTTCTTCGACCCCCCTCTCCTTCTTCTGGCGGGGAATACACTTGGTTGTTGTTCCACTGATGTAAGTCAAGCTGAGGTTCGGGGAAAGGTTCTGTATCAGGGAAACCTTCACTATCTTGGAGAATGGGGTCATTTTCTTGGACAGCCCGCCCAAGGTCTTCAATCATGGAGTTCACAAGTTCAGGTATGGTGCTGACTAGCACGCCATTACAAGTGACGTTCTCGGCAGGGGTCCTAGTGTGGGCTAGAAATTCCATGATTGGGGTATATCGTAAATCCCTGACGAGATTACGGGCAACTGGGCGTAAGGATCTCAACTGTTCGTTTGTGATTTCAAAGTATCGAGCCTCCTCCCTTGGAATATCCTCCAACGGGGGAAGCTGAGGTTCGTTATTTATGACCTCCCGGTGGGGAGTTTGTGACGGAATGTCAGTTGTATGCTGGGAGGATGCCATGGCCCTCCTTCTAGCGCCAAATCTGTTGACGGGAAAATATGTCCGGCCAACAGTAGGGGATCTCCCCGGTGGAAAGTCCCAATTAGACTTTGAACCGTTTGGAATAGGGATCCCGTCCGGGGTGTGGGTCCGGCTACCGCTTAGGTGACTTTCTCTTCGGTCTTGAAGAACCTGATTGAATCTGCAGACATAGACTTTATTCACATGATACAGAATACATGACTGATGTATCAAACTGATATATAACACTGTGCGTAGCAAGGTGATGAACAAAAATGCATACGCCCAGGAAGTGTCGTTAGCAACACATCTATGGGGTAATGCATGCAAGATAATCTGACCACCAAAGAAACAGTTCTTTGTGGCAAGAATATCCCTTAACTTTCCGAAAGATGTAACGAAATGCTAATAAAATAGTTCATTAACATTCATTATGAGAACAAATGGTAAACTTGAGCATCATCAAACACAATCACAGATAGCTATGGAGCATGAATGATACTATTAAGAACACAGCTTCATTAATCATACGATATTCTGAAACTGTACGCAGAATACACACAGTATTGTCACAGCTAAAAAAACATCATCCAACAAAGGGGTTTTAACAAGTATCTGTATTACATATGACCAAGAGTATGACCCTTCAATTACAATGCAATATTACTCTTCCTGTCCACAAAAGAGGAGCCCTCTACTATGTGCCCCGCAGGGGTATTTATAGATTCAAAAAACGCCCTTCAGGCTTTCCGACGTTTCGACTTCCCGACGGTTCAGCTTCCCTGCGACCTTGGACGAACATGCGACCTGCGACCGGCGGAAACAATTGCGACTTGCGACCCAGGTGCAGGTGCGACCTGCGACTCAGGCGTATGCGCGACCTGCGACCGAAAGAACTTAGCTATGAAGGTGGTCGTGTGATTGAGAGGTCTGGAGCGTCAATTTTCTTCCCCTTGAAGAAATCTCGCTAGGTCTGGTAATCCGCTGCTATAGGGGAGACTAGAGGGGTTTCTTCTTTTAATCGATGCATACATTCCAGGGCATTCGGTATCAGAGTCTCCTTCTTCTGGGAAATCTGGATTGAGAGGGAGGCAAGCTTGGTATAGATTTGTACTGGAGTGACAAGCAACCGATTTAGGTTCTCTTGTGATGCGTCAAATTCTGGTGCGGCAGCAGCTTGTCTCACGGGTTGCAGAAAAGACTGAATTTCCTGATCTACTTGCTCCCAGTCTTTAGTTTCATCCAGTGCCCCTAACGACGGAATGTGATGAAGGGCGTTCATGGAGTCTATACCACTGATCAGGTGATTATATGCAGACACCACTTTGTCCAAGTCTTTGGCCAGCTTGTCTTTGGACTGCATCTTCATCCGGATTTGTACTTTGGCGTCTTGTGTGTGACTCCAATCCTTCCTAGGCACATTTTCGGGAGCTTGATGGTACTGCGCTGTCCAGTTTATCATTTTGTCTAAAGCTACCGAGGCTTCCCTGAGCTGCTCATGCTTCTGTTTGGTTTCCGCTCGTGCCTCTGCCAACGAGGCCACTGTTTGTTTTAGGGTGAGCATTTCCCTATATACTTGCCTCATGGTCATTTCCAACACATCACACTCTTTCATGACCGCCAGTGGGACCTCATTGACTTGGGAAGGCTTACTTTGGAGCTGTCGCATCTCACTCTCCAGTATTGATTTCTCCTGTTCCGCTGCTTTTAGCCTGTTTTGTAGGGAAATAATCTCCCTGCTCATTCTAGTGACATTTTCCTCTCTGGCCGCGGCAAAAGCGGTGCCTGCTGATGCTATCATTACCGGGTTAGTCCTGGTATCCGGGACGATGTCCTTTTCAGTGGCGACCGTAGATATGGCGGGATGGCTTTGCGCCAAGGATTTTCTTCTCTCTTGCCGTATTTTGAAAGAGAATTGGTCAAATGTCAACCTAGTCAGGTCGAAGACCTCTTCCTCTTGTTCCCCGGGAAAATCGTCATCAGGGAGGATACTTTTCGTGCCACTCGGAGGACTCTCGAGGGGAGATATGTCGATATCATCTATTAGTTCATCCTCTTTATCCTTCTTTTGTCCTTTTCCTTCCTCCTTTTGCCGGCGCTCGGCTTCCGCCTTGTCATGTTCCTCCTTTTTCCTGCGTTCTGTCTCTGCCTCTGCTTCTCTTTCAGCTTTTCTTTTTCGCTCTGCTGCGGCAGCTTGGTCTGCCTTCTTTTGACGTTCGGCTTTGTCAAGTTCTTCCTTAAGTGCTTGTTCTGCCGCCGCCTGTGCTTCCTTTTCCTGTTTTTCCTTTTCCGTTCTATCTTTGCATCTCTTCTACGTTTCTCTTCATCCTCCTTCATTTTCTTTTCCTCTTCCTTCTTGGCTTGGGCTTCTGCTCCCCTTAGCTGATCCGAGGTGTCAGGCCCTGTACTGGTCCGTGTTTTCTTATCTTTGGAGGAAGAAGAGCCTCCTAGTTTAAGGCTCCTGTCTTCTAAATTTTGGTGGTCCTCTTCTTCTCGGTCAGAGTCAATACCCGGAGCTAGTTGCCTGTCGGCGTTGTACCAGTTTCTTTTCTCGTCTTCCGCCGGGCGTTCGACATGCTGATAGCTCCATTTAAACTTGGCCCTTTTACAGTGCTCAGGAACTATCCTGACCGGGTCATATGTTCGGTATTCCAGATTCCTAAAGTGATAACCTTTTATCTCTTCCCCTTGAGCCCCTACTTCTCTGAAGTCCTTGACTGTATAAGCACCGATGGTGAGGGGCAGGGCGGGCCAAGGTTTCTTCTTTCCTTTGGAAAGGACATTGGAGAAACCCGAGGTCATCTGGAAACATACCTCCTGCATAAGCACCTTGTTGGTAATAAACCTAGGCAGAGCATGTGGTGCTTTGAGTGTGCCAAATACTCGAATGATTGTATATTCAGCGAATGGAAACCAGTGCGCCACCTGACCTAGCGTCTCCATCGCTCGCCAAGACATACAGGGGGTGTCTTGCCCAAATAGCTTCCCGTAAAGGGCGGGAATGAATATCTGAGAGATTTGCTCAATATCTGACTTGTACCTGGATTCCCAGATTACCTTGGTCTGCAAATGGATTGCTTGGGTTTGCTCGGAGTCGTAGTTATGTGGCCATCCCTCAAAATGCAGTCGGGCATTGACAGCGTCTAATAGATATGAAGCCATATAAAATTCTGACGGCGTTCCTTCATCTGGGGCTAAAGCCGAAGCCAAATTTGTTTGCATTGATCCCATTAATATACCAGCCCAGTTGAAACGAGTGTCGTGCACCGTTACATATTCCATTATAGTTGCCCATGCGCCGTTGAAGGTGGTGGCGTCCGGACGTCCATACAATCTGCAGAGCATGGCGGCCACTAATTTATACACTTTCCTTGGACCGGCCACCGGGTACTCCTGGTCTTTCTTGACTTTAAATTTGTCCGGTTCCGCCCACCATTTCCTGATTGTATCAACCACAGGTACTTCGTGGGTAGAAACCCATCTCGGGGTAAAGTTTTCCTCTGGTTGGGGCAGCGAGTAGTAGACCCGGGCGTCTGAGCCCTCCAACGTCGCGAAAGCTTTTCCTTTGCTATCTCGGATCACGAACCTCTTGGGATCCGTTTTCTGTATGATCCAGTCTAATATTTCTGGACACGGGAAGACGGCTGGATGTGCCCCTGCTAGATGTAATTTGGATCTCTTGACCTTTAGGTATACTTCCCGATCCGGGAGATCTTCTGGAAACTCATCTTCTGGTATAGCGAACTCGTGGTATACTTCATACCATCTCAGGCTGTCCCCTTTTGCGAAGGTGCAAAGGGTATCTCTGTATATTGGTGGAGGAGATGTTTGCGCGTCTGTGTCTGATTCTTCTTCCACCACCTGCTTGCCTTTCTTTCGGGACACTGGGGGTGCCATGTCGCTAGAGTCAGAAAGGACCGGTATCGTGCCTGTTCCAAATTCACCTGTTGCATTCAGGAAAGAATCCCAGGATGAGAAGGACATGATGTCAAAGAGCTAAATACAGTCTATACATGCAGAATTCAATTAACTGTTCTCTTGGGGTCGCAGGGTCGCTGATTAAAAAGAAGAACTCATATGCGACCTCGCGACCAGGTCGCAGGGTCGCAGGGTCGCTAACAAAAGATCTCGCGACTTTGCGACCTTGCAACTAGGTCGCTGGGTCGCAGGTCGCACTTGAGCCTGCCGGGGGTTTTCGAGCGCGCGAGGCTTGGGGTTAATTTCTTTCATAACGGGGAACATGCAAGGCTGGAAGGGGTCCAGGCTGAGGATAGGACGAAGCCATGAGGGGCTGGACAGGAAAATGTGACCTTGGGGTTTATGGTGCTAACAGGAGAACAAAAATCATAAAAAAACTAAACAGAAAAACCCCACAGCCTTCCCAGCAGGTATTTAAGACAATGGAGAGGCCAGATTCGGGCAAGAAATGCTCATGAAGGAAACACAGAGAGGAAATAGCAACTTACCCGGGAGAAAACGCGCCAGTCGACCTGTCAGAGCAATTTCTAAATTTTCGCTGCAAGTGACAAATGCGACCTAGCGACCTGCCCTTTTAAAAAAGGGTCGCACGTGTGAGCACTTAATGAGGTCGCAAGTTGGTATATTGCGACCTTGCGACCTGGCGACCCTATGGTCGCTGGGTCGCAAGGTCGCTGAGTCGCAAATCTCTTTAATTACTCCTCCTTGCGACCTTGCGACCTAGCGACCTTAGGGTCGCGGGGTCGCACAGGTCGCAAGGGTCGCAACCCTTTCATTCCGAATCATGCGACCTTTGCGACCTGGCGACCTTAGGGTCGCGGGGTCGCACAGGTCACAGGGGTCGCAATTGTTTCACAGTATGGATTTGCGACTTAGCGACTTGCCCTTCAAAACTTCACTTAGCTTTTTCTCTTTTAGTTTCAAAGGGGCTCCAAAAATTTTGAAGTGTGTGTTATTAATTTTTGTATTTTTGGAGGGTGTTGTAGAGGCTACAACAGAGCCCAAATCCACCAAAGGAGCATATTGACACCTACAAGTGATGCACTGAGAGCCATGGGACTCCTGACATTTGCAGAGCATCATTTGTATCCATGGAAACCTTTAACACCTCAACATTCCTGCACTTTGCCCCATATCATTGATGGGTTGATGCACTTGGACCAGCATGCCCCCGACCAACTTAGCAGTACTACAAAGTCAGGCAGTTGAACCAGGGCCCAAACAAGGTTTGTCTCATAACTTGGAACATGGGAGGGATAGCACCATCTTCAAAACCCTCAATTTTGGAGCAGAAACAAGCATTTACACCACCAGGAGACCCATGAGATGCATTTTTCCCCAAACCGAAAATTGGTGTCCACGAGATTATTATGACCAAGATCTAGGGGCCAAGCCCTAAAGGCTTATTTTAGAGGGCTTCTACACTTGTCATAGCACAATTTTCCCTCAGCACATATTTTAGAGGGCTTCTACACTTGTCATAGCACAATTTTCCCTCAACACATACCCTTGAAGGGCCATCCGCTAGCATGATGTCAGCTTCCTAGTCGCTTTGGCTCACATGTGTGGAGAATGATTTGTTTCTTTTGTAGAAAATTTACGCGAGTGTTGTAGCCCAACCCAGATTCAAGTTTTGCATGGTTTAATGCCCAAACCCATCATAAATCATATGACTGATACATATATTAATTTTGCATTTAGCTTGAAACAAAAGGCTACTACCATATTTTACTTTTCAGCTAATACAAGGGAAAATAAGCAAGCATACACACATAAATTGAACACTCTTGTTTTTGGTCTAGGACCTTGGAAAAACAAGGTGGAAACTAGTCTTCAAGGGATTTTTTATATTGCTTTTAAGAAGATTAATACACAGAGAGAAAAATCACTTATCTCCCGTATAGTCTTGTTGAAGCCACCATAAGGTCACCTTGAAAAGTTAGCTCTCTCTCTCGGTCATAAACTCAACCTGAGTAAGCTTTGTTTTTTGTGCATTAATAGTGGGTTGATTTAATGTCTCACTGAGCATACAAGTTGCATGATGTCAGCTTCCTAGTCGCTTTGGCTCATATGTGTGGAGAATGATTGGTTTATTTTGTAGAAAGTTTATGCAAGTGTTGTAGCCTAACCTAGTTTCAAGTTTTTTATGGTTTAATTCCCAAACCCATCATAAATCATATGACCAATGCATATATTTATTTTGCACTTGGCTTGAAACAAAAGGCTAATCTACCACATTTTAGTTTTCAGCTAATACAAGAGAAAATAAGCAAGCATACACACATAAATTTAATACTCTTGTTTTTGGTCTAGAACCCTGGAAAAACAAGGGGTAAACCAGTCTTCAAGGGAGCTTTTATATTGCTTTTAAGAAGATTAATACACTGAGAGAAAAATCACTTATCTCCCTTGTAGTCTTGTTGAAGCCACTATAATGTCACCTTGAAAAGTTAGCTCTCTCTCTCTTAGTCATAAACTCAACCTGAGTAGGCTTCGTTTTTTGTGCATTAACAGTGGGTTGACTTAACGTCTAACTGAGCATACGAGTTCTGAAGACTGTCACCCCCTCACTGACTATATACAGCCTTGAATAATGAGTTATTTGTTGCCTCCTCTTTAAATGTAGACAACCATTAAACAATGTGCTAGAGTATGCTCGAAATACACACTAGCTGTGAGTGGTTTCACAGCCTGCTTAACCCAAAAACTTGACCTGGGTTACTCTCCTACTCGGCCTAAATTTTTATCGAAATCACAGTTTGTCCTCTACTCAAAACTCAACTGACAGACTAACAAAAGACCTAGTCATCTACCTACAAACACAGCCCTAAAACTCGGGTTGAACTCCTGGTGAATGATTCTTGGTTTTAAACCCTTTTAATTCAGCTTGAAAATGCCTACAATCTCCCTTGGAATTTGAGCTCTTCTTTTTATAGAGGTTCGATTTCTTCTTGGTTGCAATATTAAACTCCTTTCTCTCTTTGCTCTCCTCAATAGTTCTCATGGGAATGAATCAGAGAGTTCTTTCCTTTCTCTCTTTTGTTTCTCCAAGGTGAGGAGAACCCTAAACCTTGAAATCAAGAGTTAAGATTAAATCTCAACCCATGAGATCAATGGATGAGATCAAGCCCCCACTTGACCCCTCCCTCATGTGGTCCCTCTCATTTAATGATATTCCTAGTACTTTTTAATGTTTTAGTACCATGGTCACTTTTCCTCTCATAACTTTTAGAATATAAAAGTCACTTTAATAATATAAATTGTACTTAGTACTTTTTCACATGAAGTGGCTGGTAAAACACATGACTTTAATAACTTAAGTACCTAGCACAAGTCTCATAAAAAGTATTTTAGCTCCTTGATATTAATAAACTCATAATATCACTTAGACAAAAGATTGTCAAAGTGTCTCCCTAGGCCAAAAGGAGAAATGCTTAGGAAACACCTCCTTGGTACCCTTATTTTCAACATATTTCAAAAGCTACAAGGTTAGCTTGTGGCCTTGCTTGTAGTTTTTCCATTATTTTAATGTTTGAAGGGCTTATAAGCTAAAATAGGAATTAGTATGCCTCATAAATAAGATGTCATGTCATTGTGATCTCTCATCATCACACCTCTTTGAGATATCTCAGCCTCATGAGTTGAATTAAGACTTGTATCTTTAAAGAGAATTTGGATTAATCTTGATGCACTTTGATATTTGGAGTTGATTTGTCTATCTTCGAAGCTATTCTTCGAATGAATGGAATGGAAAGTGTATCTAGATATTGAAAATCCATCTCTTACATGTCTAATGTATGGAAATTTATTGATTTTGGTAGTTGCAATTGTGCCCTAATTTGTGAATATCTATCGAATGCCAGTCTAGATGATCTATTGCATACATTACTCATAAATAGTGTGTAAATGAATGACCTTAGTGGTGAACTCTTGGTAGCTCTCCCTGGAAAAATACAGCGTCCATTACATAGGTAATTGTGAAATTTTGCTTACTAGGACATCAAAATTTTGGCCTCCTTAGAAGTTCTTTGGTTGATCTAATGCATTGAGGGCCCGATACTCCCAAAGAACAAGGGACTAGTTCTTCTGGTTGGTGGTCATCTCTCTCCCTATTTTAAATCCCTCAAGCTTAAGCTTGTTAAGTAGGGCTTGGTGTGAATCCCTACGCAAGGTGGGTTTTGATGAGTGGCGGATCGTATCATCGAGGGGATAGCATTTGCCACAAAATCTATCCTTTTGGTGGTCATCCGCCTCAATTTCATCGAGTAAATTTCTTGCCCTCGTTGTTTGCCACAAGAGGGAAACCCTAGCTTTGTCTTGTTTAACTTAGGGACTTGTTTGAAGGTTTCATGAGCCTTGACCTTGTTCATACATATTACTAGAAACCTTTTATTCTACCCTTAACCTTTGCATTCTCCAACACACAACAAATTACTCAAACTCTAGGTCTTGTGCTCAAAACCCTGGGTCTCTATATAGAAAGTGAATTGCATCGAAAGGGAGTGTTAAATCATTGTTGTGTCTTTCTTGCAAAATCCCTAATTAAGTCACCTCATACATTGTACTTAGAACATTTACCTTAGATGACCCCTCCATACATCGCGACTCCTCCCATTAGTAAAAATTTGTAAACAACCAGAGAGTTTTGGCAGTGGTGACATTGGGCCACTACCCAATTGTTGTCTCTTGGTCTAGCTAATGCCTTGTAGGGTTTTCCATCTCTAAGGCCTGCTAGATTTTGTGGCAACACATTGACAGGATCTTCTTAGGTGGGATGGCATTGGCATGACACAATGACAAGCACATTATGGTGAGGATGCTCTTCATTTGGTGGATTGGGTTCTAGGGGAGCAGGGGATTAGTGCAATAGTGACAGCCCCACCGACACATGAAGAGATATGCCCTTCAGATTTACGACGGATGATTCTAAGGATGGTTCACACTACATTGGATCCACTTATGGCCAAATGATACAGTGCTTTATTTGGGACTTAAGTATCAAGGTATTTATTGATTGTTGGATACTACGGTGGTATGGAGTAACATAGTGGCACATTTGGGACTCAGGTATTGATATGCAAGTTATGGGAATGCTTGAGGACAAGCAATCCCCAGGAGGGAGGACTGTCATGTACGTTTTTCGAGTGATCACTATCGGGGAATTGATTGATTTGATTAGATTAAAATGTGGTTAAAAGAACAAGGGGAGACTTTATAAAGTAACATTATTATGTTTTTACTTGCCTATGATATTGGTTCCCATGGATTACTTGCCCATGGTATTGGAAACCATGGAATACTTTCCCAAGGTATTGATATCCACAAAACACTTAACCATGGTATTGGGGTGGCCAAAGATTATAAACGAGAGCTCAAGATCATTCTTTAGGCATGTCTAGATATCTGATGGGTTGTTTACTTTGTCTCTTGGAGCTTGTTTGAGGGTTTATATTATAAACCTGAGCATGATCTTCTTCGATGGAGCAATTACACACCCTAGTTGATTAAAATAACTAATATTTGATAGTGAAAGACTCCACCCTAGCTAGTCTTGGAGGAGCCATCCACGTCTCTCATTGGGCATCAATGAATTTATTGGAGAGGTTATTGTCAGCCATTTGTACCATCTTGTTGGTGTCTTGACTCTTAACAAGTTCTCATGTATATGCAGATTCATATTTAATATAATAAGGTTGAGTTTGTTGCTTGTGCTCACTGTCAAATGAGGGTTTCATGTTAAAATGTATGCTAAGTCACATGACACGAGGGCATGAGACATAGAGGACACGAAAATACGAGTATCTGACAAGTGACACAATGACCCTAGAACAAGACACAAAAACATGTTATATATTATATATTAAAAAAATAAAAATAAAAATTAGTGAATTACACATAAAATATGAAATATATAGAACATTTACATGATGATGAACAAATTCGATCACACAACTAATGCATATAACCAAAATATGCATTGAATGCAATCCATCTCTGAAGAAAAAATACATCAACAAAGAGGCCCTAAACGGTTATATACATATTGCATTTATGTTTTTAATATATATACCGCTAGTTGCATGAGCATATATATGTATGGTGCACATGTTTCCACTTTTTAGTTGGTATGAAATTCGCTTTTAATAGTAATGTGACCCAGCAAGGGAATCGAGCGCATTACAGGAATTGGCCTAAGGCATCTCCATACCAAATAAGACAGTGGAAGCTTGTTGAAAACCACCTTGGACATAGATATCAATGGGAGCAATAGGGGGAAAAAAAAGAAAAGCTTGCAGCCATAAAATCCTTTAAATCCTATATATCATGTCCATTTTGCGCAGGACATATTTCTGTTTCCAGATACCGCCTAGTATGTTGGAAGCAGTTGCTTAAAAATTTCATGTTGGACCTGAGTGCCTCAGCAATTTCAAGACATCATAAGCGACTAAGGAGTTTCACAGTGGTTACTGGAAACAACATGAAACAACCAACCAGGAAGCACACCTTTCGCTTAGTTTAAGGAAACAAATGGTAGTAAAGGCAAAAAACCTACCAGCCCAACCCAATCCCCACTAACCTACCATTACTTCCACTAGCCCTAGAATGCCCAGAAAAAAAACCATACCCAACATGAAAAAACATCAAAATGGTTGATGAAAACCCAAGGGCAAAAACATGAGCTGTTAGTATTGAGAAGAGATGATTTCTTAGATGGTAATCGTTTTAGAGGAGGAAAGCATGATCTCCATAAAATAAAAGTATTCTCAGATGTTTGTTGGATGATTCTATGAAGCTTATGAGAATCGAGATTTAATGATCTGAAAAAAAAAAAATTGTGTGGCAAACTGGCACAATCTTCTCAAGGTTGAGCATCCAATGAAATGAATCAGCTCTCAGCCAAACTTCATAACCTAGAAAACAGGACCCACACACACCATTTATGGGATACACAACCTTCGTCCAGAATGCGAAAAGCACAAGGGGCAACTACTTATACAAGTGTGATATTTGTAATCAAGAATTTTAAGACAAATGCAAGAATGAAATCCCATTTACAGCCTTAACAGGGGCGTACAATCAAAAAAATAAAAAATAAAGCTCATTGCCAAAGATGAGAGTCTAATAGTTATTAAGGCCGCATCCTGAAAACTCACCTACTTCACTATCCAAACTGAATAAAGATGATGTATTTGATCCAAAGCAGGGTTATGGGAAAAGCCAAGTTGCAATAATTGCATCACTGACAAGAACTGATAAACATAAAGCGTCTCATTCTTAATTAGACTTGTATAATATCCCAAGTTTGAATGGGTAAAAGATGCAGATACTGATTTTTTTAAACAGAAATGGAACTTTTTTATGCTCGCCCCGTCATGAGAAAATGTTGAAAGCAAGCATTGAAGTTCCAAAAAGCTTCAAACCACCTCATCATAATAAACCAACAACCAACCTTGACTGACGAGGCTTTGAGTAGAATGAGACAAAAAAATGGTTCAGAATAAGTATACATGGATTAAGTTTGGTTGTTAAAACTTAAATCATAATTAATGTTGAAAACTTGGACGGATTGGAGCCATCCTTCTATGTCATTCCAGGATTGATGGTGCAGAATCATTTTGAGATTTGTTTTGGGCAATATATTAGTGATTGAGTAATTTATTCAAAGCTATGGGTAAGTTTTCTCATCTGTAAGAAAGTGGACTGCAGAATTAACAAAACCACAGCACAAACTATGGTAATAGATTTCATTCAAACACAGTCTTGACACTATGCACTTGCAGACATTTAAACTTAGCAAACTCAAACACAAACCAAGCATTCATTGCACATATATTGACATGATGAATTGGGCAGCAAATCAACTCCAAATTATGTATTAACAGAGTAAACTGTACAGCAAAAATATGAACAGCAAGAAGCTATAGCAGCTATCCAACCTACTGATCAACCTCTTTACATAGTCATGAAGAGTAAAATAATCTAGCTAAGTGAGGGTAAAGCATTCACATTGTTCATATTCTTTAGGTTACAATAATATTATGAAAATTGGGGAAGAATAAGAAATGGAAGGGAACAAATTTTAGCAGTTGAGCTGCCATTTGCAACATATTCTAGAAAAACTGAGTTTTCTACCTACAAGACAATGTTGCCATGCCAGATCATATGACAACAATTTTTCCATGCCTGTGACACAGCATTATTTGTCACTCTGATCCACACTGAAATTTGATGACTGCAATGTGAATCTTATGCTGATTGTGTTGTACCATTTCCCACCACTAGTACAACCAAATCTGCCCACTCATACCCCAGCTTCTCTTTTAACATGATGCCAACTATTATGGACTTGGTCAATCTCTGGTCTCATCTGAGTTCGAACCTCCCCAATTAGAAGTTGTTGGTCCCCAACAACTATCTTTCCAATTTTTAGAACTTGTTTGGAAATTGCTCTTAAGTGTGTACCACATGTCAGCCTGGGGTGACTGCCCTCTTAACCTAATTTGATAAAGTTTCAAATTTCCCTACCTGGTTACTTGCTAATTGTGTTAAAAATCCACACCCAAGGTCTGGTCTATATTTTGACAGTTACACGCAACTGAAAACATAAACACAGTGAAATACCTAATTTTAAAAACAACTTGAATAGCAGAAAATACACCAACAATTAGATCATACACAGAACACAATTTTAATTGCAAAAAACAGTTTCTTATTTTTCCTTCAATAAGAACCCTAGGGCTCCCTTACCAAACTGTATGTGATATGTTTGACGAAATGTCCTTACATTAATAATTAGCAGAAAATCATTGGAAATGCCATTTTTGCAAAGTGATGGTTAAAAATACCTTGATGGTAGTTGTGAAGATTATTGTGAAATCTAGTCTGGGACATTACAAAGGTGAACTAGTTTTTAACGGGATTATTTTGATTCAAATTGGGATGAGAACTCAAGTAGTAAATTGGTTTATGGGGAGCAATTTATGAACCTCCTTTGCCGTATTGATTAATGGGTCAGCATCTAGTTTCTCCTATCCTAATATGGGTCTAATGCATGGATGCCCTATGTCTCCCTTATTCTTGTTGATTGCAAAAGGTTTAAGCAAAACAGAAAATGAATCTAAACGGGAACGTAAAGGTATTAAAAAGAGAAATTATTTTTCCTCGTCTCATTTACTATTTGTAGATGATGTGGTTTTGTTTGGCATGTGAACAATTAGGAAAGTACAAAAGTGCAATGGCAAATGAATCTAAACGGGAAAGTAAAAGTATTAAAATGAGAAATTATTTTTCCTCGTCTCATTTACTATTTGTAGATGATGTGGTTTTGTTTGGCATGTGAACAATTAGGAAAGTACAAAAGTGTAAAGATGTTATACAATAAGGAAATAGGGATGTAGGTGAATGTTCATGAACCTTCAGTACTATTCAGTGGCCTAGAGGAAGGTTTAGAGAGATAGTTTGCTCATATTTTTATGCAGGGTTAAAATATCTAAGGTTTTACCTCAGACCTACTAACTACAGATTCAAGGATTGGAAAAAAATGACGAGAGAATGACCAATTCATGCTACCTATTGGTGACGATCCCTATCTATTGGCATTTTTTAGTTTACATGCCAAAAGGAATGTTTTGAAAAAAATAGAAAAAGTGATTTAGCTTCATATGAACAAGAAAAAGAGAAAGGGAAGGAATACCATTATTTAAGAAACAAACTTTGCAAACCCAAAGGAAAGTAGGGATTAAATAATATTCATCTATTTGAATATGAGAGTAGGGATTAAAGAATATTCATCTATTTGAACATGAGAGTAGGGATTAAAGAATATTCATCTATTTGAACAAGCTTTAGCAGCAAAATGTCTGTGGAGAATGACAAGGAAAGAACGCTTAAGGGGAAGTGATTAAAGAAAAGTATATAGTTAATTGATCAATGGAGGATTGGACTAGAAGTGAAGTCAAGGCTTTTAAAGGGGCATCACTTATGTAAAAAGGATTAGTGAAATCTTATGCATTCCTATGACAAAAGTTAGCCTAGAAGGTTGGCAAAGGAGATAGACTAAAAATTGGGGAGGATCCATATAAGGCATTGGTGAGATCTTATCCAATCCTAGGAAAATGGTTAGCCTAGAAGGTTGGGAAAAGAGATAGACTACATGGTAAAGGTGTAGCTTCCCGGATCCGGGTGCTCCTTTGGTCAACGAGCCCTGCCAAGCCTTGCAGGCCAACACTCACGTTAGAAATGAATAAGGTGTCCGAGTGGCAATCATGCACCATGGAACTCACCCAGGCGAATTATGCTTCAGTGAATTCAGATTGTCCTGCGCATTCCTCTTGAATCCTCCTCATGATTGTCCTGACTCCTTACACTAGCTCTAATGCTTCAATGTTGAAATGTGCATCTTGGGAGGTACTCCAACAACCCCTGGGTATTGGGTTTGTGAGGAGTTGACCAATAGAAAATAAGTTTTGTGGGAAATGTACCCAAGTGTTGGGTTTTGTAACCAAAGTTGTGGGTGCAAGACAATTAACTGTTTAATTGTTGAATGTGTGAGGGGCACCTAGGGCTTCAATGGTGTGGGCAAAGACAAATGAAAGAGAATTTATTTCTAAAGTTAGTGGTATTTTTACGTGTAGGCTCATGTCGGCCTGGCCTACAAGACATCACCCTTGGGGTGTAATGTTACCCCATAAGATCACTATAATTAGAAGTGAATGTGAGCTCATTTGATCATCCATCCAAGTACAACAACATCTCAAGAAAGCAAGTGAAGGAGTCTCAAGTAGCCGCAGCAAGAAGGGAGGGTTTTGGTCCAAGTTTGTTAACGCTTCAAAAGGTCTCTTTCTGTCCTAAGTAGTTGAGTTTCCTCTGGGTATTCGTTGGTCTGTGGAAGGAACGTTGCATTTGTGTTGTCTTGTTGCCTGTAGGAGGGCCTAATTGGCTGCATAGGACTGCAAGAGGGTTTTTGTAAATTTATGTAGATGTTCTATGCTTGATGCAACTTTACTTTTTCTTCAATATCAGACAGCAATCACATAAACAATAAAGTAAAATGTTGATAGAACATACCAGTAGATCAACAGAAGACAAGCCAGAATATATAAGTGTGTCGGTGCATTACGGCAATCAACAGGATGCTTCAACCAACAAAGTCTCAATATGGTCAGCCAACAAGCAATGTCACACAACCCTCTAGGACAGCCAAACAAACAACTCAAAAGTCAACCCAAAAAGTCAATGGTCAACACAAACAGCAGCAACAGCTAGGTCATCGTTGAAAAGTCAAAGTCAACGTTTTGCCTCGCGAATAGTGCCAAAAAATGCGGATTAGGAAAATTGAAATTTTGGGAGTTTCGGGTCGATTTGACCTTGCGTTGACCAAAGTCAACATTGGTCAAATTTTGCTGTAGAAACCCTAGACCGAAAATAAAAAATTTGATGCTGCTAGAAATTTCCCACATGTGGAGAGAAGAGCCACCAAAGACATCGAACCAATCAAATGAGGAGAGAGAAATGTGTGAGGATAGGATGAGTGAAAATGTCCTCCAATGTTGACCAATATATATCCATCAGTGAGGGTGTGTGACACAACTGCTGGGGCACAAAACCTTAAGGCTGACCTGCACATATCTTGAATAAATTCAAAATAAATGTTCTGCTCATCGGATCAAGATGATCTTTAGATCGATCTTGCACATCTCCGAAAGAGGAACCCAATAAAAATATTGGTATCTTCCTCTGAGCATCACAACATGGAGTTTGGACCTAGTTTTCCAAAATTAACACTTCCTCTCAACTAGGGAGAACTCCATCCACCTGTGCAATCCAAACATCGTGCGTCATCCCGCTGTAACTTGCTTTGCTGGCTTCTTTATTTCAGAACAGAAGTGGGTCAGTCACAAAGACATCATTCCCGACTGACAGATTTAGCCCAGAGGTCTGAAACCTCTATAGGACCACAAAGAGTCTCATACCAACCCGAAATTGGTTTATCTGACCGGAAGTCAGTAGGAGGTCCAAAACCTCACTAGACTTGATCCCAGATCAAGTGGTTAGACTGTGCCCTCCTAGATAGAGAGTATAGCAATCTTTGATGCGTCCATCAATCTTTGCTACTAGTCTCTAACTTTTCCCACCTCATTGGCCAAATGAGAGGTACTTCCCATGAGCCCTGAACTCAATGGGTAGTATGCATACGAGGCACAGATAATGAGAGGTGAAACAACTCAATCATCACAACAGTGGGGCAGAAGCACCCCAAAAAGGTTCGGCAAGCCTAGCCCTGTGGTTGCGTATAGCTCCGAGAAGCTATCGCCAAAGCCCCCCAGAGCTCCCAAAGCTCATCATCCAACAAGACCCTCAGCATAGGGTCATTCCACTATACCAAGACTCTCACGGAAGGTTAGGAACTTGACCTTCCCCAAGGGCTTTGTGAGAATATCTGTGACCTACTCATTAGTTCTTATATGATCGAGCCTTACGGCGCCTCGTTGTACCATATCCCAGATAAAGTGGTACCTGATATCAATATGCTTGGATCGATCATGGAACACAGGATTCTCGGAGAACCAAATCCCACTCTGGTTATCACAGAGTATCACGGTGGTATCTAGCACATGCTCGAACAGCTCACTGAAGAGCTTTCGCAACCAAACTGCTTCACAACAGGCCATACTTGCTGCAATGTATTCGGCCTCCGCGGTGCTCAAAGCCACCGACTTCTGCTTCCTGCTCATCCATGATATCGAAGCAGATCCAAGTGTGAAGCAGCATCTCGATGTGCTTTTACGATCCACCACACTGCCAGCCCAATCGGCATCAGTATATCCAAGGAGTGTCACGCTCCCGGCAATGTATCTCAACCCATAGTTTATCGTGCCCCGAAGATATCTCAGAAGATTCTTGGCACCGACCCAATGAGTGTGATGAGGGTCAACCATCTGTTGACTCAAAGTGTTCACTGCAAAACATATGTCCAGATGGGTGTTCACTATGAACATCAAGGCCCCTACGAGTTGACAATACTCAGTAGGATTTGCTAACACGAGCCCAGCAGCACTGCCACTCAACTTCTTAAAGTTGAGCTCCATCGGTGTCGACATGGACTTACAGTCCACCATACCAAATCTTTCCAGAAGCTTCACAATGTATTTTCCTTAAGAAAGGAAAATCTCGCCATGTCTCTGCTAGACCTCCAAGCCTAGGAAGTAATGCATCAGTCCTAGGTCCTTCATCTCGAACTCGACAGCGAGCTCCCTCTTGCACTGATGAATGAGAGGGTCAGCGCCTGTCAGAAAGAGGTAGTCCACATACAGCACCAGAATGAGAGGCTTCTCACTATCAACCTTGAAGTAAAGTTTCGGATCAACATTACTACAAGTGAAGCCCAGCTTCATCAGGTAGCTATCTATCCTCTCGTACCAAGCTCTGGGTGCTTGCTTCAACCCATAGAGGGCTTTCTTCAACTTGCAGACATGGGTGTCCCGATCCTGGACTTCGAACCCCAGAGGTTGCTCTACATACACCTCTTCCTTTATTGCACCATGCAGAAATGCAGTCTTCACATCCATTTGATGAAGACTCCATCCTTGCGTGGCAGCAAGGGCTATGATAAATCGAATGGTGGTATATCGGGCCACTGGTGCAAACATGTCATCATAGTCTATGCCTTCCGTTTAAAGGAAGCCACGGGCAACGAATCTTGCCTTGAACTTTTCAACAGTTCCATCAAATCCATGCTTGATCTTGTAGAGCCATTTCGAGGTGACAACTACTTTGTCCTCCGGTCTTGGAACCACATCCCAGACATCATTCTTCAATATGGACTCATATTCTTCGTGCATAGCATCCTTCCAGACTTCATACTTTAAGGCTTCCTCAAAAGATCCAGGCTCAGATTGTACAATAGTACTCATGGCTGCTAGATACCCTTAGTATCTATTCAGTTTCTTGCTTTCACGGAATGTCCCCCTTAGGGCCATATGTCCCTCGGCATCCTCGAGAGTGTCCCTGAGCCATGATGGTCTCTTCCACAGTGAAGGAGGTGGATCAATCGAGTCCATCGGTCCTTCAGCATCGGTCATCGTCTCATCCTTCGGTTCTTCTTGATTTCCAGGTCTTGCTTCATGATCTTCCTCAGATCTCGGAAGATTTACTACTTTCCTCAGGGAAGCATCTTCGTCAAAGGTGACATCATGGCATCTCTCCACTTCCCTTTGCCCAGTCACATAGACTCTATAGGCCTTCAAAGTTTTGTTGTAGCCCACAAACATTCCCTTCTTCCCAGAAGCATCCAGCTTGCTCCTCTTCTCTTTTGACACATGAAAATAAACATGACATCCAAAAACTCTAAAATGTGAGACGTCAGGTTTCTTACCAGTGAAAACCTCTTAGGGAATTTTGGAGTCAAGAGCAGAATGCGAGCATCGGTTTTGTATGTACACAGCAGTGTTCGCGGCTTCTCCGCACAAAAACTTTGGTAGACCATGGTCACATAGCATGGCACGAGCAGCTTCCACAATGGTCTATCTCTTTCGTTCAGCAACGCCATTCAACTCAGAAGTATAGACAGTTGTGGTCTCCCTCTTGATGCCAACTTCTCTGCAAAAGTTCTTAAACTCGTTGGTCTCATATTCGGTGCCATTATCGGTCCTCAATATCTTGATCTTCTTCCCTGTCAGATTTTCCACCAAGGCTTTGAAGGTACGAAACCACATGAAAGCCTCATCCTTCTTCTTCAAGAAGTATATCCAAGTTTTGCGAGAGAAGTCATCTATGAATGTCATATAATAAGAACATCCTCCCAAGGATGTCAAAGGCAGCATCCCAGACAGATCAGAATGTATCAATTGTAAGATATTAGATGTCTTTGTGTCACTTGAGGGAAAAGGTCCCCTTGTATGCTTTCCTTCGGCACAACCCTGACATACACCTTCATGATTATTTGAAAACTCGGGAATCCCCGTTACCACCTTCCTTGCTTCGGGAAGGGCCTTGTAGTGAAGGTGTCCAGACCTTCGGTGCCATAGTTCAGTCTGTCGAATAGTATCACATGTCCATCGGTCCTTCAACATCGAGCATCATCTCATCCTTTGGTTCTTTTTGATTCCTAGACCTTACTTCATGATCTTCCTCAAAGCTCGGAAGATTTATCACTTTCCTGAGGGAAGCATCTTCATCTATGGTAACATCGTGGCAAATCTCCACTTCTCTTTCGCATAGCCCTGACATACACCTTCATGATCATCCAGCATCCCTGTCACCATCTACCTTGCTTCGGGAAGGGTTGTGTAATGAAGGTATCCATACCTCCGGTGCCTTAGTTCGGTTTGACAGATAGTATCACATTTCATAGCTCCCAGTGAACTTCCTCCAACCTGGTAGAGTGTATCAACTCTAAACCCAATCGTGGTAGCTTCCTTGATGCTCTTCTTCCAGATGCGCACCTTCCCATCAATGAATGCCACATTGAAACCTTTGTCTTCCATGGCCGATATAGACGCAAGGTTCTTCTTCAAATTAGGTACATAGAGTACATCCTGTAAGCGAAGGACTTGACCTTGAGACAAGTGGAGGGTCACAGTCCCTGTCCCTTTCACGGGATATGTGGCATTATCTCCAAGGATAATTTCCAGATTAGTATCCTTATCAAACATATCAGAAAGTGCTTCCTTGAACCCAGTGATGTGCCTTGAGGCACCACTATCTATCAACCAGACATCCATAGTGTCGGGTGGAGATGCAGCAGAGAGGGCAGATACAAGAATGAATTCATTTCCTTTATCAACAACATTTAATTCCTCATACGTGGAGTTTCTTGACCTTTTGAAAGATTGACCATTTCCATCGGAGGGAGCTTTCCTCTTTCCCTTGAACTTGTTGTTTCTTTGATTGCCATTCCTCCGGTTGTTGTTGTTGTCATCATCATCGGGAAAATCCTTCTTGAAAGGGCATTCTCTAGCATAGTGACTTGCCCTATGACAAGTGTAACACTTGCCCTTTGTTGGACACTGGATAAACCAACGCTCCCCGTGTGTTTCGCGACATGGACTAACCACCTCTCGTGGATCCTTATCTCTGGCGATGCGGTCATTGACTAACACCTGCGAGTTTTGGTCTAACGGCAATCGTGATTCTCAACAAGTGGTATCAGAGCGTAAGTCACAAGTTCAATACAGACCCGGCTAACATTGGGGGGGAGATTGTTGGACACTGGATAAACCAACGCTCCCCATGTGTTTTGCAACATGGACTAACCGCCTCTCGTGGATCCTTAGCTCTGGCGATGCGATCATTGACTAACACTTGCGAGTTTTGGTCTAACGGCAATCGTGATTCCCAACACCTTTCTTTCCTTGGACCCCTGCTCTTCCTTTGTTCTTTGGACCACCAAAGTTCTTCTTTCTAGAATGAGCAGCGTAGGTAGCATTTCCTTCATTTTCCTTCATTCTTGTCTCTTCTTGTACGCATCTCGACAGTACTTCGTCAAAGTCAAGTATCACATTTTTATTGAGAATGGTAGTGTTAAACACATGCCATTCGGATGAGAGCCCTCCAAGTGCGATAAGTACCATCTCTCGATCAGCTATTGTCTCTCCAATAGCCAGCAGATTGTTCCTGATCTCGATCAGCTTCAGAAAATATGATTGAACAGACTCATCCCTTACTTTCTTCAGATTCTTCAATTGATTCTTGAAGAATAGGACTTGAATCGCATTGTTGGCCTTGAACATGTGGACCAACTTATCATACATCTCTTTGGATGTGCCCGGCCCAGAGATGTAGGCAACCAGACTCTTGTGAATTGAGTCTCTGATCATCAGCTTTGCTTTGATCTCCCCCTTATACTTTGTTTTGGCAGCAGCAGTTGCAGTGGATGGAGGCTCTTGGATTTTACCCTGCACATAGTCCATGACATCTTGGTCTTCCAAGTTAAGATCCAATGTCATCTTCCAAGCATGGAAGTCATCCTTCCCAGTCAATTTGTCATCAGCCTTAAAGCCATTGTAGTTTGAGGAACCCATCCTCTTCTTCAGTGATTGCTACAAATTAGGGCTTTGTCTTCACCTCAGCTCGGATACCATGTAAATTTATGTAGATGTTCTATGCTTGATGCAACTTTACTTTTTCTTCAATATCAGACAGCAATCACATAAACAATAAAGTAAAATGCTGATAGAACATACCACTAGATCGACAGAAGACAAGCCAGAATATATAAGTGTGTTGGTGTGTTACGGCGGTCAGTAAGATGCTTCAACCAGCAAAGTCTCAATATGGTCAGCCAACCAGCAATGTCACACAACCCTCTAGGACAGCCAAACGGTCAACTCAAAAGTCAACCCAAAAAGTCAACGATCAACACAAACAGTAGCAACAGCTAGGTCAACACTGAAAAGTCAAAGTCAACATTTTGCCTTGGGAATAGTGCCAGAAAATGCAGATTAGGAAAATTGGAATTTTGGGAGAGTTTCAGGTCGATTTCACCTTGCGTTGACCAAAGTCAACACTGGTCAAATTTTGCTGCAGAAACCCTAGACCGAAATCATAAATGTGATGCTGCTGGAAATTTCCCACACTTAGGGTGTGTGACACAACTGGGGCATAAAACCTTAAGGGCGACCTACACATCTTGAATAAATTCAAAATAAATGTTTTGTTCATCGGATCAAGATGATCTTTAGATCGATCTTGCACCTCTCCAAAAGAGGAACCCAATAAAAATATTGGTATCTTCATCTGAGCATCACAACATGGAGTTTGGACCTAGTTGTCCAAAATTAACAATTTTAGACATAGACCTGATTCTGAAGTGCCGAGGAAAAATCAACATCGTATCAGAACTACTTTGAAGGGATAGTTGAATCAAAGTGTGCACAGTGTCAATCTCAAGAAGGAATTGGTTTCCTTGTTGTTCGCGAACTTGACCACTAGTCAAAGGTATGAGGACAGGTTGGATGGGTTGTCTAACTATAGTCCTTGGAAGGAAAGGATCAAGCTAGTTTTGTTGGTGAACAAGCTTTGGGAGTTTGTCGGCAAGGAGATTAAATAGCCAACAAACCCTAAGGAGTTGGAAGTGTATGCAGAATTGGATATGAAGACTAAGCTCATCATCCTAGACGATGTCAAAGATCACTTCATACCTCATTCGATGGGTTGTCTAACTATAGTCCTTGGAAGGAAAGGATCAAGCTAGTTTTGTTGGTGAACAAGCTTTGGGAGTTTGTCGGCAAGGAGATTAAATAGCCAACAAACCCTAAGGAGTTGGAAGTGTATGTAGAATTGGATACGAAGACTAAGCTCATCATCCTAGACGATGTCAAAGATCACTTCATACCTCATTCGATGGGTTGTCTAACTATAGTCCTTGGAAGGAAAGGATCAAGCTAGTTTTGTTGGTGAACAAGCTTTGGGAGTTTGTCAGCAAGGAGATTAAATAGCCAACAAACCCTAAGGAGTTGGAAGTGTATGCAGAATTGGATACGAAGACTAAGCTCATCATCCTAGACGATGTCAAAGATCACTTCATACCTCATTTGACCAGGAAGAACATTGCCCTGAGATGTGGAAACCTCTTCAAGATTTGTCCTAGAATAAGAGCAAGAATTGGTTGTTGGTATTGAAAGATAAGTTGTAGAACAACAAGATATTGGAGGGCGATGGTGTGGCTCTGTATCTAACAAGGATTACTAAAGTTCGTGACGAGCTTGCTGCCATCAGGGATAACTTCCCAGAATTTGAGTTGGTGAGGACTACTTTGAAGGGCTTTACCAAGGATTGGAAGTCGTTCATCAAAGGGATTGTCACTCGTGATAAGCTACCAGATTGGAATATGTAATGGGATGACTTCATCCAGGAAGAACGACAGACAAAGATATTCATAAGAAGAAGAATTCTTCTAATGAGAATGTGGCTCTTGCAGGGAAGATGAAGGGTAAGTCAGAGAAGGACTTGAGCAAAATGAAGTGTTATACCTGTGGCAAATATGGTCATTATGCAAGCAAGTGTCTACGGAAGAAGAAAGGAGAAAATAAGAAGAAGGGGAAGGAGGTAGTTGGCGCTGCTACATCTCCAATTGAGTTAGATGACTTCTCAAGAAGATTGGAGGACATTGTTGGAGTCTCTCATTTCGCCAAGGGTGCCATCGACAAGGTTGCATAGTACATGGATAGTGAAACGTCGAAGCATATGACAAGTTTGTGTGAAGTTTTTGAGACTTTAACTGAATGGGACTCAAAGTTGCACATGGAGGTTGGCGAAAAGAGTCAGAAAGTTGTCAGAGGGCAAGGTGTTGTGCCATTCAGGATGGAGTCAGTGTGAAAATTCGGAGACCCGAATACTATTGCAACAACTGATGTTATTTCTTCTAATTATTAATACTACTTAACAATTTATCTATTGTTTCCTACGGCAAATATCGAAATAAATACACTGCAACCTTCACAAATAAAAAATGCAGAAGAAATAAATGTTGGAAGAAACGCTAGAACACACACATAAAATAGCACAGTTATTTTTGGTCAATGTCCCCGGAAAACCCAACTTGGGAAAACTGTTGAGATTTTGGGATGTTGGGGTAGCACCGGAAGTGCTCTAGCTCCCAAACTTTGTGGAGGGACTAGAGTACATAAGATCCCCAAGACCCAGAAACTGTTTGAAAAAATTCCATCAGGTTTAAGAGATATTTAATTAATTAATATTTTTAATTAAGGACCTTATGTCTAACCTGGGAAAATTAAAAGATTAAAGTTAATTAAATTAAACATGTGATGAGAATGACTTAAGTGATGCGGATCAAGAAGCTTCTAATCTTAGCTGTCGATTAGAGATTAGATCACGGTCGTTGAAGTCTCAACGAGAAAAATATAAGAGAAGGGCATGGGGTCAATTGGAGAACACACACTGGCAAAGCACAGAAACTAAGCTGGAATTCTAGGGTGTGGTTTGCTACAAATTTCAGAAGTGTTTCAGATGCAGCGAAGGGCAGTATTGGTGAGGGGGATGGTCTAGTCCCAAGCCAAGAGTACAAAGAGGGCAGAGAAGCAGCAGACCAGAGCAGCGCAGAGGCAGCAACTACGCAGTCCAGCTGAGAGCCCAGCAGGTGCAGTGCAGAGGTAGCAAGAGCCACACAGGGTTGAAGCAGGCCTAGAAAGGGCAACGCGAGGGCAATGTAACCCCAACTAGGGTGATGTAGGCCCTTCTTAAGCAGTGTAGAGGCTGACGCAGACGGCTTTATAGCAGCGTTGGGATTTCTAGAGGCCGGAAAGGTCTGAGTTCTGTAAATCCCGTTGAGGGTGTGAATCAATGAGTTTTTCTGTCTCCGGAATAGAGGTATTGCTCCAAATTTATTTCTCTATGGGGTTAACCAGTTTTAGGTGCCCAGGATTGTTGTACGTAGAATCTGCTTAATAATAAAAACCCTCCAAAAGCTAGCAACATTGGTTTTCCGGCATTGGGTTTTTCCGGGGACATTTGTCCAGAAAATCCTTGTGTGTCACTTTGTCATTAAGCATGTTATTCAGTTTAGATCTACATGTGTAGGCTATTAATGTATTTACTTCGATGTTGATGCTGAAGTTTTCAGATTAATAACTTATGTAAGTAGGAGAAGTAAAACAAGAATTTAACAGTAGGGTTTCTTAAGTTTAAGGAATATGGTATCAAAGCAATTGCAGATCAAGTTGGATCTCCACCAAGTCAATTGAAGAAATTTGTGTTGCAGAAAGCCGCAGAGAAAGCAGCAGAGACACCGAAAAGGGCAACGCAACACTAGAACGACGCAAAGGCAGCAAAAGCCATGCAGGGGCTGACGCAGTCCCAGCTGAGTGACGAAGAGACAGCACATAGTCTTCCAAAGGGATGCAAGAGCAGCCTGCGTTGCGCAGCCCCTGTGCAGAGACTGCACTAAGCCAATCTGCTTAGGCAGAGGCCAACCAAGGTGACACAGTCCAAAAGCTGATTGTTGTGCAAAGTGTCGTGAACCGGAATTTGAGCTACAGAGCTTCAGCAGTTGTTGGTGGGGTGAAGATTCTACCGGTGCAGAATTAAGCCTAAGCTAAGTTGACAAAAAGCGAGAGGAGAACAGCTTCTCAGAAGATTTCATTGCCAAAGAAATCTGAAGATCGATCGTAGGGTGATCGAAGAGAGCTGATTCATTGTGTCTGGCAGACTTCCAAGAGAGGAAGTCAGTTGTCAAAGGGAGCAGAGGGTGCCTTTCTCGCCAAGGACCCTAGATCTGAGTCTCCAGCATAGAGAGGAGGATTTGTTCCGACAAATTTTTGAGCAGATGGCACCACACGGATTGCGTGATCAAGAAAGTTGGATATCCTATCCAAGTTTTTTATTTGGAAGGCCAAAATCCTAGTAGTCCTGGAGGCATACGGCTTGAGGGAGCATGCAAAGAAAGTCTTGGATACACCAACCGATGCGAAATTCCTGGCAGAGCATAATGAAGCAGTGGCACATGCCAAGCGCTTCATCATGGACAGGGTCAAAGATCGTGTGGTGCCACACATAGCCGAGAAGATAACGGCTCATGAGATGTGGGAAGCTTTAGCCACATTGTATCAAGGGAGGTTTGTCCAGAGAAAGATGCTCCTGGAGAACTAGCTGAGGTTATTCATGATGTCCAAGGGAGAGGAAATTGATCCCTTCCTATCTAGACTGTAGTCGATCCGAGATCAACTAAATGGCATGGGGGTGAAGGTGGATGATGATGTCTGGTGAGGACCGTTCTAAATGTTGTCACAAAGGACTGGGAAACATGTGTCCAAAGTCTTTTGGGAAGAATGGATCTTCCTAACTGGGCCAATATGTGGGCTATCCTCCGACAAGAGGAGATCCGTTGAATTACCAAGAGGCAGTACAGCACCGGAGCTGGCAAGGTGAGGAAGGAGGAAGAGGTAGATGCAGCCCTGCCATCAAAGAGGCAGCAAGGGAAAAAGAATCGTGATCTGTCAAAGATCAAATGTTTCCAGTGCGGAGAACTTGTACATTTCACCAGCAATTGTCCTCAGTAGAAGGACAAAGAAGCTTCTAGTTCCAAGGCTGTTGTAGCAGACGATGGCTTCAATGATTATGTAGCCATGAGTGCTCATGAACCACGAAAGTGGGGCGATCTCGATCTGTAGAGCAGTTATAGAGTGGTGGTGGGATCCTTGAGTAGCCCAACCCTTAGATCACGTCCGTGCTATGGGAGCCTTTGTTAATGAAGGTTGTCATTGATGTCAATATGGCATTGACTGAGATGTCAATATTCTTGAGATGATTGGTTCTAGATGATGATGCCATGACTCTTGGTTGACTAGGAGACCATTAATGATGATGTCAAAGTATATGAAGAAGTCTTGTCCTCTATGCCTGTTGATCATAATGCCCTAGATGTCCATGAAGGCACCTTAATCTCATGAAGAAGGCCTAGAAATCATGACGATGTGCTTACTCTTGATGAAGAAGCCTAGAACTCGGATGATGTCGTTACCCTTGATGACGTATGGAGTCATGCACTTGATGATGTCATACACTACATGAATGACCACAATTGATGATGGCACTTGATGAAGGATTAGATGATGACGTTGAAGATATCATTTGATGGTTGGAAGACTATTTTGAAGCTCTCCTAATAATGCTGCACTATGACATATTACTACACTATTATTGAATACATGATGCCTTCATGACAATGCTGGATACTATCATGATGACATGGATGTCCTACATAATGACACAATGATCCTATGATTGATAAGCCAAACAAAGGAGAAGCCAAGCAATGGAAAAGCCATGTTTTCTTATTCACCTTATGCACACAAAAATTAAGGACAGTCACAAAGAAAATTTGTTTTTACCACCTTAGAGGCATCCTTACAAATTGACTCCTACACCATCTTATAGAGTATATTTTTTTCCTTTCCAACGAGCCTTTACTTGCCTCAAAACTCCCAGCGATTGATGAGATATGGAATTTTTAAGCTAAGAAAAATATATATTTGCAGGCTAGCCGACCTACCCTTTGACACTCATGTTGGCCTACATCTTAAAGACGTGTCCCTTCATTTGTCCTAGTAAAAAACACTATATATATACAGTTCGGACTGCATTTCTCCTCCAACAATTTTGGTGAAGATTATTTCAGGAATGCAGAACAGCAAGATAAGAGGGAGAGGAGAGAAAAAAAAGATCACAGTGTGGACATTTTGGGTCAATTATGTGGTAGAAATTGGATATAAACTGCAATACAGCAACCTGTGATGCCTTGGAACTCAGGACAGTCATCATTACAACCCAGAACTTTGACTGTAAGAGCTCGGATCCTTGTTGAAGCGGTTGAGTTATACCACAGACCTGTCGTAGCTAGGAATTGTACTCCATAAAAGCTCAGACTACAAAAAATTAAAGTCTAGAGGAGCTTGAATTTAAGCCTGAAAATTAAGATCTGATTTTAATCAAGTTGAAGTTGTTGATCAAGTTTAAAAGGAGTGTTTTAAGCATACAGGTCTGGGTCTCTTATTGAAGGTCTGGACGTACGGTTTTAACTGTATTAAGGGCTTATATGGAAGGAATCAAGAGAGTATTATGACAGTCCTGTTGCTGCTTCAGGAACCATATAACCCTGTTGAGGACAATTAGATGCAAGCTTAAGCAGCTTCATTGAAAAATTCCTGAGTGAAGTCATAAGAACTTAAAGGATTCTTGGAGTTTTGTTTGGACCTTTACTAAAGACATGTGTGGTAGCCTCATAAGAAAAATTTTGTTGACTTGAAGTCTTGGAGCATCTTTTGAATGCAGGGGTTTGAAGTTGATTGTGTTAACTTGAGCTTTGTTGAAGTGAAGACTTTTGAAGGAGTATAGGAGAACATCCTTTGCAGTCCAACATCAAGAAGCTTGTTGAGGATATGGTAAAGACATCTTGTTGAGAAACCTTAGCTGAATGAAGACACCATGATGCATTGTTGAAGGCCCTCGTGATGTAACCTTGAAGAAACAAGTGTTTGGGTACCATGAAGAGTTGTGGTGACACCTTCAAGTGAAGAACAAGGTTGTCATTAATGAAGTGGCGTGGAGACTAAGTGAAGGCATTGCTGAAGATTGTTAGGGCTCGTTGAAGAAGCCTTGGGAGCTGTGAAGAATAACCAAAGATATTTTGACGAAGTGAAGTTGCCGGTTGGAGCCCACGACGTTGGAGCCTCATAGAGACAAGGTTGGTGCCTTGGAAAATAGGGTTAGAGCCCTAGAGGATTGGAATCCTCAAGAAACCAGGTCGGAGCCTGTACCAGAGATAGGTTTGGATCCCTAGAGGTTGGTGCCTCAAATTGACAAGGTTGGAGCCTTGGAAAAACCAAGTCGGTGCTTGGCACAATACAGGTTGGAGCTTGGAAGATTGGAGTCTTCATTAGGGTTGGAGCCCTATATCATTATTGTACTTTACTTATTGTAAAGAAGAAATTAATAATAGCATCTATTCCATCATTGTTCATTTTTGTGTTCTAAATATAAGTGATCTAACAATTGAAAATAAATATTGAGCACCATGACAGGGGGAGTAACGTACCCATGAAGAACTACTATTAATGACAAAAAGAAGCAACATGACAGTGGGAGTATTTGGGCACCCCGTTTACCATTGATGTCAAAGGGGGAGAGAATATTGGAAGGGCAAGAATATTTCCATCAATGACAAAGGGGGAGATTGTTAATCAATGTTGTCATTGATGTCAATATGGCATTGACTAAGATGTCAATACTCTTGAGATGATAGGTTCTAGATGTTGATGCCATGACTCTTGGTTGACTAGGAGACCATTAATGATGATGTCAAAGTCTATGAAGAAGTCTTGTCCTATATGCCTATTGATCATAATGGCCCAGATGTCCATGAAGGCACCTTAATCTCGTGAAGAAGGCCTATAAATCATGACGATGTGCTTACTCTTGAAGAAGAAGCCTAGAACCCAGATGATGTTGTTACCCTTGATGACATATGGAGTCATACACTTAATGATGTCATACACTACATGAATGACCACAATTGATGATGGCACTTGATGAAGGATTAGATGATGACATTGAAGATATCATTTGATGGTTGGAAGACTATTTTGAAGCTCTCCTCATAATGTTGCACTATGACATATTACTACACTATTATTGAATACATGATGCCTTCATGACAATGCTGGATACTGTCATGATGACATGGATGTCCTACATAATGACACAATGATCCTATGATTGATAAGCCAAACAAAGGAGAAGCCATGCTGTCCTATTCACCTTATGCACACAAAAATTAAGGACAGTCACAAAGAAAAAAAAAATTACCACCTTAGAGGCATCCTTACAAATTGACTCCTACACCACCTTATAGAATATATTTTTTTTTCTTTCCAATGAGCCTTTACTTGGCCTGAAACTCCCAGCAGTTGATGAGATATGGAATTTTTAAGTTAAGAAAAATATATATTTGCAGGCTAGCCGACCTACCCTTTGACACTCATGTCAGCCTATATCTTAAAGACGTGTCCCTTCGTTTGTCCTAGTAAAAAACACTATATATATACAGTTCGGACTGCATTTCTCCTCCAACAATTTTGGTGAAGATTATTTCAGGAATGCAGAACAGTGAGATAAGAGGCCGAGGAGAGAAAACAAAAGGAGATCACAGTGTGGACATTTTGGGTTAATTCTGTGGTGGAAATTGGATATAAACTGCAGTACAACAACCTGTGATACCTTGGAACTCAGGACATCATCATTACAACCCAGAACTTTGACTGTAAGAGCTCAGATCCTTGTTGAAGAGGTTGAGTTATACCACAGACCTGACGTAGCTAGGAATAGTACTCCATACAAGCACAGACTGCACCACAAAATTAAAGTCTACAGGAGCTTGAATTTATGCCTGAAAATTCAGATCTGATTTTAATCAAGTTGAAGTTGTTGATCAAGTTTAAAAGGAGTGTTTTAATCATACAGGTCCGAGTCTCTTGTTGAAGGTCTAGACGTAGGGTTTTAACTGTATTAAGGGCCTATATGGAAGGAATCAAGAGAGAATTATGACAGTCCTGTTGCTTCTTCAGGAACCATATAACCCTGTTGAGGACAATTAGACGCAAACTTAAGCAGCTTCATTGAAGAATTCTTGAGTGAAGTCATAAAGCACTTAAAGGATTCCTGGAGTTTTGTTTGGACCTTTACTAAAGACATTTGTGGTAGCCTCATAAGAAAAATTCTGTTGACTTGAAGTCTTGGAGCATCTTTTGAGTGCAGGGGTTTGAAGTTGATTGTGTTAACTTGAGCTTTATTGAAGTGAAGACTTCTGAAGGAGAATAGGAGAACATCCTTTGCAGTCCAACATCAAGAAGCTTGTTGAGGATATGGTGAAGACATCTTGTTGAGAAACCTTAGTTGATTGAAGACACCATGATGCACTGTTGAAGGCCCACGTGTTGTAACCTTGAAGAAACAAGTGTTTGGGTACCATGAAGAGTTGTGGTGACACCTTCAAGTGAAGAACAGGGTTGTCATTGATGAAGTGACGTGAAGACTAAGTGAAGGCATTGCTGAAGATTGTCAGGGCTTGTTGAAGAAGACTTTGGAAGTCGTGAAGAATAACCAAAGATATTTTGACGAAGTGAAGTTGCGCGTTGGAGCCCACGAGGTTGGAGCCTCATAGAGACAAGGTTGGTGCCTTGGAAAATAGGGTTGGAGCCCTAGAGGATCGGAGTCCTCAAGAAACCAGGTCGGAGCCTGTACCAGAGATAGGGTTGTAGCCCTAGAGGTTGGTGCCTCAAATTGACAAGGTTGGAGCCTTGGAAAGACTAAGTCGATGCTTGGCACAATACATGTTGGACCCTAGAAGATTGGAGTCTTCATCTAGGGTTGGAGCCCTAGATCATTATTGTTCTTTACTTATTGTAAAGAAGAAATTAATAAGAGTATCTATATCATCATTGTTCATTTTTGTGTTCTAAATATAAGTGATCTAACTGGTAAAATTAACAATTGAAAAGAAATATTGATTCACCCCCCTCTCAGTATTTCCAACAGCCTTAAGGCAATAGAAAGGAATGACTGGATTAGTGGGTGCAAAGATCACGGATGAAGCAAAGGCAGAGGTTGAAGAGCTAGAAAGGGAGCAGCGCAATGCAGATGCAGCAGCAGTGGAGAGGCAGCAGCGCAGAGGAGGTCTGCTTACGCAGTGCAGAGCTGCAGCAGCATAGAGGCTTCAAGAGAACAGCGCAGAGCAGCAATCTGTAGAGCTTCAGTGATGAGATGCAGCCCGACTGACTTGCCTGTCATTGGGCAGGGGTCCTTCAGTTGCTTACTCTCAACAACTGAGTTAAAGTGAAGCAGTTAGCAGTGGCAGTGCTATGAGCAGCACAATGCAGCAATTTGAGAGGGATTTGTAGTATGGATGTGGCAGTGGCGTTGGCAGCGTCATGGACAACAGTACTAAAGAGCAGCAGCAGCTTAGTGATGAAGGGCAGCAGGCCAAGCATCAATGAAGAGACCAGCACCAGAGATCAGAGCAGTACTTCAGAGTGAAGTGTATTGCTAGAGCACATTCCTCGCTAAGAGGGAGTGTTGAGATTTTGGGCTGTTGGGGTAGCATCATATGTGCTCTAGCTCCCAAATTTTATGGAGGGACTAGAGTACATAAGATCTCCAAGACCCAGAAAGGGTTTGAAGAAATTACATTAGGTTTAAGAGATATTTGATTAATTAAGGACCCCAAGTCTAACTTAGGAAAATTAAAAGATTAAAGTTAATTAAATTAAACATGTGATGAGAATGACTCAAGTGACGTGAATCAAGCAGCTTTTAATCTTAGTCATCGATTAGAGATTAGATCACGGCCGTTGAAGTCTCAACAAGAAAAGTATAAGAGAAGGGCTTGGGGTCAGTTGGAGAACACACACACTAGCAAAGCACTGAAGCTAAGCTGGAATTCTAGGGTGTGGTTTGTTAAGAATTTCATAAATGTTTCAGCTTCAGCGCGGGGCAGTATTGCCGAGGGGGATGGTCTAGTTCCAGGCAAAGAGTACAACGAGGGCAAAGAAGCAGCAGACTAGAGCAACGCAAAGGCAGCAGCTACGCAGTCCAGCCGAGAGCCCAACAGGGGCAGCGCAGAGGCAGTAGGAGCCACGCAGGGCTAATGCAGGCCCAGAAAGGGCAACGTAGCCCCAGCTAGGGTGACGCAGGCCCTTCCTGAGTAGCGCAGGGGCTAACGCAGGCCAGGAGGGCTAACGCAAAGGGCTTCAAAGCAGCGTTGGGGTTTTTAGAGGCCGGAAAGGGCTAAGTTCTGTAAATCCTGTTTGAGGGTGTGAATCAGTAAGTTTTTCTGTCTCCAAAATAGACGTATGCTGCAAATTTATTTCTCTATCGAGTTAATCAGTTTTGGGTGCCCAGGATTGGTGTACTTAGAATCTACTTAATAATAAAAACCCTAGAGAAGCTAGCAGCATCGGTTTTCCCGCATTGTGTTTTTCCGGGGACACTTGTCCAGAAAATCCTTTTGTGTCACTTTGTCACTGAGCATGTTATTGAGTTTAGATCTGCATGTGTAGGTTGTTAATGTATTTACTTCGATGTTAATGCTAAAGTTTTCAGATTAATAACTTATGTAAGTAGGAGAAGTAAATCAAGAATTTAACAGTAGCGTTTCTTAAATTTAAGGAATATACACAAAAAACATTGCAGCAATGAGGGTTTTAATTTATTATGCGACAGTGAAATCTGAGAACGTCTATGGATGCCCGACTAGTGTTGGGGCCTTTGTTTTGGACAAGACAGTTTTGGAGTTGGGGAAAATTTGATGATAGGTGGCGCAGCGTAATCAAGGTAGGCAAGGAGCTGTCACAATTGCGAAAAACCTGAAGGTAGGTGGCGGTGCATAAACAGATGACGGCACAAATGGCAGAGACGGGAGACAAGGAACAAGCAGTAGAACTCCCAGTGATGAAGAAGTAACAGAAGGCAGTGGAGCGCAAGGGAACAGCGGAGTGGAAAAGGGGCAAAGAATGACGGTGTTAGTCAGCAAGAACAGATAAGCAAGAAAGAAGTGACTCCGAGGATAGTTAGTTAGTCAGAGAGATGTTAATAGGATAGTAGAGCCTAGGGAGAGCTCTGCGAAGCCATATGTACTGAACTAAACTGTAATAGACTCTGCGGAGTATGTTTATGTTGTTTTGAGCCAAGTTAATGGAATCAGACTGATGTCGGATTGTATATTATGGATTGGTTGTTGCTTGATTGATTATGGTGTATGTATGCGTGTTTCAAAATTTTAATTCGATACTCTGAACATGTAGTGATGAATGATAACTTGCTTCTTAGAATTGAGATATATGAATGTCTTTTGTATGCACATAAGATATGATTTGTGTTAGTAATCTTTCCTTGATGTCAATGATCTAGCCTTTAATCTCAGTAAGGTCACAGCACGCCTCGGGTGAGACTCCTTGCTCCCTTGAGCAGGGTGAAAATGTCAGCGTTGTCCTAGACTACAGCAGAAACCTTGTTGGCCTCAAGCCTGAACCGAGGTCTTGCCCAAAGACCTCATTTTTCGCCAACAAATGGTTGCGTTGCCGGAACCTGAAAATTTATCTAGAAGCTAGATCATGGTATCGAGGATATATGAGGAAGAACTACGTAGCTGGTGGTACAATCACGTAGATCAGTTTATATCGCAACAATCAGAGCCTCGGCAACAGAGGGAAAAGACTGTCAAGGATCAGGTCCTGTTTTCTGACTCTGCGAGCAACTTGTATGAAATTTTCTGGGGAAAATTTCCCGAAGAGCTTTACAACTAGTTGCGGAGACTCCAAATCAAGTCACTTCCTGAAGGATTGCGTCAAGTCTGTCACAGTTGGACACACACAGATCTAGCAACACTACATCAGTTAGATACAGATCTAACCCGAGCAGTAGATTTTTGGGTACAAACTACCTTGGAGGGGTACATTATAGAGTTTGCAGCCGAGTGCTACCAATCTTTTACAAAAGCCGAAGACATATTTAAATCTGGGTTGTGTGGAAAATTGTTGAAAGAAATCCCGTTGTGGATTTAAGCTCTAATGGTGGACGAAGGCCTAATGTTATTTCAAAATCCTGAGATGGAGACCTAAACCTCCAGTACTGGGGGAAGGAGTTAAAGGAAAGATGCAACAAGTAAGGAAAAAGGGGGAATAGGGATATGGATGTCGTAACCTCCAGTAGGTTGAGAGAGCAGAGAGCACATCGGAGGGCGCAGATTGCTGAGAAGTGGCAAGAAAGGGCAATACGAGAATTTGAGAAGCAGAAGAAGAATCGACAGAACAAGGAAAAGGTGTCGCAAATCACAGAAGAAGGAGAAGGTCGGGTGGGACTCCAAGGAATGGAAAGGTCCATTAAGGAAGTTAGGCAAGTTTATAAGAGCCCAACCCGAAGGGAGAAGGGAGAAAAGTCCAGTGAGGAGGACGCGCGCCCCGAGGAGGAGTCTGGTGTGGAGCTGCATGTTGCGATGGAGCAACTATTTCAAGAGAGGTCGGCAACCATAACGCAAGGTAATCCTATTCCCCGAGTTTCAAGTAGCACTAGTCCTAACCTTCCCCTAGCACTCTATCATCCACCTAACAAGTTCTTGATAAAGTTACGGGAGTTTAGCAAGTTGAGTAGTACTAAATCCACAGGGGTTTTATTTTAGGACCACCAACACAAGGAAAGATGGCGGGATCATTCACTCGATACCCAAAATTCTCTAGAAAAGTAATGACGACATAGAGCAGCACTAGTATCTCTGCGAAGCAATTTGGAGAGCTCAACAGACACTAGATGCAGTCAATTTATTGAATTTCAAACCACATTAAGAGAAAGAGCTTTGCGCTGGTTCATCAAATGGTCAGAAGCGCACCATAACCCAGATGTTAAGAGGGAATTCGTCCAAGAATTCAAGCTACCTCAGACGAATCAGCAAGGATTGTCTAAGCTCTAGGAAATCAAACAGCGGGAAGGAGAAACAACCTGGGATTTGATGAGAAGATTCAAAGATGCGATTGGAAAGCTAAGTTACCCAATCGATCCAAATCACCAGCGGGATTGGTTCATCAAAGCACTCCTACCATTGACAAGGACACCGTTGACACAACAAAAGATTGATACCCTTCAAGATGCATTGGAACAAGCAATGGCTGGATACTTGCAGGAGTTCACAGAGGGAGTAGCGATGCAAGATCCATCCATACTAGGACTACAACATCAAATAGCCAGTTTGACGAAGAAACTGAAAGATATTCAGCCGGTACGACCCGCAAGGCCCAATGTGTGGTGTACAGACTGCTTGATGGAAGGACACTTAGCCATGGAATGTCTAAGGTTGCGAAGAGCCAACGTTGGGACTTCGGCGGCCATAACACAGGGGCCCCCGCCAGTCGGTGGAGTTGCGCAGATAAATACTCAAGGGCTATACCAAACACAACACCACTTCTCGGGTTTCCCCAATCAACAGAATCAAACAGCAGCAGAATGCTGCAAAATATGCAAAGGTATTGGTCATCCTCCACAACTATGTTGAATTCTGCAAAAATACTCAAATGTTCCAAACAACGTTTACTGTGAATTGTGTGCCTCTACAACTCATAATACGGAGCAATGCAGAGCCCTTGATGCATTGGCAGAACGATTAGACAAACCGACCTATAGAGTAAATGAGACTCCAAGAGGACGAGGAGGGGGAGGAATGAGAGGTAGCATAACTGGAGGAAGAGGACTAGTAAGGTGTTATAACTATGATCAAGAAGGTCATGTAGTGAGAGAATGTTCGCTACCCAGGAGACCATGGTTCTCTCAATGCAGAATAAACGCACATGCTACTGAAGGCTACCCGGAGCTGATTAAGAGGTAGGAAGAAAGAACCAGACAAAGAGGAGCCAACCTGGTTAATGCAAAACCAAGGATGGTAGAGCCTCAACCTCTGCAAAGCGTAGCCATAGTGACACGAGGAGGAAAGAAAACAAGAGAGGATGCACAAGAAATGGACCCGATAAAGCTAGTCAAACCTACGTCCCCAAAGAAGGCTTTCAGCCCAGACCAACAGAAGCAGTACTTTAAAGAAGCACTAGAGATATTCTCACAGATGGGAAGACATCAGAGTATGGAGCTTCTACAACAATCTAGTGAAGGAGGAAAGATAGTACATACAAGCACACCTATAGAAGAGTGGTTCTGACTGTTCCTAAAAATTGTAAACAATGGACAGATGCTAGAACAATTAAAGCAAAATCTAGAAATGGTTGTGCAAGGAGGAGTAGGACATGGAGACTCAAGTAACACAACTGAATAATGTATAAGAAGAGTAAAAAGAAATAAGAGAAGGACTGGAAAAGAGTTCCACATAAACGCTCAAGTTGCGGGATTCCAAATCAGAGACACAATGCTAGATCTCGAATCAGATGTCAATATTCTACCTAGAAAGACATGGGAAGCACTGGGAAAACCAAAGATGTCATACTCACCAATACAGCTCAGAATGGCAAATCAATACTGCATTGTACCAATAGGAAGGCTGGAAGAAGTTGAAGTTGATGTTGTGGGAGTAAAGACCTATACAGACTTTGAAGTAATAGATATCATGGGCGACAAGGATCCTTATCCTACCTTGCCGGGAATAGATTAGGCCTTTGAAAATTACGCAGTCATCGACTTAAAGAAGGAATTGATGATATTCGAAGATGATGAGGTCAAAGTGGTTCAGCCATTGGATCCATATCAAGGACCCTAATACACAGAAAATGTTGAAAACAGAGAAGACGCAGAGCTTCTAGATCAACTCTACCAGATGAGTACAAGGAAAAGAGAAGATTACATTAATGCTACAGCAGGAGGAACGGTAATCTGGAGAAGTGTTCAAAGTTCTGACGTAGGATCAGAAGTAGCTTAGGATGATAGGCAACAGGGAGGATACGAGATCAACACCAAAAGATGTGCCAATGTTTGTGGAGTCAACTGGATTGGTACAAAGGTAAAAGAATACCCGACTCTTTCAAATATGCAAGTTGTCAATACATTTATTACCAAAGTAGAAGACAAGGTGCTCGTAGAACATAGAGTCCCTCTTATGGACGTAGCACTACAATCCACTTCAGCAAGATGGTGGGCAACCCATCGCAACTCTCTCTCTCAATGGGAAGATATTGCCAGCGCATTAAGAACAAGATTTCATGCGACTTAAGGACTGTAACTTGGAGAAAAGTACCGAGGGAATTCCGATCCCCTAGTACATCTAAACAATTGCGAGTATAAGTGGAGGAAAGAGGAATATCCTAAATCTTTATGGGCACACAACTTCATACATTCACTAAACACCATTCCGCGAGCTTGGTACCTGACAAAAGAGAAGAAGAGAGGAACAGGCACTTGGGAAACAGTTGCGGATAAATTTACGCAATGTTTTTCTTTCGAAGGAGACATAGACCAAGTTACACTTACAGGCAATAAGAAGAATATTGTTCTTCCCAGAGCGTGAGGAAAATGAACAAATATCCTTATCAGAGCAGAAAATCAGGGAATCAGTAGCATGTAAAAGAATAGATCGGGAGATAGACGACGATGATTTAGAAAATCTTCGACATCTATGCTTTGAAGAAACGGAAGGGGAACGAGAAATACAAGAGGAACCAACTACTGAGGGATTACACTCGTTACCCCTGAAGACAAAGAAGCAGAACATTGGAAGCACAGAGAAGCCCAAGATTGCATCCATCGGAGGTTATTGGGATATAGAAACCACAAAATAAATCTTTGACCTACTACAGGAGTATGAAGACCTATTTCCATCTTCAGTGGCAGAGCTCAAAGGAATCAAAGGAGATCTGGGGGAGATGCACATAGTCCTAAAACCGGATGCAAGGCCAGTAAAACATAGACCTTACTACCTGAATCCGAGAGTAAAAGAAAAGGTTAAAGCAAAGATAGACAAAATATTGAATGCAGGCTTAATTTTTCCGATTGAAGCAGAATGGGTCAGCCCAATAGTGATACAAAGTAAAAAGGAGAAATCAGAAATTAGAGTATGTGTGGACTACAGAAGTCTGAACAACGCATGTATTCATGACCCGTTTCTAACTCCATTTAGTGACGAAGTTCTCAACAATGTAGCGGGAAATGAAGCATATTCATTCACGGATGGCTTCTCAGGGTATCATCAGGTGCGAATAGCAGAAGAGGATAAAGAAAAACTACTTTTACAACAAAATGGGGATCATACGCCTATCATGTCATGCCTTTTGGGCTAAAGAACGCACCAGTTGTGTTTTCATGGATAGTAATAGTAGCATTTAGAGACTATATCCATAAGTTCCTAGAAGTCTACATGGATGATTGGACGATGTACAGCTTACTAAAGAACCATGCAACTCTGCTCAGAATAATGTTTGATAGGTGCAGATAGCTTCAAATTTCTCTGAATCTCAAAAAGTGCATCTTTGGAGTACCCTTTGGAACGCTTTTGGGACATGTCGTCTGCAAGCAAGGAGTATGTGTCGAGCCCGCGAAGGTGGCGGTAATTGTGAATATGGATGCCCCAGAGAATGTAAAACAGTTAAGGTCACTACTTGGACATACAGGATACTACAGAAGATTCATCCGCAACTATGCAAAAATCACAGCATCACTAGAAAAGTTGTTGCAGAAGTCGAAACAATTCATATGGAACAATGAATGCACTAAGGCATTGGACACGTTGAAAGAAAAACTAGCAAGTGCACCCATTTTGGCTCATCCAAATTGCGATAAACAATTCCATGTCCACATCCATGCTTCAAGTATTGCTTTGGGGGCGGTGCTAGCTCAGCCAGGAGAAACCTCCATAGATCACCCATTATACTTCGCAAGCAGAAAGCTATCAACGGCATAAAGGAATTACACAACAACGGAGAGAGAGGCTCTTGCTATGGTATACTCGCTACAGAAATTTCACCACTACTTATTGGGAGGGACATTCAAGTTTTTCACAGATCACTCAGCACTAAAATATCTGGTAAACAAACCTGTACTGGAGGGCAGAATCTGCAGATGGCTCCTACTATTCCAAGAATTCACTTTCCAAGTAATAGTAAAACCGGGGAGGCTAAATGTTGGTCCCAATCATTTGTCAAGATTGGAGAATGGAGAAAACGAGGGGCCACTTGATGACCAGCTACCAGATGCTAATATTTTTCGAGTATAAGCCATCCCAAATTATCTAGAACAGATAGCAACATACTTGGCCACAGGACAATGCCCATCGGAATACACAGCAACCCAAAGAAGACACCTAGTAGTTAAAGCAGCCAAGTATCAACTCATAGCAGGGCATTTGTATAAAATGTGCCTAGATCATATCCTACGAAGATGTGTCTTAGATCACGAAAGAGCAGACGTCTTGTGGGAGTGTCACAGCGGAGTTGCGGAGGCCATGTAAGCGCAAAACCCACTGCAAGAAAAATACTACATGCAGGAATATGGTGGCCCACAATGCACAAAGACAACAAAGAATATGTGAAAAAATGCGACGCCTATCAAAGAACAGGGTGATCGTCACACTGCGATGAGTTGCCCCTACAACCTGTGAGGGCTATGCAGGCATTTGAGAAATGGGCAGTGGACTTCAAAGGACCAATTGCACAAATCGCGCGACACTCACAAGCAAGATATATAATCACCGCAACTGACTACCTCACAAGATGGGCAGAGGCGACACTAGTAAAGGACTGTACAGCAGATACAACAGTCAGATTTATTTTTGAGAACATCATTAGCAGGTTTGGCTATCCAATAAGCCTAATGAGTGATCAAGGCACGCATTTCATTAATGCTACAATTAGATCATTGCTAGATAATTTTATGATACAACACCATAAGAGCCACCCGTACCACCCTCAAGCGAACAGAACCGTCAAGGCTTTCAACAAAATCTTGGAGAAGGGGCTGACAAAGATATGCAACACTAACTGCGATGACAGGGATGAAAGAATACCAGCCACGTTGTGGGCATACAGGACAACCATAAAGAGACTACATAATCAAACTCCATTCCAATTGGTGTACGGGAAAGAGGCAGTAATACCAACCGAGTTTATCAAGCCTCTTAATTGCATCAACAATACACATGATAGAGAAAGACTCCATCTCTGCACGCCTTCATGAGTTGCAGGAGCTTGAAGAAGATAGATTTTTGGCGGATTTCCGTGAATCAGTACAGAAGCAGCGACAAAAGGCCTGGCATGACCGGCTCATCAAGCACAAAACATTTACTATTGGTGGAAAAGTACTGCTCTACGACAGCAAATTCCAGAAGTTCCTAGGGAAGCTCAGAATGCACTGGATGGGACCATATTATGTCATAGAGATAAGGGACTCGGGCGCGGTCAAACTAGCGCAACTGGATGGAGAGATACTTCAAAGATGGGTGAATGGCGCACGCCTGAAACCCTACCATGAGTAAGCAACACAATCTTTTTAATTCTAATAACTCTCGCACCCGAGAGAAGTCAGTAGAGTAGAGTCAATAACTCTCTCGCGACTGAGATGAGCCATAGAATAGTTTATGTTTTAATCATTTCAGCCCACTAGAGTAGGAATCTTCAATAAGAAAACTGCAAGTCGCGAAAAATCAACAGTCACCCTGTATTGTGGTCAGGGGGGGAGTCTACAGTGTTACATAGCCTAAGCATGTCAACCATCATTCGTTCATAATAAGCCATCATAGCATTGTCAATCCGTAAGATCATCCAGATTTGAAAAATAACTGCCATAATTAGTAACCCCCATACCGTAATAAAATTTCCACATTAAGCCATAATTATTGCCCATAATGTCTACCCGACTTCCGAAGCCACCGTCAGCACTGTCAGAATCCACCTCACCCCAGTAACTAATCACACGATTATAGTTGTGGGGAAAGACAGCAGGAATTAATTAGTTATGGCGTTGCATCAACATCATTCGTGCCAGTAATCTTACTTAAACCCGCATGAAGGAGGGAAACAGCAGAATGACAGAAAATTCCGAGTTATCAGAGCAAGAAACGGCTAGAACAATAAGCCCAATTCCAACCGCAGAAGTTCAAAGCAATAGACCAGCAGCAGCAGCAGTTCGAGTATACAGCAGGAGAAAGAAAATGACAAAGGTGATAAATTCAGTGGTCGAGCTCGAGCTCAACGAAAGAATTCAAAGGGTGGAGTCACTAATTGGCAAATATGACAATGCCACGCTGATAGATACTGACTTCGCGGACCCATTCCAGTTCCCAGCAATGAAAAGGCAGGTGTACATTGAAAATCATGTGAAGGAGGAAGGAGGCGAAGCAGCGAGGGTGCACCCAGACTTCAGAGGCATCCAAAGGTCAACAATCTTGCACCTCAGAAGCCTTCTAGTGTTCGGGACATCGAGAGCGGCAATGCAGTGCACCAAGTTCCTGATCAGCAAAATTCAGAATGTATCGTTATGGCTTGGGAGGGAGATCCCAATTCACGCAGAGGATATACATAGACTCACAGGTTTATCAATTGTAGGAAATGATGTCTCATCGGCCTTCCAAAACACTTCGAAGAGAGCCAAGAAGGTGGGGGGATTGTGACTACTACAGAAAGTATGAAACAAGGAGAGGAAAGGGAGCAAAAATTGATCTCATCAACAGTCCTGCAGTAAAATTCGCTTGCTACTTAATCGCTGGGAAAACTATGAGACATTATGCAAAGGGGGAATGCACCCTCGACACAATATCGGTCACAGAGCATTGCATTCAAGGGGCAAAGCTGAATTGGTGCACGTTCTTATTACAGGAGTTGTTTGAGGCTTGCGAGGAAAACTACAAGCGGACCATAGGATTTATATATGGTTAGCTAATCATGGCTCTTGCAATGTGGAAATGGAGTCCACCAAGAATTAGGCCGCTTCCGGAGATTACAGAGGACCAACCAATGGCACTGAGATTCACGCCATGGAAAATATCAGGGGACCCGAGTACCAAGGAGGTAAACGGAGAAGCTTTTGTAGCCTGGTACCAAGAGATGATAGACGTAGTTAAAAGTCAGCAAAGAGTTCCAAGAAGTCAATTGGATAGATACTGCCCTCAGATTTGGTTTGGGGTGTCTCATAACCGAACCTATGTTTGGCCAGACTGCGTTGATGAAAATACCTTCCATAAGAAACCATTGAAGTTCCAGATAACGGAGGCGTTCCATACAGAAGTTTCTTCATGGTCAGGAGCGGCAATGGAGATCAGAAGTAGGATCTTGGTTTACTCATTTGATGCAATGCTCCCTAAAGCACTTCCGGGGGAGACAGTGGAAGAAACAGTGCAGAGGGTCTCCCAATTACAACTGCAGCCACTGCTGGACCAGTTGGACACCCGAGTGAAAGGTTTCAACAACGTAATAGAAACTCCTAGCACCAAATCTATTGTATTTCCCACTTTTTCTAAATTTCAGACGTTGAATTTTTCATCTCCGTCCACCACCAACCCCATCATAGCCACATTACCATCTACTGCATTCCACTCCTCCTCGTTGCCCATCATCACTCCACTACGCAAAAATAAGCCAACAAAACCCCCAATACCAGCACCTAAAGGAAAGAGAGCCCGAACCATGGGATTTTAGCAAGTGGTCAATCTCACAAGAGAAGACCAAGCCCAACCAATAGTCACGGGAATGTTCATTCAGGAAGAGCCAGAAGTCGCCACTCAAACCACCTCTGCGTTACCCGCATTTGATCCATCATCAGTTCTTAACATACAAGTTTCATCGCCACTGCATATGCAAAATTCATCACTGCACACCTCATTCGCATCCAAAGACCAACCCACCCACACTACATCCACTTCCATAACCATATCAAATTCAATACCACAGGAACTCTAATGAATGTTGACACCGAGGTAGAAGTTAACTCAGGTACAGTTGGAGTACCGGAGGTTAACCAAACCACAGTGAGACAGGGCACCTTTTTAGAACTATTGATCCATGAAGGGTCCCAATTTTCCGATACAACACCAACTGAATCAGAGCTAGACCCATTCCAGCAATCCAACTTATTATTGCAACAATTAATGCCATCCACTAGTCACCACATTCTTGAATCCCAACCATCGCAGCAAAGTCAACCCACATCCCCACAGGGACACTCGGAAAGATCAATTGCTAGCGGGCAACCGCTGAGGGAGAGACATCCAAGCCAAGAGATGTCGAGCAGTGGTGACATGCGAAACTGGGGACCCAGCCAACTTTTTAGTTTCATCCAGATGGCAACACGACAAGCAGAAGGTCTACACAACGACCTCTTACAGAAATTTGAGCAACAACAGCAACAAGTTATTGTGCTTACTGATGAGTGTAATCAACTCCAGAGCGAGAAAGATAGCCTACAGCAGCAGCTAGATCAGGTAACAGAGGTCTTAAAAAACCTATGGCCGACAATCACTGCCCTAGGTAGCAGCACACCTGCAGATATTTCGTCATGCTCAATGGTCGAGAGATCCATTCGAGTAAAAATGGCATGTACAAGCCTGGACCGAGCAAACCAAGAGCTGAAAGAGGCGCTTGCAGCAAGACCAGTGTTACCAGATCCCTCTACAGTGTATGCCGAGAAAGTAGCAGAAAGGCAAAGAGAGATGCAGAGCATGAAGGACACACTTGGAACAAGAGTCAACCAAGCATACAGCTTGCTGGAGCAACTACACGAGTGTTCAAATTCACTAACAATGAAGGCACAGCCTGTTTTGGAGCAATTGCAGAAGATCTTCCTCGAAATAAGGGTGCCACAAATCCGATTAGCCGCACACAGTTGTATAACCAAGCAGACGTACTTGAAACGTAGATTCAGGCCATCGAGGAACACTAAGAAACAATGAAGCAAATTCTCAGGGACCTACGGAAACCTATGAAACAAAAGGCGGAGGCAATTCAGCAACTGGCGTCTAAGGCCGAACCTAAACTCCAGGAAGTGTTCAATAACCTTGCCACAGGTAATGGATGCGACTCAAGCTGACAGAGTCGTCACTGAGACGGAGACTGTGATAAAGACATGGCGACAAGCAATAACTGAATTCACAGAGCTCGAGACAGCAGCAATGGGCAAGGTTCCCGAGTTGGGGCCTTTGTTGGAAGAGGGCAAACCGGAACAAGAAAAGACAGAGACAGAGGCAACAGGGGAAACTAGGTCGGCATCGGAAGCTGACGGACCACCAGAAGCCACAATAGCAAGAAAAGAATGACTCAGGACGACGCAATAGCATGTGGTCGGGGCCTATTGGGGCCTTTGTTTTGGACAAGACAGTTTTGGAATTGCGGAGAATCTAAAGACAGGTGGCGGAGCGCAATCAAGGTAGGTAGGGAGCTGTCATGGTTGCGGAAAACCTAAAGGCAGGTGGCGGGGCATATAAACAGATGACGGCACAAATGGCAGAGACGGGGGACGAGGAACAAGCAGTAGAACTCCTAGTGATGAAGAAGAAACAGAAGGCAACGGAGTGGAAAAGGGGCAAAGACTAACAGTGTCAGTCGACAGGAATAGATAAGCAGGTTAGAAGCGAATCCGAGGATAGTTAGTTAGTCAGAGAGAGGTTGATAGGAGAGTAGATCCTAGGGAGAGCTCTGCAAAGCCATATGTACTGAATTGAACTGTAATAGACTTTGCGGAGTATGTTTATGTTGTTTTGAGCCAAGTTAATGGAATCAGACTGATGTCGTGTTGTATATTATGGATTGGTTAATGCTTGATTGATTATGGCTTATGTATGCCTGTTTCAAAATTTTAATTCGATACTCTGAACATGTAGTGATGAATGATAACTTGCTTCTTAGAATTGAGATATATGAATGTCTTCCGTATGCACATAAGATATGATTTGCGTTAATAATCTTTCCTTGATGTCAATGATCTAGCCTCTAATCTCAGTAAGGTCGCGACACACCTCGGGTGAGACTCCTTGCTCCCTTGAGTAGGGTGAAAATGTCGGCGTTGTCCTAGACTACAACGGAAACCTTATTGGCCTCAAGCATGAACCTGCGTCTTGCCCAGAGACCTCCTTTTTCGCCAACAACTAGCAATCCAAACAACTAGAAAATCTGAGTAAAATATTTAAGGGAATTACCCTTCTCCCACAGGCAATCTTTGGTTGGACTCTCCCTATCAGAAACTCGGCCTCTTGGAGCACTGCGTCAGCCTCTACGCTACTCTGTGTATCTGGTTGGATGGCTTGCTCAAACTGGGCTCTAATGAAGTCGTTCTGCCTCTTGAAGCTAAGAAAATTGTCTCTTTGACCCTCTACGACTCCTTCCTGGCCACTGGAACTGAGAACAATTTTTTCTCCTCCCCAAATCGATCTGCCTGACTGAAGCACTACGCAGTCCCTCTGTGCTGCCTCTCTGGGATAATTCAACTAACTTGTTGTTGCCTCCCCGGATCATGAAAATCTTTCCTCCAGCTCACTAACTCTACCCCTCACTCACTGCTTTGATCTTACTGAAACTCTCTCCGGAAACAAACAACTGCTACTCTGAAAATCGATATCCGAGTAAAATCGAACTACTCAAGTGTATCTTCTTCAAGCCCCATCGACTTCTCTTATAATCCTCTGTTGAGACTTCAATGACAAAGATTAGATCTTACTCAATGGCTAGGATTAACTTGAAATCGATCCATGTGAGTCTCTAGAATATTCACACCCTAAGTTAATTAATTTTGATTAATTAATCATATTCCCTAAGCTTAGACTTAGGAAATATTTAAACACTAACTAATAATCTAATTAAGTCATTTCTAGGTGGAATTTCCAGAAACGATTTCTGAGCTATGGAGATCTCATGTATTCTAGCCTCTCCACAAAATTTCAAGGCTAGAACACATCCTATGCTACAAAAACTAAGACCCAGGTGAGTTGTTGAGAGTTCAAGATGTATTGTGGGTACCATAGCTTAGATATAGTGTGTTGTTCGTCTCAGTGATCCAGGCAAAGGGGTTTGAGATGATTTTCCAGGATGGGAAATCGATGCTCAAGCCTAGAGGCTCCAACTCTGTTGGAACTATCATTGGAATTAGGGAGCACGGCCTATATCGGTTGATGGGCAAGCCTATAGATCAAGGGAAAAAGCAAGTTCTTGAGACTCAGAGGGAGACAAGTTTGAGAGGGAGTATGCAGGTTCAGAGGGAGAATCCACAATCCAAGAAAAGTGCATGGTCAGTAGGGAGCAAGGGGACACTTGCTTGCAAAAAGGAACCGTGGAATGGCCTGAAACCATTTCAGGAGAAGAAGAAGAAGGAAGCTTCTAGTGGCAGAGACACTACCAAGGATAGTGTGATTCATTCTACAGGGTATGCTGCAGTAATGAATGCCAGATATTGGGCTAGTGTCATTGATGATGGCGAGATACTTTTGAGTGGTGGAAGTACCCTCCTCGCTAAGAGGGAGTGTTGAAATGTGTAGCTTGGGAGGTACTCCCACGACCCTTGGGGTACTGGGTTTGTGAGGAGTTGACCCACAAAAAAGGAGTTTTGTGGGCAATTTACCCAAGTGTTTTCTTTTGTACCCAAAGTTGTGGGCACAAGACCAAGTCGAAAATTAATTGTTTAATATTTCAATGCATAAGGGGAACCCTTGAAGAGCGAAGGGAACCTACAGCTTCAATGGTTTGGGCAAAGACAAATGAAAGAGTATTTATTTCTAAAGTTATTGGGGTTTTTATGTGTAGACTCATGCAGGCTTTGCCTACAAGATTAGACCCTTGGGGTTTAATGTTAGCCCCTAAGATTAGTATAAAGTATAAGTGAATGTGCGCTCATTTTAGCATCCATCCAAGTGCAACAACATCTCAAGAAAGCAAGCGGAGGAGTCTCAAGTAGTCACAGCAAGAAGGGAGGGTTTTGGTCCAAGTTTGCTAACGCTTGTGGAGATCTCTTTTTGTCCTAAGCAGCCGAATTTCTCTTGGGTATTCGCTGATCTGTGGAAGGAGGGTCACAAATTTGTTTTGGCAAGGAAAGGGAGGCAAAAAGGCCTAGGGTATCTTGCTAAGGGAGGGCCACAGTCTGTGTTGTCTTGTTGCCTATAGGAGGAGGGGCCGAAAGGCTAATTCGCCATACAGGACTACAGAAAGAGGGTCGCATGCTCTGGTTTGTGAGAAAAGAGGCCTAAAGGCCTAAGATGGTTGTGGCCTGTTACCCACCAATTTGTGGGTAATATCCCTAGGAGGAAAAATTTCTCCCTGATGGTACTCAATCGGTAGCCGCCATCCACCAGCTAGCTCGTTGTGCCATTTCTCCGCCACCTGAGCCAGCCATGTGGTCCCTCACCCATCTGTCATGATCGTATGTTTGAAGGTGGGCCTCCCAAACCTAAAGGTATGCCTTGTCATTTGGTAATTGAGTATTTTAGTTTACTTATAATGGAAACTCTTGGGCATGGATTAATGGGGGGATTCGGTGGAAAGAGTGGGCTAGGTTTGTGCTCTTGTCCCCTATACCTCTTGCTGTTGTGTTTCATATTATTTTGTTACTGTTTTAACCCCTGAAATTGGAAATATTGTTTTCTAGTATATTTTTGTCAATTTTAGTCGATAATGTCAGTCCACAATAGAGCCACATTGAGGGTTGATTCACTTGTTACTTGCAAGCAAGGCCTGCCTTGAATTCAACTCACGAAAGTTTCTCTTATGAATGATTGAGATTAATGCAATGAATGAGTATTTAAGTATATTCAGAAATGCCTTCTTAAACAAGTAATCAAGGGTGGTGTCTAGAAGTTAACCATATATTAGGGTGTTGTTGTAGAAGGCAAGAATCACAGCAATGAAATTTGATAGGAGTATGTTGTATTGCCTAACAAGCAATCTTATTTTCAGTCTACAAAATATTATATCTTAAACCACTATAGACTGCCATCAGCAGTGGATTACTTGCCTTGGTGAATTCTTTTTTTTCTTTATGTCTTTACAAGAGGTTGGGCACCCCTTTTAACCTATTTTGGGTGCTATTAAAGGATATTTCAGCATTCAGGGAGTCCAAAATTGATCTCATGCAAGGCTTTTCTATGAAGACTAAATGCAACATGATATATATATATATATAATCTCAATTACATCGTCATTGAAGTTGTTTCCAACTTGCTTGTGGGATGGAATGCTTACATTCAAGAGTTATCTTGTGTCTAGCATACAGGGTTTTCTGTGGTCTAGTTTTGTGTTGTGTATGGTCCCTTTCCTGAGCTTGCTCTTCTCTGTTATATGCACTATCTACAACATATCTTAAAGCGTAATACTTTTATGCCATGTATGCATATAAACTAATTAGAAGGGTTCAGGGATCATGAATTGGAGAACTCTCTACTCTTGTTATAGACACATGGTGTAAATCCCAAGTGATTAGTTATGTATATTAGAAGAAATAAGGGGGCAACACTCAAGCATAATGAGTCAAAGTGGTTTAAAGTGGATCCGGGAGGTTACACACATAAGGAAGAGATATTTGATAGTTTTATGACATGATTAAAGGTCACATGCCCAATGAATGAGTGGCAAGCTTGTGGGCATGGCATGTGCCATTGAAGGCTCATTTCTAGCATATGAATTGATCGAAGAAGCTAAGAATAGGTGAGTGTTCCATTTTATGAGGGATAGGGACACCTTATCTCCACAATTCAAGTACTAAATGAGAAGCATCCTATAGGAGAGGATGACATTTGACAAGGTCGGTCATTCCCAAACCCGAAAAAAGATGCCATCTAGAAAGAGCAAACAGGAATTTATGAAAAGAAACTACTTCAAGGTAGTTAAAACCAAAAGGGATGAAATCATCTGGTATAACTCGATTATGTGATGTATTTTTGAGTACCAAAAATTATTTACTTGGCTAAGGACAGGATTAAGGTTGTCCTTAAACTTCAAATTCCATAGTGGATTAATTCTCATTGACAATGGTTTGCTTATGATTGGATGGAGATCGTGTGTCCCATGTCATTGAGATCTTGTTTTATGACAGATTCAATTCAACGGATACTGTACAATTGTCTTCTGCGTAATTACCTTTATGTTGTCCTTTTCTCTCACTATGTTGAATTTTCCTACAAACACCGGATATATGGCTAGGATTACCTCAAATAGAAGCACTTGAATCCTTTGATATTGACCGATTTAGTTAGGCTATTGTTCAGATATTGAACAGGTCTGCTATTTCTCCATTGCCCATTTGACAAACCAAACTTGGAAACTACAGTAAGCTAGTCTTCCTTGCCATGTTGGAGGATGACCATCTTGCTTAAAAGAGTGTTAGACATGTGGACACCTTGACTTGGAGGGCACACCACCATGGTTGCACAAATCCTATTGTGCCATGTGGCATTTATGCTTAGTGAAGCACTTCGCTCAAAGCCTTTGTTGTTGACTTAGCCTAGGGTTTGCTTGTGGACTAAATTCATGTTTTATTGTTGGTTTCACTCACCTATTCTATATATAAAAGGAGGAAAGTGTCCTTGTAATGAAACACACATAGAGAGCATGTCATAGACAAAAAAAGTCTTGGTATGATGCCAACTATGTGGTAGATCTTGGAAGAACATGCACTCACCTCTCTAACAAGGATAGTCCATGTTGAATGCATGAGCTAGGGTTCTATGGCTTGTGAAATGCAATTGAAGAATATCAAGCTTGTGTGATGCAAGTGCTTTGGTTGGAATTTGGATAGTTGGTGTAATCTAGTGCAATGTTGAGCTCCTTGGAGAGGCCTTTGTAGTAGCAGTTGGATCCCTTGCGAAGCCTTATTATCACTAGTTAGGGTTTGCAATTCCCTAGCTAGGGTTTGGGAAGCTTGGGAGAAATCCTTCCTTGAGATGATTTGATAGGACTTATTGAATTAAATTGGAATGAACTAGGGCATAGTACCTTATTTAAGATATTTTGATAATAAGGAGTTCTACCATTGCTGTCCTAAACTCTCTTTTACTGCAAATATGATATTCATGTGTTTTGGGCAAGTTTCATGGTTGTTTGGATATTCTTGTTGTTGAACCAACAAGGCTGAAATGTTGAGTGATTTGGAATGCCTTAGTTGAAAACTTCAGACCTAGAATGTGTTGTTATATTTGCATACTAGATTAATTACACCCTAAAGGCTGATGTGTTGATCCAATTTTGAAGTTATTTTTTTGGTTGAACCTGCCAAGGCTAAGGTCTGCATATGTAAATATTTTAGCACAGCAGTTTTGTGTGACAAATTCATGACCACATTTGAAGTGAGGTGGCAATTTGAGAACTGGGCAGCCTTTCAAAATTTCTATAAATGGCATTAAGACACTCGGCTAGGCTAATAACACCCCATATAATTTATAAATAAGAAACAAAAATAAAAATCATGAGGGCAGTAACTTATTCCCCACATAATAGGATGTAGAAGGGAGATGTTTCCTAACATCCAAGGGCATTTATTTCCCAATGAGAAGAGATGGAACTAAGGATGCATTGAGAAAATGTGTGACTCTCGCCAATTGGTGATGCATTGCAAGTTTCCATCTAACAGTATATGGTGATGTGAAGTAGCTCTAAGCATTCCCTTCCAATTCAAATATGCCTGTTCTGACCCAATCTTTTTTACAATCTACTCGGGTCACAATGAGTGTGCATGATCATCTCACCTAGTGTGTTGAAGACCAATTTAAACACTGCCTTCTTTAAAAGCCCAAAAATGAGTGCATTATAAATAAGATATGGAACCCGCTTGAGGCAAATTGTTATATCACCAGAATCATCTCTACGAGATGAATCTAATCATGAGATTTGTTTTTAGCATATTTTATTTTTGGTTGTATATGGTCATAGAACACCAAGGATGATGTTCCCTTCATGGGGGACGAGTTGTAATGACCCCGGTTATCTTGCCAAGTATGTAGACATTGTGCTAATGGTCCCGGTTTTGGTACATGCACATATATAGTGTAAATGTTGTCTTGGTCACCTTGATATTGTAAATATTTTTGTTATCATGGTACACGTGTTGATGGTTAAATTCGTATAGCTATTGTGAACACTTTATTAGTTATCCAAGTATACATGACCCCGAAAAATATTCTTAACAACTAACACAATTCAAGATACCAATTAAGGAAAAGAAACAATGGTAGGGTATGACATTATTTATCAATAAATATTTCTTTATATGTGGTACACATTAAGGTTATAAGCCCAATTTTGTATCAATCATTAGGATGGAATATAGCACATATGATTAAGCACCGATTTGATACAGCACATATAATTCAGCAAGCAAGACCTAATAAGCCCTTATATGCTCGCAGGCATAGGATTCACAGGACTGGACGCAACTAACAAGGGCTGGCAGATATTTTGCAAGTTATTAGCACGGGGTGAACAGATTTTTTCTCCTCCCTCACACCTTGTTGATTCTAGAGCAAACCTAGGAAGAGGGCAAATGGAAGACAAGGAGAAAAAGGGAGGCCAAATGGCAAGAAATCAAAAAGCCAATTAGTCAGGCCCTAACTAACCAAAAGCAGGAGGCGAACAGTAGAAAAAGGGGAGAAATCGGGACCAGGGAGAAGGACAAGAAGCAAAAGAACACAGTGAGAGCAGAGTAAGTGAGAAGGAAACGAGAAGTGAACAAAGGGGGAGGCAAGACAAAGGATAGGACAAACAAAGGCAAGAAAGTAGCTTAGTAGCCAACTCGAAGGGCATTGCTACAAGGAGGAAGTCGCACCTGAACATCGTGGGGTCTGCACCACAAGGACAACAAATCAAATTACAATATCAAAGGTAAGCCTCCATCATGCTACTGAACTGTGCATTTAGCATTTACTGCATTAGACTGCCATTGTCTCTACATCTAATTAGCAATTGGATTCTAGGACATAGCACAAGGGTGAAATCAAGACCATGACTCTCTTCTTAGTATTGCATTTTCCCAAACATCTACAAAAAAGTATAAGTGGGAGAGCAACCACTCAGTAGTGTTGTGGACTTGGCTCTCCTTACACCCATCAAAGGCCAAAAATCTTACAGTCGCGTCCTCTTGACCTTATAATTGCTTGGTTAGTTTTACTTTCCAGGAGTTAGGGACCTTGCGTTCATGTTTGAGGCTTAGCCACCTTCCAACATGTGTGGTTGTAATGTGCTAGGACAATTTTGCCCTAGTTTAACCCTTGAGGGACTAAGGTTTCAATAAACATTCAGTTATAGATAGTGACAGTATGATTAAATGAAATTATCAATACTGCAATTATTGCTTGTAAATAACTCTACAATCCAGCAAATATGATTGCAATGGCATCAATGATTTAGCAATCCATTATCAAACAGTTTAAATCCACTACATAGACTATAATCAAATATGTTGTGCTCTAATAGTTTATATGCTGATATACCTTACAAACTTCAATAGTTCAACATAAGAAAAATCTTAAGTCACTTGATACGGGGATACGGGGATTCGAGGAATCGGATTCGGGTACGGTGACCACGGAACAAGATACTTCTGGGATACGATACGTTATATATTATTTTATTAAAAATATTTATATATTTAAAATATATGTATATTTTAAAAATATATATATTTTAAAAATATATATATATATTAATATATTAAAAATTAGATATTTTTTACACAAAATCATACAAAATTCATTGATTCAAACAAAGATTTAAGATCTATCATCTTAGATACTCATACATGATCATTGATACATTGATACATCATACATCACATTTGTCCAATTTACTCGTAAAGACAAGATTGAAGATAGTAAGATACCGTAGTTTTCATTAAGTCATCGTAATCAAAATGTGTTTATCGTAATCAAAATGCCATATAAGTACAATTACCAAAGGCAAATAGAAATAGAAAACAAAATACAAAAAAACTATAGTCTACAAGACTACAAGCCTGAAGCCTCAATGAGTCAAAGACTCAGAGTCAATGAGTCATCAATCCTCATCATCATAATCAGCATCACTGTCCACATCCCGATCATAATGCTCACCACTGCTCTCCTCTGGCTCTGATGCATCCTCCTCCTCTGTCATCTCTGCATCTGTTGGTGTGGAGGATGATAAAATGCAAAAATATAGAGGGACAATGCACTTACCGAATGCTCGAATCTCTTCGAAAGAACTCCCTTTCTCCTTGCTAACCCTTTCTTCTTACAAACCCTTGCTCCTTGCTCACTTCATAAACTGAAAATGGTGAGAAAGAATGAGCAGATTCGGTGTTTTATAAGGCAAAATCACACTTTTTTGAGACAGCGAATCCAGATTCGCCAAGATTCGTACCCGATTCACGGGATACGACCGTATCCATACAGGGTACGGCCAGTATTCGCCATACCCTGTATGGATACAACCGTATCCCATGAATCGGGTACGAATCCTGGCGAATCATATCGGATTCGGGATTCAAAGCCCCTAGGGGACGAATCCGGTTTCTTAGGAAAAATCTCATTCAGATCTGATGACGGTCTTCGACCCTACACACTTCAATAACAAAATGTATAAGCTAAATTTTACGATCTATAGTTAGCAATAGTAGGAATTATTATGAATCCACTAATCGATCGAATGTTATACTTCGATACCACGCTTGTCAATATCTACAACCACAAGAAAGTCAACGAAATGCCTCCCGAACCACCGCAGGGAGATATGGCGTTGCTTGTCCACAAGTGTTCGGTTGACTCAAATTTCATTCGAGAATCTCACAAGGCCCCAATTCAACTACAGGGATCCATAATCAGAATTATGCCCTGATGACCTAATAGAAATCTTCAATAATCTCAGGTCTTGCTACAATTATTAACCTCGTGCTTCCACCAAGGACTTTGATACTCTATGACAGGAGTCGCACCTTTCGTCAACACTTGGATCTGTGGAGTTTGGCTCGAGGAAACTCTAGACACCACAGCTAAAGGACTTGCCCTTCGTTCCTCAACTTCATCTCTATGTAATCTGCTTCAAAATACCGAATTTGCTACAAAACTTTTGTTCATGCCCCAGCACTTCAGTTGACATAGAACAAACGCATTACAACTAAGAGCCTTGAATTATTTGTTAGACTGACGCAAGGTTGTCTTACATCAGCAGAACTAAGGTTTCACGGATCTATTTCAGGAAGAGGTCCATGATTACGCCCAGGGCGAATTTATCCTCGAGATGTCACTTCTTAGCTGAGTAGAGAGTTACCCTTCAAACTCACTTCCTGTGTGCGCGTGAGATCCAATCAACCACATGAATGCAACACACCTAGCCTTAAGGATATAGCGAAGGGCTAAGTGGTTGAACGAACTGTGACTTGCTTTACATTCTCATATTCTTAAGTCAATGTTTGCTCATTTCTCATCCACTGTGCAAGAAACCCATGATGTAACTCGTTGGTTGGAAGATGAGAGGTGAACCGTGATCCTCAATCTTCTTGTGTCTGATTACTGAAAAGGTGGCCCTAACTAGATTTTTACCACCACATAATACACTCCATTGATACATTGATACATCAATACATCATACATTTGTCCAATTTACTCAGAAAGACAAGATTGAAGATAGTAAGATACTGTAGTTTTCTCATTAAGTCATCAGAATCAAAATGTGTTACATAAGTACACTACCAATGGCAAATAGAAATAGAAAACAAAATACAAAAAAACTATAGTCTACAAGACTACAAGCCTGAAGCCTCAATGAGTCAAAGACTCAGAGTCAATGAGTCATCAATCCTCATCATCATAATCAGCATCACTGTCCACATCCCGATCATAATGCTCACCACTGCTCTCCTCTGGCTCTGATGCATCCTCCTCCTCTGTCATCTCTGCATCTGTTGGTGTGGAGGATGATAAAATGCAAAAATATAGAGGGACAATGCACTTACCGAATGCTCGAATCTCTTCGAAAGAACTCCCTTTCTCCTTGCTAACCCTTTCTTCTTACAAACCCTTGCTCCTTGCTCACTTCATAAACTGAAAATGGTGAGAAAGAATGAGCAGATTCGGTGTTTTATAAGGCAAAATCACACTTTTTTGAGACAGCGAATCCAGATTCGCCAAGATTCGTACCCGATTCACGGGATACGACCGTATCCATACAGGGTACGGCCAGTATTCGCCATACCCTGTATGGATACAACCGTATCCCATGAATCGGGTACGAATCCTGGCGAATCATATCGGATTCGGGATTCAAAGCCCCTAGGGGACGAATCCGGTTTCTTA